>CM062812.1:741033846-741633846 GCA_031772625.1 Pinus tabuliformis | reverse complement strand
CTTCTTAGCATTTCATCTGTTGATTAATGCTTCTTTGATCGATTCTTCTTCGATCACTTATTCTTCTTGCATATTGATGTTGTGAGATCAGTGTTTCAGCAAGCTTCAGCACTCTGACAGTTGCTTCAAATCAGCATTTCTTCATATGGCCATTCATAATGAGGCCATGACAGATTGGAAGAAGACTATGTCCGCGCAATGATGATGTCAACAGATGTTCATTGTGGATCGTTTTATCCATTTCTTCATTCATATCCTTAGATGGCCCATGGTTGGTGTGAGGTATATCATTTATTCATATATTTCTTCTTTTACATTATGCTGCAGATCCTAGATTGATGTTGATGCCGGATCTTCTTTATTTTCATGTTGTCATGATTCCTTGCTTCATGTTATGATGAATCTTCATATGATGTACTTAATGCTTTGAGATCCTTGCTGTATGTTGTGGGATACTCTTGCTATCGTCATGCATGTGTTTTGCTTTGACATCCCTTTTGTGCCTTGTTGGCGGGATGCACACCATGCATGTTTTTGTATCATTATCACTGATAGGAGTGTTTTTATTGATAGTTCTAGTTGTAGAACATCTCTTAGAGCCACTCCTGCGTGACAACCTTCTTCCTTGTGTGATCAAGACATCATCTCTTGTGTACATCACTTCTTTTGACAACACCTAATGCAGCGGCCTACACCACCTAGATTGGGACTTGGAGACTTAGTCCCTCTTGGACAAACTCTGTTAACAATGACGTATGTTTTCATGTGCTGATGATTATTATGTTCCTCTTCTTTTCCCACATGCAGATGTATCCCTTTATGTTCTTTTAAAAAGTAATTTTAACACATTGCGAAAGTAAAAGGTCTTGGAAGGGTCCTTCTTCACACCTGGAGCTAGATCACTAACAAGCATGAGATGGTACTGATGAACCTCAAGTGTAAAAAAAGTCCCAATATGAATACTTTCATCTTGACTGGACAAAATAAATTTATGAAGTAAAATAAAGCCAAAATGCATTATGGAAGCAAGTCTATCTTGCTTCTCTACCTTCTAAATTTGTTGAGTATATCCAAAGGTGAGAAGTCTTCCAGAATTCTTTTGAAACATACACTTGGGGTGAAATTTATTGCAATATCACCAAAGCATTAGTAGAACTTTGCACCAACATGAGGGTGAACAAATCATTGCAAAATCTTTTAAGATTACCAAACATCAAATCAAATTGTAGTAACTATGGGCTTCCAATTGATGATTCAATTGTTCAGAGAAGAAAGAGTAAGAGAAGAAGAAAAAAGGCCCAGAGGAAGCGTACAAAAAATTCAAAGGTATGTGCTTACAGAACAAACCAACACAAGAAAGGATCTTACAAATATGTCCCTAAAACTCATTATTATGATCCAAAAGCTATCCATATTAAAACACAAAGACATGATGGAATATTATGTTGGTTATGTGGCCAAAAGGGACATACAACAAATAATTTCCTAAAGGTAAATAATACAAGATGAACAGAGGAAAGAAATCATAAGAAGCTGCCTCACAAAGATCCGAGAGAGAGACAAGAAGATGTCCTGGAATCACCTTCAAAGAAGAGGTGCATTTAATGAAAAATGATTGTTGCAGCACTTCAGAAACAAGAAGCACTACTTCCTATAATTTTGATTCCAACATTGAGCATGTAAATATAAAACAATGTGAATGTACAGAATCTGAAGATTACAATTACAATAATTCAGAGTTAAAATCAATCCTAAGTTCAGAAGAAGAGACTGAACTTAGGTCAAATAGGGAAAAAGAAAAAATATGTATGGCACACACCATTGAAGACGATGAGTCAAAGGTTCTGTCCAACATCAAAATTTTGACAGAAGGAGAAATGAAAGAAAAATCTGCTAGAAGCTTTTCTACAAACAATGCACAAAGAATAGGGCATTAGTATTTCAAAGAATAATCATGCTAAAGCCCTATTTGTAGATGCTTCCTATGAAAATAACATCAGATCTTCTCAAAGAAACAAGGAGCATACCAAGCCAAGGTCCTTAACCTTGGGAGAAGTTAGCATGGAAATATATCATCTCAAAAAAGAAGTTGTTGGCCTGAAAACACAGATCTCTCAGATAGAAAACAAGAAGGAGCCTATTAAGAATGATATTATAGAGATCTATGAAGATAACTCCTATTCTAGAATGGGATTTGGAGAAATGAAAATAATGACAATCCAATATCAGCAGCATCATGTGTTGTTAACATTGATATCCAAGGAGAAAAGTTCACTTTGAGAACTATGATTGATTGAGGCATGGATATCAATGTTATTAACAAAAAAATTGTCCTAGCTAAATACTAGAAGGTGGCTCCTAGACGAGTAACTGGAATTGGAACTTAGACTTTAAGGTATGAAGTTCCTATTTCCACCATCTGTTTCGAAAAATATTGTATGAAGCTAAAATTTGCAATAGGAAAAATTCTCATAGACTGCATATTGGGAATGTGTTTCTAGTAGCAGTTGAACCGCATGGGTTAGCCAGATTTCCTGATGGCAAAGAAGGATTTTTCATTTCAGTACCAAATCATAAAGAATTTCTAGAAACACTAACCTTACCATAGATTTATACTCCTAGAATTTCCACAATGGTACAAACAATGCAGGAAGTAGAGCTGTTAGAGAAAAATATTGAAGAATTGAAAGGCTTAGAATCTTTAATTAGAATCAAAGAACAACTCCAACTTCCTAGAAGCATACAAAAAATTATAGAACTAAGAAAGCACTTGGAACCTAAGCGTTGTTCAGAAAACCGAAAGGCTTTCTGGCACAGAAAGCAACACACCGTAGAATTTCCTTTCAAAGATAAATATGAAGGAAAACCTTGTAAGAGTAGGGAAATTCCCATGAATAGGGACTACAAAGATCTTTGCCAAAAATAAATATCTAGTCTTCTACAAAAAGGACTCATCCTAGAATCCAATAGTCCATGGAACTGTTATGGATTTTATGTAAATAGGTATTTAGAACAGATCAAGGGAGTTCCCAAACTTGTTATAAATTATAAACCTTTAAACTCTGTTTTAGTATACGATACCTATCTTATTCCACATAAACGAAACTTAATTGCAAAAATTGCAGGAGCCAAAGTATTCTTAAAATTCGACATGAAGTCTGGTTTTTGGCAAGTTTTTATCAAAGAAGAAGATATATACAAAACTTCTTTCAGCATTGCAAGGCACCATGAATCGAATGTAATGCCTTTTGGACTAGATCATGCTCCATCTAAGTTCCAGAAGGTAATGGATCAAATTTTTAAGCCCTACTTTGAATGGCTAGTTATGTATATAGATGATGTGTTAATTTTATCCAACACCATAGATGAACATTTCAGACATATCCACACTTTCTCTCAAGCTTTAAAATGAAGTGGTTTAGTTTTAACCAAAAAGAAGATGGAATTGTTCCAGACCAAAATCAGATTTATGGGACATATGATAGAAGATGGCTAGATAACTTTGTAGAAGCAAGCTCTAGAATTTGCTAATAAGTTTTTGGATATAATCATAGACAAAACAAAACTGTAGAGATTCTAAGTGGGAAAATAAAAAATAATTATAAAATTACAAGTATTCATATTTGGAGATGTTTTTTGGGTTACAAATCCTAAAGAGACAAGAATTAACAAACTCATATACTCTTGCACCTTAATACTAAAACATTGTTTTCTAGTAATACGTAACTTTCTATTGGTGTTTTTTGAATAATTTGATCTATTTAAACATATTTAATAATTGCATATTTTCTATTAGGTTTGATTGTTTATTCATCAATTATTTTTCTACATAGGTATCTTTTACCTAATTTAATTGCAATTTAGATATCTTTGGCAAAGAAAAATACATGTCAAATTTGTTAAGGTAATTAACTAATAAATTATTCAAAAAACATTAAAATAATTGAAAAAATACAATATCATATTTTTATATATATATATAGATATATATAATCATTTGCACATTTTTTATTTAAATAAATCTTATCTACTATTTCACAGGTATATACACCATTTCCTTTAAGAAAACGATATAATATTTTTTTATAATAACCTATCAAGTTATCAAATATTTGTTTTGCTTAGTGAAATAATGTCTGATCTGAAACAATGTCTTATATGACAGGAATAAGAAAGTAAGTAAATGAAGTCGTTTCCCTAGCCATGAAGTATTAGTTCAATTGCATTGATCTTAGAATTAAACCTGTTTCGAACGGGATGAGATGAATAGACTCACTCCTTAATTTGTGTGGTTCTTAGAAGTAAAACGCGTAAAGTATGAGGGGGGAGTTAAATAGACTCATTCTTATAAACCGTGACGTAACTAAGTTGTAGTTGTATATTTATGCTTCTTTACGAATTGGTATGGTATATCTATTATTGCAATATATAAAAAAAAATTCGTTGAATTCATTAATTAAACAACATATCGATGTATATATTTATTCTATAAACATCTAATCTAACAAGAATAACTCTAGCATCATTCGAGTGAAGAAAGTTCGTTCATCAAATCTGCTTGATATCTTAGCTTTAAAGTAAGATAATATGTGCGTGTGTTTTGGAAGAGGCTAAATAACACTTTAAACTTGGATTAAAATCTTTGAAAATAAAGTAGATAATTCCATGAAACTTTAGTTTAGAATGGTGGGAATTAGTTTTTTTTGGTTTTTTTTCTATAAACCAATAATATAAAACCAAAAATCAATTATTAGGATTTCTCCATCCCAAATGTTTGGGAAAGGTATTAATAATAAATATATATTGAACTTAATCATCGATGAAATAGATTTAAATTTAAATTTTTGGAATAGAAACACATTTTGGTGTACATGTATTTGAATCCATTATTAATACATTAGATTAAGCTATATGCTGAGATTTATATATTGATACATTGAAACACATAGTTGTTTAGATAAAAGATATCATAATTTTTTATCAAAAAGATATCATAATTTTTTTCCAAGATAATTTTTCTCGTAAATTACATTTAATTTTTTCAAATCGCCACATTCTGTACCACTAAATATGGTTCATCTAAGTGTAATTTTTGAATATATATATATATATATATATATATATATATATAACTATAATTCAAAAAATACACTAATCAAACTTATAATAAGATTACAATGAATACAAAATTATTTTAAATATAACTTAAATATACAAAATAATATTAACATATATTCAAATAATGATTTTTTTTAAATAAATAAAAAATAAAAAATAAACATATATTCAAATTATCTCATTTAATAAATAATTATATTTTATTATTGTTTGAGTGATTAATGTATAAAATTTGAAATTTATATATATATATATATATATATATAATTCATATAATTGTGTACAATTTTCCTTAAAACAATTGATGAAATGATATTTTTGGAAAAATAGTATTTAGAAAGTAAATACAATATCATATTAAACATTTAAATTATTTTATATTGTATCTCATTAATTATGCACTCTCTAGATTAATGAGTGAGAGAGATTGAAATATAATTAAAATAAAAATAAAAATATATACATCCCCATAATAGCTTAAAAATATAAAATGATATAATATTTTTATTTACAATCACATAATATTCTATCCATTTAAAAAAATCACATTTTTATACTGTAATATCTTTATTTATAATTACATAATACTCTATTTATTTAAAAAAACATATTACATAATACTAAAAAGTAAAATACAATATAATATAATATTTTGATGTGCATGCACATGATACCTTATACAATATAATGTAATATTTCTTCTAATATAAATACATTATATTTTTTATTTGAACATTGTATCTCATTTTACAATTGATTCATTATTAATTCTAAATAATTTGTGGTATAATAATATTTTTTTGTCCGAAATCCCAATAATATATTAGAGTTGCTCAAATTTTATAATTATCGAGTGGTAGGAATTAAAATTTGCTGTATATAGAATGATTTTTTTTCTTGAAAATGTACATTTTTTAAATAATTTCCAAATTCATATAAATTTTTTCTTTGAATTACAGTTTTTTTAGTTTCTTTCATTTTTTTTTCTAAAATTTTTAATAATTTGATAGGAATTAAAATTGTTGTATATATAATAATTGTTTTTTGAAAATGTTATAATTTTTTAAAAATTATTTCCAAATTCATATAAATTCGTTATATATATATATATATATATATATATATATATATATATATATAATTTATATTTTATTTTAAAATACAAATATTAAATATAAATCGATCCTGCAGAATCATATTATACGATATTTCATGAAAACCAATATTTAAGCTATGCAAAAAAATGTTCTTTTAAGCATAAATCGAATTATGAAATCATGTCAGCTCTGAGATCTTATTCCGTCCCTTTTTTTTAAGCGTGTTATTGCGCAAACTTCCATACCCTACATTTATTATTTTTCACAATTCCACTCTAAAACTTTAGTGAGGAAAATTTTATTTATATTTTAATAATTTTGTAAAGCATGGTTATTAGCAGAAGACGTTGAGGCCAACTATTTTCTTCTAGGTTTTTGATAATTTTATAAATCATGCTTATCAACCCAAGACATCGAGTCCCAACTATTTTTCTTTTAGTCAGGTAAGCATACAACGTATGGGCAATTTTAAAAAGGGTGATGCGGAGATTTAACTAACTTGAAAGGTTTGATGTGGAAACTCAACTAACTTAACAAAAACGATGTGAATATTCGTATCGGCTGTGCTTATTAAAAGAGTTTATGTGGATGATTTGAGTATGTGTCTCGTGTCCCATCATTGAAAACCCTGATCCAAAGCCTGGTACAATGACCTGTATCTAGAAAAGTGCTTTATTTCGTCTCGAACAGAATAACGCAGCGTTATGTAATCACTGTTGGCAAACATTAATCCATAGCCTGGTGCAATGGCCTGTATCTATAAAAGTGATTTCTTTCAGTTGGAACAGATTATAATGCAGCGTTATGTAATCATTGTCGACACACGATGTTATAGAATGTCGTAGATATAATTCGCCTTAATTGCCGTTTTGAACAGCATTCTACCAACAGATACGCAGAAAATGCGTGAAAACATAGAGTGGTTGAACAGCATTCTACAAGGATATACGCAGAAAATGCGTAAAAACATAGTGGTCACTCTGAAGAGCATAGATAAAAAAAAAACAATGTATGTAGGAGTGTTTGCAACCAGTGTCTGCTGAATAAAGGTGGCACTTGTGTAGTGTAGATTGCAGATTGCAGAGTATTTAGTGGACTGTTGGCAGATAGGAGTGTCAGCAGGAGCTTCTGCAACCGGAAAAGAATTGTCTTTTCTGAAACCAACAACAAAAATGAAAGTCTTTTTATTATGTATTATTGTAAGCCTTAGCTGAGACTCTGACCAGCAACCACTTTAAAGTTTAGATTATCATGATTAAATAGAGGCGTTAAAACATTAATCACCAGTGGATGGAGTGTGCCCACCACTGGATGGAGTGTGCCCACCACTGTTCTGGTTGGTTAGTTTAGTGTAAATAAGCAAAAGTCTGTAAGATATCAGTTTCAATAAACGGAAATCATTATTGATTCTCCAAATTATATATGTATAAATAATGGTATTTAGTAATGAAACAATCAAAGTTGTTGATATTATCTTCAAGTTTCTATCAAATTTTTTTTGTTTTCATAATTTTTTTCATTAGTTTTTTCTCTTTTCGATAAGATGGACTATGAAATTTCCTTTTTGATGTGATGGAACGGTGAAAGGCCAATGTACTAGATTATTTTATTTTGCAGCGTTTTATTATTCTATAAAAGTTGGTTAAAAAATTAAACAATTTGTTCAAATAATTAACTGTTGAGATCTCACAATCTATATATACTAATAACTTTTCAACAACGGAAAATTATTTTCAATTTTGGTTAATTTTATTAGGTATGATTTATAAGTGATGGGTTTTTTCTTGACATTATCCTTTTATGATCTTTAGCAACCAAAGTAATGGTATATTTTAATTACTCATCCAAATACGTTTTTGAATTTTGATTAATTTTATTAAGATATGATTTACCCGGTACCATATTCAGCCAATAGTTTTTCCTTAATAACAAAGATCTAGTCTTTTTTTTTCTTAATATTAAAGATATATGATCTTTAGTAAAAACAACAATATTGTATATTCTAATTCTAATTACTCATTCAGACTGAAAAAGTTTCTTAATATTAAAGATATATGATCTTTAGTAAAAACAACAATATTGTATATTCTAATTCTAATTACTCATTCAGATTGAAAAAAAAAATTGAGCGGTATAGCTATTTTGGAAATGAAAAAAATTCAAAATGGATGTTTAAATTTGTCTTATTTTTATATTTAAGAGTTTAAATTTGAAGTGGCTTATAATCATGTTCCAATATCATATTATGACAAGAATTGTTTTAATATAAAAATCAACCATGTTTAACTATGGTTAACCATGGTTAATCATAGTTTACATTAGTTAAATATGGTCAATTATGGTCAACCATGGTTCAATGTGGCATTGTGAGATATTGTCTCAAAATGAAAATCGACCATTATCAACTGTGGTTAACAATGGTCCAATGTCGCATTGTGAGAAAGAATGTCTCAATATGAAAATTAATCATAGTCAACCAGAGACAATCATAGTCAACCATGGTCAATAACCATAGTCCAAAGTAGCATTGTGACAACTATGGTCGACCATGGTAAATTATGGTCCAATGTTGTATTGTGACTATATTGTCTCAACATGGAAATCAACGATCGTCAGCCATGGTCAACCACGGTCCTATGTCGCATTGTGACAAAGATTGTCTCAATGTGAAAATAAAGTATGGTCAACCATGGTCCAATGTCTCATTGTAACAATGATTGTGTTGATATGAAAATCAATCATGGTCAACTATGGTAAAACATGGTTCATCGCATCCTAACAAAATTATCTCAATATGAAGATCAATCATGGTCAACCATGTTTGTTTTAGGGTTTATAATATTTATCATAAGGTTTATATACCTTGGGTTTATATATTTCCCTTGATTTTAATATTATTCTCTTGCTTTTAACCGTGGTTAATCACGGTCAATCATAGTCAACCATGGTCCAACATTACATATTGACAAAGATTGTCCCAATATGAAAATCAACCATGGTCAATCATAGTTCAACATTTGATTGTAACAATATTGTATTGATATGAAAATAAATCATGGAAAACCATGTTGAACCATGGTCCAACGTCATATTCTGACAAACATTCCCTGAATATGTAAATCAACCACGCTATCCATGGTCTGTCATGTTTATTTTAGCATTGATGATATGTGTTGTAAGGTTTATATACCTTGGTTTATAATATTTATCTTAGGGCTTATCATAATGCTTTTCAATATGAAAATCAATCATGGTCAACCACGGTCTAATTGTGACAAAGATTGTCTCATGGTCCAACGTCACATTGCTACAACCATGGTCAATGAAGATCCAACGTCACTACAACTATCATCATCAAAGGCCCAACATCGCTACAACCATGGTCCCCATAGTCAACCAGTTTATTTTAAGGTTTATAATATTTATCTTAAAATTTATATACCTTAGGTTTATAATATTAATTTAGTAAATTTCTTATTCCCTCGAATGTATAATATATAATTTTAATATGATTATTGTTATAATAAGATTATAATAAATAATACTACAATATTATCATTATTATTATATATTTATCAATATAGCTTTAACATTAATATTAAAACTTATCTACTTATTTTAATCATATTTTGTTGATATAATCATTTATATCAACTACATTAATATATTCGTACTAATTTTATTAAAATATAATTTACCCATTATCATATTCCATCATTTTTTTTTTTAATATCAAAACGATATGATCCTCCTTTTTCTCAATATCAAACCTATATGATCTGTATTAACAACAACAATAGTTTATATTCTAATTACTCACTCAGATTTTAAAAAAATAGTGTTACAGCCATCTCTTTATGACGAAATTTGGAAATGAAGAAACTATAAAATGGATGTTCAAACTTGTGATTGATGCATTTAGACGTTCAGATCCTAAGTGTGAAAGGAATTATACTATCCACAAAAATATTTACCTAACCTTTAGACAAACGTGGAGATGATCGGATGGATACTCAAATGACATAACCTGAGATCACTTGGACGGAGTCTAGGCAGATAGCTTACCTGGATCGTATAGGTTTATTGGTAACCTAGGTTCTCAGGCTAATGAACAATAGCTCCCTTTTTTTTCTTTTTGTGCGGTGGCCATTGATTGGCTGATTTCTACATTTTCCATGGTTGTAGGTTTCAGACCTACATATGTCGGGTTGCCTCATCACCTAACATTGCTGACAGTCAACAGCCTTCTCATTAAATAGTTGCCTAACGTCGCGTAGATCCTAAACAAATACGGACATAGACCCCAAAAAAGAGGCCAGATGAAAATGCAAACTATATTATAAAAATATAAAAGGCGTAATCGACGAGGTGGGTCGAGATTTCGGATCATAGTTGGTGAAATTGTTTCTCGGGGCTGGATTATCTGAAATATTTTGTCGTGCATGGAAGAACGAAAGGGCTATGCACCAGTAAATCCTATTTACTTCTGCTTTCATGACTGCAGTTTTTGTTAAGAAGTATATATATACGTGAATATATTTGATGTGTTTGAATCCATATTCTGAATATGGCACTCTTATACCAAGGTTTATTGGGATATTACCATTACATTTTTGATAATCCGTCTAAGCACTGAATCCAAACTCCTTTCTGTTTCCACTGGGAATAGTGCATCACGAAGATATTTCTATAAATCCATACTAACAACAGTCAGAGCTGCGAGAGATAGTCACACAGGCCATTGAAGACAAGCAGGCTACAGTGCTTGGTACTGCCATACTGTGGATCGAACCAGATAGAATATAATAGTTTCGCTTGTTCATGGTGTCAGGTGGAGATATTGAGATGGGAAGACAGTCGACCTTGAAGCCGATGAATGATGTGGGCAAGACCGAGACTCACAGCCAGCTGCCTCCGGGGTTTAGATTTCATCCCACTGATGAGGAACTCATTACTTACTATCTAACCGAAAAAAATTTGGACAGCAGCTTCTATGGCGGTGCAATTGCAGAGGCCGACTTGAACAAGTGTGAGCCTTGGGATCTACCAGGTACATGTAAATGATGTATCACCATTATATGATAAAATGGGATTTAATAGTGTTTTCTTTATTTTCTATTGCCACAAGGAAAGTGTATTTTATATAGTAGGTATTATGCTATAACAACTCATGATAACAATTGTGCAGGAAAAACTAAAGCTGGAGAGAAGGAATGGTATTTTTTCGGCCATAGGGAACGCAAATATCCTAGAGGAATACGCACAAATAGAGCCACAGATGCTGGATACTGGAAAACAACAGGAAAGGATCGAGTGGTTTTCAGTGCACGATTATCTGCACATGTTGGAATGAAGAAAACGCTGGTTTTTTACAAGGGCAGAGCTCCCAAAGGACAGAAAACAAGCTGGGTAATGCACGAATATCGTCTCGAAAGCAAATTCTCCTGTCGTTCCCTGCCCAAGGGCTGCAATGTACGTTAATACAATTCACACTATACTCTAATCTATTTTATATTTTGTAACGGTTTATACATTCCTCTAACAATGGATTTATTGAGAAATGGTAGATAATCCGAAAGTGCAAACCCGCTTGAATGTTTTCATATAGGGAAATAATACTAGGTTTAGGTTTAAAAGTTTATCTATTTTGGCATTAAATAAATACAGGATCTTCCCCACCGGGGCTATAAACAGCTCTGTCGGTGCAAGAGAGGAATTAACCCAAAACCTGGGATACCTGATGTGTATGTGCTTGGAATTACTGCAGGAAGAATGGGTGGTTTGCAGAGTTTTTAAGAAGAGTGCTGTTAGGAAAAAGAGTTTCAGAGGGCTGGCATTTCTTGACCTACCGGGCTCTCCATCCTTGCCCTCTCTCTTGAAATCCCCTTGCAATACAACCACAGAGAATGATCAGGAAATAAGATCCTCTGAAAGCGAATCGGGAACTTCTGCAAAGGTTAATGAAGACGTGTCCTGCTTCTCCATAGCGATGCAACCTGAGACAGATTTAACGGGACACCATCTCGAACAGTTTCAATGTGGTAGCAGCTCCTATTTTCCTGATTCTATTGATCGACTATCAGGAATGGCTAGTCTCATGAAGCAATCTTCTTATATACCCAATCTCCTGCTGAATGATCCAATGATTTATAAGAAAATGATACCTGAAGCTCCACTTATCTCGACATCGATTATGAAACGCGATCAGATTAGTGCAATACTGGAACAGCAGCCGGCCAGTCAGCTGCCAGGGTTACCACCATCTATACTATGCAATTCACAGATGCCTCCACCATCTAATTCCTCAACCCTGGGACTTTCGACAGATGCATACTTTTCCGCTTTCCTGTCATCACACGGGTTGTTTAACCCCATAGTTGGCCAGTCTGGAAACCCAGTGGAGCAGTTTTCTAGCTCTCGTGTATATCATAAAACATTAAGCGATAACAATACTATGGGAGCTAGTAATTGTGTGAACAACTTTCAGCGGGCTAGCGATAGCCTGTCAGAAAAGATATCGGCTCAGCCTATTCAAGAGGCCGATAGTGCTACGTTTTTCAGTACTTTCATCAATGACGAATTGACTTCTCTTGTCTGTAATCGACTGGATCAGCCACATTATCAACTGGAACTGGATCCCTCTGCAGCTCGTCCAGGGGAGTTTGATTCTCTATGGAATATCGGAGAGCGTATATTTTAATGGCATTGCAATGTTTAAACAAAAGGAAAAGAACTATGAAAGATGATAAGGTTGCAGAATATGATACTCGTCGAAAAGAACCATCTGAAGCTGGAAACATCTGTATGATTTAGTAAGGGTTTCAGCCTTCGTAGGAGAGGGTTTTGTCGTTTTTCTTACCTCACTGGTTACAACTGAACAAAATATTAATAGGCGCAAATGAGAAAGCATTTTGTTGTTTAGTGTCAAAAATTTTCTGATGTCTTTCGTGATGAAAACCGGCACTGTCTAGCACAGAAAATGCATTTCAAAGTCGAACTCACATTCCTGAATGTGAGGCTTGATGAAGAGTGCGTGGGTATTAGGTTTTATGTCATGTAGCAGCCTCTTGCCAACTCGACTCGAGGGCACTATTCGCTTTATATTCACGATGTGATTCTTGTGAAAAGCTTTGGAAATCTCGTATATGTATTTTGGAAAATCCCATGTACGTATTTTTGGATGAAGCTTTGCAAAATACCAAGTACGTTTTTTTGGATGATAGCCTAAGAATTCCATCTCAAACTTGTTTATTTTAAATAATTGTTATATTTTTATTTAAATAGATGAGGATATTTTCAAATAGAATTTTTATAATTTTAATTTAATTATCCATCAATAAAAATTATTTTAACTGGGAAGGTAGTTATCTGCTATTTGATATCAAATGTTTCATATATTAAATCATGGATTTTATATCTTGAAAATATATCTTTTAGATTCTTGGTTTCAAATGTTAGAATGATTTATGGCTTCTTTTATTCTCTTTGTTCTAAGAACAACAACTTATCCTATATTATTATCGATCACAACTCAACATAACCTCATTTCCTCAATTTTTTAGAGGGTTCCAAAGCAATTGGTTCGATAAAATTTGAAAGTTCTTTCTCGCTATGGAATGATAACCATTAGACTCATTGTTGCACTTTTTACCGGAAATTATAGGTAGAATTATAACTATTGTTCATTCATTGTCCTCTCGCGAAAGGGTTTACTCTGCTGATGGTTGAGGCAGTTGTACTAGAGGCTGACTTGAGATGTCCTTGGACGTCTTTTGTTCCTCGGAGATGTTCTTATTTTGACCTAAAAAATTCTCATTACATGCTACTACCCTTGGGTCTTTCCATCCATAACTACTTCCCTTTGGCTCTTAATTGCAAAAAAACCCTTTTGAAGAGGGACACAGATTTTGAAGGTGCCTAGATTGTTAGCATATTCTGCATCTAAATGTAGTATTCATAATCGAGTCATTTGGTATATTTCTTACCCTCCCACTTGAGGATGATTTTATCTTGTAATCCTTCACCAAGGTCCACTTCCACACAAATACAAATGAAAGTAACAATACCTTTTGTCAACTTTCACTCTCAACTCGCATTAAATGATCTATAGAGTCACCCAGATCTTCTAAGATCTTTGGATGGAACAATTGGTGAGGCAAGTTTGGGAGCCTAACCCAAACACAAACAAGTAAGGATTTCATGGTGACAGGTTTAAAATTTGGATACCATGGATGGATTATAATTCTAGATCTACCATAGAACTAGAGTCCTTGTTCAAAATCCTTCTTCCAATCTTCAATATTTTTAAAGAAAACCAAGAAAAATCCTTTAGAGAAAAATAAAAAATCAACATTTTGGGACTTGTTCTAGTGAACCTAATCTAGGATGGCAGATGTCAAAGGCCAAAATCCATTAAACAAGATATAATCACTCATCATTTATTTTCTTCCATCTGTATCTTATGAATGCTACCATTCACCTCTAGTGCTTTGGTATATGAAGAATATTCGACCACAAAAGCCTGACCTAAGAGAACCATCAGTGTCTAAGAACTAGGATCCGGCTTTACGACATCCTTGAAATTCATGGGATGTAAGGTACACAATTCCCCACCACCTTTGGCACTTACTTTTATACCTACAACTAGAAATATAGAAGCATCCCCTTTTATGCCATAATCTCTTAGTCCTCTTGCCATCAGCAGGTGCCTCCCTTCGAAGAGGAGTCTCGTCACTCCCAGAGGGATCTTTGAATGTTATCATATTTTGGCAGAAATCATAACAATCATATAAATTGCTAACATGTTGGTACAAAAAGTCCCCAAATAAATGACTTCACAAATACTAAGAATTAGAGTGGATATGCAACTAATGGTTTTTTCTTTTTTGGATCTATTAAAGAGGAAAACTCCCTAGGAGCTCCATTAGGCATAAGAAGCAAGAATAAACTCCTTGTTGTGTAGAAACATTTTTTCAAACACATTCAGAACACTACCTGCATAGCCCCATTTGACTCATTCATATACTTTCATAAGAAATTTGCAAGGAACTTAAGAGCTTAAGTATCTTCCGAAGACAACAATAAGCAAGAACACTAGAGCTTTCCTGCAGGAAAATCCATAGCTTGTAACTTCAAATGCCACCTTAATGTTGACTTCCTATGTGAGTAACTAAGGGTTATAATGCCCTTATGTGGCCTTAATTCTCCTAGCCTACAAAACAACCGTCATTGTTGTAGCTTTCTCCAACCACCTTCAGTCCTCGAAGATATATCTAGAGAGTTTAGTTAGTCATCCACTAGAAAAAGGAACTTCTATCATTTCTACTTGTCGTGTTAAGGAGGAGGAAATGCATCTCCTCTCACTCTTAATTTCCTAATATAGAAAAAAATTGAGTTCCAATATGTCATTTTCTAATCAAAAGGAACCCATACCTGAGTGGAAGTACATGCATGAACCTCTTCGTTGTTCGAAGATGTCACTACTACACCATGAATTAGAGCCAAAATCATTGGTACAAAAGCCATTTTTTTCTCGATTAACTCATATAAAATTAAAATAAATATTTTTCTTAAATATATATACTTTATCATTATTAGTTTATATTTTTTATTTTTGAACATATTGACACCTAATCATGGGGATTGGGTGAACAATTGTAAATAGTGTAAATAATAAATAATGAAAAAGGAAGAGTCATCGCAAGATGCAAACCAAGAGTCACTCCCTCATGTATATAACTATGAGAAATATAAATTAATAATCAAATTTCATTTGAGGAGTTACCCTCTGGCTTGACATGGTATCAGAGCCAACGCTATTTTTGGCTTCCCTCTCTACCTTGAATTACAAAATGATGATCCTCTAACTCTTGCATCAAAAGTAAAATCTATTATGCATGATATCAAAGTCACCAATGTTGAACTGAACATTCCTATGATAGATTTTGTCAAGCCACTTTATCCCACTTACCCAAACTATCTTGAGTCATTGTAAGTAAATGGAAGCCTCAAAGAAATTACCTTTGACTCCCTTGTGAATAAATTTGCTGAGAGAGAGAAATATTTTGCGAAGAGGAAAACTCCTCAGTCTTCTTAAGAGGTTGTGTGTCTTTCAAATAGAGAAAAGAATCTTGCTCAATATTCTTCCAGAGGAAGAGGTGGTGAGGCAGGGGGGGTATGCACTCTTAAGGAGAAAAGTCAAATACGCATTGCATATGTCGCAATAGAGATGGATCACATGATGCATCCACATGCAAGTTGCCTTGGGACAAAATTGAGCAGGAAAGAAAAAAACCCAAAGGTAAAACTAATGACAAAGAGAAAGGTAAAGCACCTGAATCCACTCACTATGTTGTGCCACATTGTAATATTGGAGTAAATGAAGACTTATTTAATGCTTCACCTGCTTCTTGGAAAAATTATTGGTTTCTTGATTCAGTAGAAACTTAGCACATGAATTTTAGAAGAGAATTGTTTGAAGAATTACTGACAATGTTGATGGAGAAGTATACATTGTAGACAAATCAAAACTCAAGCCATCAGGGCTTGGCAGAATCAAGCTTAAATTACCTAGTCTTCCAGACTTTCTTCTGCATGATGTTTTATATTTCCCATAGTTGACGAGAAAATTGTTGTCCTTGGTGCACATACACCAACAAGGACACTCCATTCATATTTTTGATGGAAAGGTTGAGGTGAGAAAAGCATCAAATCACTCACTTGTCATGACGGGGATAGAAGAACAAAGGCTTCACAAGCTGCAAGGCACCTCTACTCGTGCACAAAATTTCTCATACAATTCTCATTATGATGAGGGTACATTTCCATCATGCTTATTATGGCATGCTATATTTGGACACTTGAACTATGAAAACCTCTGCTTGTTGAATAAAAATAGTGTTACTGGTTTGCCTACAATTACTAGGAAACTTAGGCAATGTGATGCTTGCATTCTGGGAAAGCAGAGCAAACAGTCTTTTCATGATTCACATTCTAGAGCACATAGAAAAATTGAACTCATTCTTTCAGATTTATGTGGTCCAGTGCTTGTTCCTTATGCAAATGGAAATAAATATATGATCACATTTATTAATGACTACACCAAAATGTGTTGGGTTTATTTATTGAAGAACAAATCTGATGCTTTTCAAACATTCAAGAAATTTCATACATGCATTGAAAATGATGCAAAATCTCATATTGGATCTATTCGCAATGAGAATGGAAAATAATACACTTCAAATGAATTTGTAAACTATCTTCGCCAACATGGGATCAAACATCAAACAACTGTGCCTTATAATCCCCAACAAAACGGAGTATATGAAAGAATGAATAGGACAAACTTAAATATTGTGCACTCCATGATGTTTTTCAAGAATGTAAATTGATGTTTTGGGCTGATGCAATTCTATGTGTTATATATGTAAAGAATAGATGTCCATCTAATGCTATTAGAAACAAGACTCCTTATGAAATTTGGTATGGGCACATTCCTTCAGTAAAGCATCTCAGGGTCTTTAGTCCCACCAGTTCTTCCTTGATGTGAAAGGTACATAGAAAAAAACTTGGTTCAAGGAGTCGTAAGTGTATCTTCTTGGGGTATTCAAACACATCCAAAGCATATCGCCTCTATGATGAAGTTAATAAAAAGATTGTTGTACCTAGAGATGTAATCCTTCTTGAATCTTCTAAAGAGGACAATGTTGTTTAGCGGAAACTTCATCACTTGGATATATTCACAAATGAAAAACCATTTCAAGAATTTGATAATCAGATTCCACATCTTGAAGGGGGGATTCCTATATTGGATCAATCTATGGAATATTATTCTTAAGCATTCCCTCCCCCACATGAAACTCCAATCACTGATGATACTTTGAGTGGTGTGATTGACAGAATTGCGAGACTCAATCTTGATTCAGTCTCAACTCAATCAACTCAGTAGCCTAGAACATCTCAAAAAGGTCCCCCAAAGTGGCTGACAAAGACACTTGAAATTATTCATCACGATGAGGTTAGAAAGACAAGAACAAGAAATTCAACCCAACAAAATGGAGGTGATGTAGATGACTCTAATTCACCTGTTGATATGGATGTTTCTTATGATTGTGAATTGAATTTGTCTACAGATTGTGAACCAACTTCCTTCAAAGAAGCCACTTCTCATGATGAACTGAAAGGAGTGATTAAAAAGGAGTATGATGCCTTAATAAAGAATGGCACTTGGAAGCCAGTTGATCCTCCATTGCCAACAAAACCATTTGGATACAAGTGGGTCTACAAGAAAAAGTATAAAGCTGATGGCTCACTTGACAAGCACAAAGTCAGGCTTGTGGCAAAAGATTTTTCACAAAAATAAGGGGTCTATTATGAGGAGACCTTTTACTCCACAAGAAAATGGGCTACCATCCAGACACTCTTTGCTCTAGCAACTTAGAATGGTTGGAAATTCCATCAAATGGACGTAAAAACTGCTTTCTTGAATGGAGATCTAAAAGAGAATGTTCTTATGTCCCAGCTTGAAGGATTTGTTATGAAAGGACTCAACATAAAGTATGCAAACTTCTGAAATCCTTGTATGGCCTCAAGCAAGCACCATGAGACTAGTATGAAAAATTAACTGAGCATCTTCTGAAGCTCAATTTCAAACATTATGATCTTGATGATGCGAATTTGTTTGCCAAGAAAGTTGGAAAAACAACCGTATATCTTATGGTATATGTAGATGATCTTCTGATGATAGGGAATAATGAGAGCTACATTGCATCCATAAAAAAGGAATTGAGGAAAGGTTTTGAAATGACTAATTTGGGCTATGTTCATTACCATCTTCGTATTGAAGTAACTCAACATATGAAGTCCATATTATTTTATCCAAATAAGTACATTGGAGATCTGTTGAACAGGTTTGGCATGGCTGAATGTAATCCTCTAACTACTCTAATGAAAAAATCTTAAATCTCACATCCATTAAAGGAAAAGAATTTGAGGATGGAACAAAGTATAGACATCTTGTAAGAAGTATCAACTACCTGATGACTACCAGACCAGACATTTCGTTTGTTGTTGGAATCCTTTCTAGGTTTATGCAAAAAGCCTTGTGAGGGACATTGGTCTACTGCAAAATGGGTTCTAAAGTACTTGAAGGGAACTCAATACTTTGGACTCAAGAATACACATGTGAGTGACTTCAGCTTGATTGGATACTCTAATTCAGACTTCGATGGAGAAAAAGAAACTGGGGTATCTACTTCTGTTTATGCTATGAGTCTTGGATCAGGAGTTGTCTCCTAGAGATCACACAAATAATCAGTTCCAAAAAATTCCACAACAGAGGCAGAATAGGTGGCAACAACTGAGGAAAAAAAATAAATTGTGTGGCTCAGGAAAATCTTGGAAGATTTGTTGGTAAAACAAGTACATTCGACTCGACTCATGATTGACAACACCTCTGCAATAAAGTTGGTCAAGGACCCAAAGTTCCATGATCGAACGAAGCACATCAATATAATTTACCATCTAATTCGACATCATGTTGAGGCCAAGACAATCCATATACACCATTGTTCCACTAATGAGCAGATTGAAGACATCTTCATCAAAGAACTTGGAAGATAAAAGCTTGAAAGATTCAGAATGATGCTTGGACTCACCAACATCCCTTCAGATTAGGGGGGAATGTTGACACCTAATCATGGGGATTGGATGAACAATTCTAAATAGTGTGAATAATAAATAATGGAAAAGGAAGAGTCACTGGGATATGAAACCCAAGAGTCACTCCTTCATGTATATAACTATGATAAATCTAAATGAATAATCAGATTTTATTTTAGGAGTTACCCCTGGCTTGACAGAACATGTCCAATAATACCATTTATTTGAAATGAATTATGTACGAGCTTGTGTAAGTTTTATTAAAATATTAACTTAAAAAATACTTAATAGAAAATATTTTTTTAAATATCATAAATTATAAAAACAAATATCTTTTTTATATTAAAATAATAATAATAATATTTTAACATCATAGTTAGGTTAGACATCACATTTGTGTAGGATATCCTCTTATATAGAGGATAAAGGACGTTTTTAGTGTATTGATTCTTAAACTCTATAAAAGTATAAATAATCTACCACTTTTAATTTGGTTTTAAACCATAACTGCTTAGGAAGAAAGAGATACCTTTTGATATATATATATATATATATATATATATATATATATATATATATAGTGTAAAACTTGATTAGCCTTTTATATATATACTGTAAAACTTGATTAGCCTTTTATATAGTATATGTACTACTGAAGATAATAATGAATGAATTTTACTGTATATCACATGAGTACAATCCCATCATACTTATTAATTTTACCTATATAGTTTACTTATTTAATATTGAAAGAATTTTTCTTCGATCATGGTTTTTAATTAATAATAAAGCTTTTAATGCTTAAGTTAATTTTTTACGTTCAATTTGTTTTTTAAGAAAAGAAATTACTTTTCTGCTTTCTCAAAACATCCATTTTTGGCTGTTTGATTTTTTTATGGTATTCTCTTATTTCCTTGTAAGGGTTAAGTACAAAGAAATAGTGGGTTCTTATTACAAAACCTTCAAAATTCAATGAAATGAATTCTAGTTAATTTGAAATCCAAATTTTAAAATTCATAATTTTAGTTATCAAGGTTTTGTATGTTTATGAAAATGTTGGTTTTTGAAAGTGGCATATTACTTTTTTTTTCACTAAGATGCATATGTTTATAATGTGAATTAGTGAAGAAGGTTTTAGGTGAAGTGGTTTATCTATAATATTGAAGTCATATTGGAAATCACGGGGTTAATTTCATTAATTTAATTTATTTTGTAAATGAGTATAAATAAAAAGTTAGAGGAGATTCAATGTTTTAAACTAAGAGAGTTTTCATAATGTTATATCTAAAATATTCATTTTTACAAATATTAAATTTTCTCATGTAATTCTAATTGTTTGAGACATGTTCAAATTCCTTATATAACCAAGCATGTCTTATATCAACTTAAAATGTATAACTCAATTCAACTCATTTTAAATTGCAAAACTAAATCACTGGCACTAAATTTTATTTTAACAATTAAGGAAATTCATGACTTTATTCATCCTCGTAAAAGCCCAAAAACGTATAACAACTATTGGTTAAGTTTCTATGTAGATAAATAAAACCAAGGTAATGGGACACGTATTCCAAGTTGAATGAATGTAAAAACATTACCATTAGGAATCACCTGTGCTTAATTATTTATGTATTGGCTATGGAAATTAACATTGGAATTAGCAAGAGGAAAGAGGAAATAAATGATAATTTAATAAAGGAAATAAAGAAAAATGAGAGAAAATGAAGATTAAGAGACAACAATATGCATGCAAGGGAAAATTAAGGAAAATGAGAAGAACAAAAAAATCAATTGGTAGAGACATCATTCTAGCATTATTCACTTTTGAGGAGAACAAGAGAGAACACTACAACAAGAGGAGAGAAAAGGAGAGAACACTTGGACAAGAATTGGACATAAGAAAGAGACAAGCAAGGAAAGCAAGGAGTGCAACAGAAATATTGGAGAATCAGATAGCAAGAGGACTTTTTTAGATAATTGTGTTCATATGTCATTTATTATTTCGGGATTGAAAATCATGGTTCATGCATTGGATTATTGGTCATATTTTGTCATTGGGATGGAGATTTTCCTAGATTTACAGTGATGTGCAACCTTTCCTATTTAATTTTGTTAATATCGATAATGAAATGCATTCCCTGTTTGTTTAAGATTTGGATTGCAAGTATATTTTGGATCCTGGTTGAGGTGGTCTCAAGAAAATCCCAATGGTTGAGAGTGGAGATAGTTTTCTCTGGGAAGCTCTTGACAAATGGGGGTGGAGACGAGAAAATTCCTATGGGTATGGTGAAGAAATTTTGGGGCATGTAATCTTGTATTGGTTTTTGTGATTTTCGAATTGGTTTAGGTGAAGTCACCGTGGTTTGATGATGGAGGTGGTTTCCTCTGGATTCTCTATTTTGGTTATGTTTTGGTTTATCCCATGTGATCCCACATTGATGCTTGGAATATGTCGTGGGGGTGATTGGTTGAAAGAAATATTTATTTCAGCGCAATCTATGGTCGGATGGTAGGAAAAAGTCCCTGAATTGTTTAGCACTATGCATATGTTATGATGTGTTATTCATTATTAAGATGAATGACCACAATTTGTAGTTTAATGTGTGATTATATGACTAATTTTTCATGGCTTCATTCTGGTTAAATGTTGGTTACAAGCATGGTATACTTATTATTGTATGATATGTTATTGGTATTGATCGTGGTCATGGTTTGACAAGCTATTCGGTAGTTTCTATGAATGCATGAGCTAATAAGTGTTTGTAGCAGCTAGGATGAGATGGAAGTAAGACTTCTTGATAAAAATATGATGAAACTAATGAAACAAAGAACAATTATGTATTCATGACCCACAAGTGTCATTTTCATCAAGTGATTGCATAAATGAGTCATATGTGTTGGGAAATTTTGGGCAATATCTAAACCTAATAATAGAATATGCAAAATTCCAATGACGATTTACAAAGTTCTCAAAATTTTTGGATAGTTATGGACAGTTGGCCTATAGAAACACCTAAAAATCGAGAACAAAGTATATGGTCGTAGGCACAGGAATGGAAAATTCCTATTGTATCTGCAAAGATGATAGGCTATGTGTGTTATGGCCTAAATCTACCTCACGCTGAGAAAGCCAGGTCTAGGGTAACATCAAACCATGCTTAACCTAGTAGCTAGCCCTACCAGGTCGGGAGAGGGATATCTCCTTGTCAATCTAAGGAAAATATGGTCAATAAAGCTTGAAATGACTAATATAAAGACTAATTTTAGGCTAGGTATATGTTCAGAGGAGTTTGATTGAGTTTAATGTTTGTTTGTTGGATCAAATGTGAAAGGCAGATTTGGGTCTGGGGAATGGACTTAGTCTTGCAGAGGTTCCTGTGGGGCGAGATAGGAAAATGGTTTAGTACTTTGAATTAAGTGAGATGGAGAGTCATAAGACTAGTGAGGATTTGGAGAGCACATGAAAGTATCATGAATCCTCTTCAAACTGTTGAAAACATATAAAACTAAACAAACCCTAGGTAGAGCACTGCAAAATCAATGATTTCTACCTTTATCCTTGATTCATTTAGTTAAGCTCAAGAGAGAGAGATGATGGCATACATAAAAACATGTAAAATTGAATCATAGAAGGAAAAAAAACTAAATCACCTTGCCACAATAATCCCACAAAATGTTGCAAACCCTGGTCTATTCCTTGCCAAACTGCAGAGATGAATGTACAATAATGCTCAAAGCATTCACAAGAGTCCAACCTTTACAAATGACTGAAAAAGTACTATATATAGGCAAAAAGAAACTAATGCTAGCCTTTAGGGGTCGAATTCATGAGTTTAGGAGCTGTTTCAACAAGATTTAAACTAAGAACTGAAAAATAGGCAGTGGAACAGCTTGCCTCTAAAACCTAGGAAACTAATTCATTCAGTTCACAACCACCTATACATGATGTATCTACCTCCTTGAGTTAGTTTTCATCATTTTTACATCATATTCCATAAATTTACATCAATTTACATCAAGAGTTTGACCATGAGAAAGAAAAAGGCAAACTGAGAAAAAACTAGGTGAAAAACATAGTTTTTTTTGGCAAAAATGGCACTTTTCCATCCTATGCAAAGCGCCACATTTTCTCTGCGTAGCACTTTTTCCTAGCTACATTTAGAGGCCTTCCACTTCACCAAATTTTCTCCAAGTGGGATTTTTGCAAAGTTCTGTCAGTCTACTTTCCATAACAAGTGGAATTTTTGAATTTGGTGTCCATTTGCCCCTCCAAAAATCAATTCTCTCAACAGTACTTCCTGTGTGGCCAAAAAGGGGTAGAGAGGGCATTTTTGAGGTGTTTTTAACCCTTTTGGAGGCTCAAAACTTGTCAAAACTGTCTAGTAATTTCTGGGTATGCATGATTTTTGACAAGGAATCTCAAAATGTAGAGTTTTCCTCCAGAGTAGGTCCCTAACAAAAGCGAGTGCTAGGTGGCGCTACACACCAGGCAGAAAAACTTGTTTTTTCCTTCAAAATTTTAAAATTGCCAAAAAGTGTGCCAAATTTCTTGAAATTTGGCATGAGTGGTCTGCATCAGGTACTATGTTGGGCCAATGAAGCTACAGCTAAGATCTTTAGTTTATCTTGCTCTTTCTTGCTCCTCAAAGTCTTCCTCAACTTGGCTTTTGTGCTTCTTATGCTCGCTTTGCAAATTTTGTTTCTTGCCAAATAATGAAAAGCCATGTGCCTCAACATCTTTTTCTCCTTGTTGGAGTTATCAAACAACTTCTCCAAGTGCATATTTTCCCTCTCTAGCTAAGATTCCCGGTCAACATCAATCTCTTGCTCAAGTGGTGTCATTTGACTTTCCTTCTCTTTGTTGCTTGCCTATTTTCCCTTACGTTTTGCAGCTCTATGATTGTATGCTTGTCCTCCAACTGCTTGTTCCATTGCTCAAAGTAATTTATGATCCACTTAGCTCTTTCAAGGTTAAGAGATAAGTCATGAATGTCAGCTTCTTGTTCTTTGATGATCTCCTTGAGTTTTGAGCTTTGGGAGCTCAAATCAGTGTCCTCATCCTGAATCAAAATGAAATCTTTCTCTTGACATTCAGAAGGCCCTTCATCATGCAATGGTGGTTTCCCTTTGTCCTGTACCTACTTTGTTGAAGAAGAAGGAAAAGCCCCTTTCACCCCGGGTGAAGATAGCATTTACCTATGGTCTGATGAAGGAAACGAGACCCCTTCCACCTCGGGTGGAGAGAGTACTCATTTGGCAGCTGTAAATAATATCCTTATGCCCTTTTGATAAGTGACAAATACTAGCACACTAATAGTTTGAGTCTCATGCACTTCTTTCTGATTTAAAGGCCCTCCTATCTCTTGAAATATTGATGAGGTCACTTGAGGGCTTTTGAAAACCTCATGCGAAATGAAATCATCCCATGAAACATTTAGCAAACTCAGTTGATGCAAAAAAACAATCTTGATCAATGCAAAGTGATAAATTTTGTTGTACTATTGATGAGGCGGTTTTCTTTGCACCAATGTGGTCATTTTCTCAATATTTCTGCATATGAAATATGGGAGGTTCATCATCCTCACTCTAGTGAAATGCATCAATTGTCTAACATGATAAGTGTACAAGCGAGAAAATCTCCCTTCACAGCTGAAGTATTTGATAATGGGATTCATGAGTGGAGCATATGTGTCTTGTAGGTATCTGAAAGGAAAGACCCTACTGATTTTTTTCTGATAACTAGCCTTGATATAAGGTTCGTAATGCTCTTTGTCCACAAGACGTCCTTTGTTCCACTGTTCACCCACATTAGTAATACCTGTTGCTTCAGCTATAGTTTCAGGTGTCAAAGTGAAGGTAACACCTGCTAAGTTGACCTGGCCATTGTGAAGTTGAAGGAAAAATAGTCTAGCAAGCTCAAGGTGGTATTTCACTCTTTCCACCATCTCACAAAAATGGTAGCAAGACTGATGTTTGAAACAAGTTACTGCAAGAGGACAAGCCAATAATTTTGTGAGTGTAGTGGGCTCCTCCCGGATGTGTTTTCCTCCCTTATGTGGCTTTCTTGGTGCATGAATCTCTTAGGAGGAATCACTCACAGTTTCCTCATCGCTTTCATAAGCTGAATCTATTTCCATAATTGCCACTGTTTGGTGTAAAATGATGAGTATGAAGAGATTTTAAATCAAGAATAGGTGATTGTTGTTTGATTAATGGGAGTGATGAGTGGGACTGTGAATGAGGGATTTTGATGCTGGATGTAGGTTTTTTAGGGAGTGATATGGTTTGGGGATGAAAATTAAGGTTTGGTAATAGTGGGAATTTGATAGTGTTTCAGGGTTTTGGCGATAGGGGGTAGGATGAGTGGAAATGAGAGAGGGAAGGGGAAATGAAATTTGGGAAATTTAGTGGAGGGGAATGTGAAAATGATGCAGGGGAGGAAAACAACAAAAATGACAACTTTGAAAACCCTAGGCAATTTTTGTAGTGCAACTGTGTAGCAAACTAAGGTTTGCTTTTTCACCTATTAAGATACCATCAAAGCTGATCAAATCTCTTCTAATGGCACAATGAGAGTTTCCACTTACTTGAGGAATGATGATTGAAAAGTTTTAGAGCTTGAGGAGGTCGATTGAGTGAGATTTATGCTAGGGAGACTAGTGCACCATGCCAAGACATAGGTGCACTGTGCCTATTGAAATATCTATGTATTTCCTCCACTCTATGCATCGTGCCGATCAGGTGCGTCGCACCACTACCCAGGTGCACTGCGCCAGGAAGATTTGAAACTTTTTCTATAGCTTTTCTCCCTTTGCCTCAAAAATGCGATTTTCTCTTGTTCACTCTCTCTTTAGGCACAAATGAAGTCTTTAACATGAAAAAGACTTTATATACACTTTTGACTTTAGTTTTTGCATTTAGAAAACCCACTTTATAAAGTTTGCCTTTCACTTGTTTCTTTAAAAATCTGTTTTTCCGTTTGGCCCTCTTTTTTTACTTTTGATGGACTAAAGCTTTGAATTTCTTGTCTCTTTTGCAGGAGCTGGAGTGCAGGATTTTTGCAAGGTGACCCAGGGCTACATTTCTGAACTTATTACATGTAGGAAAATTAAAATTACATGAAAATTTTGTACATAGAACATAAAACTCTGTCCTATTTTGAGGAAAAATCAATTATAGCATGTGATTATTGAAATTTTTGATGCTGAGACCTTATTTGATCTCCTCATGTGCCTGCTAACCATTATTGAGATTTTACAAGACATTGATGACAAACCCTAGACCTAATGAGACTTAAAACCCTAAAAATGACTTTTGCAAATGTAATGACAAAAGATGACTATAAATGACCTAAATTTGTGAAAATAGACCAGTAGGTAAAGACCATGAGGGAAAATTTGAGAATGAGCCACTACCATCAGATGATCCATGATCCTAATGGAATGTAGTTGATCAGATGAGACACCTAAAAATGTATGCAACAAGAGAATTTTTATCACTGATGGAGGGATGAAGATACTGACACTAACATTGGCTCCAATGGGGATGGTAACTCCTTGGAGATTCCAAGAACTACGGATCTCTGGAAAGCAGACAATGCCTTTTCCAATGGGCTATGGAGTCAATAAATTCAACAAACCAAAACCAATATCTTGACTCAAAACTGACTCAATTACAAGACTGAAAACTGACTCAAACAATCCACACCAAAACTTAAATCAAACCTTCAGTTTTAAAGCTTTCACTTTGGGCCCTAAACTAAATGAATGATGATAGTGCACACTTTTCGATGAAGGAAATAAAATGGTATGTACAGTGATATATGTGACAACAGAAAACATTTCAAAGATAATACCATTTCAGCAGCCAACCATTGACCGGGCCACCTAGACAATCTTCTCCATTCATTTCTTTTAGTAGGAAAGCATTTTGACCCCGATATGTAGCAATCCTGAATGGGCCTTTCCATAGATTCTCGAACTTGCCATGCTTGCCTTTGTCTTCGTTTCTAGCATCCAATTTCAATACTATGTCTTCAATCTGAAACTTGTCTACCTTTGCCTTTTGATCATAGATTTTCTTGATTCTCTCTTGCAACCTGAAGGTATTCTGAAAAAATCCCTCTCTATCTTTTGTAAATGGATCATTTGGTTTATTCTTCATTGTAAATGATCTTCCTTGCTGCCAGATTCCTATAGAAGTTTAACAACCAAGACTGTGAGAGATTTCGGGAAGACTATGTCAACACCACATACAATCTCGAAAGGAGACATGCTTATTGATTTCTTCTGACTTACTCTATCTACCCATAGTTCATTAACTAATTTCTTATGCCAACTCTTTTTGTATTTTTCCAACAGCTTTTTGATGATGTTGACCAATGATTTATTTGAAGATTCCGCCAATCCGTTACCCTGTGGATAGTATGTAGTAGAGTGCCCCAAGGGAATTTGATATTTGTTACCAAAATCAATCATCTCTTTAGATTTGAAAGTTGTTTCATTATCTATAATCAACTTGTTAGGACAGCAAAAACGTGACAAAATATTATTTTCAAGAAACTGAATTATTACCAAGTCGGTGGCCTACCGAGTGGGAATCGCCTCAATCCATTTTGTGAAATAATATGTCGCTGTGAGGATCCACTTGTGTTGTGTTGAATATGTAGGATGAATCTCGCCAATGAAATCTAAACCCCACTGCTAAAACAGAGCACTTACCTCAACCGGATTGAGAGGTAAAGGCTGCAACTTTCTCCTTCCTTGAAAAATTTGGCATTCATGGTAGCTTGTAACAGTTTTATACACATCAGCAAAGAGGGTAGGCTAATAATATCCCGCTCTCAAAATCTTATTGGCTGTTGTCTTCAAAAATAGGTGACCTCCACAACATCCCTTGTGAAAATCATCCATGACTTGTTTTGCTTCCTCCTCAACCAAACAATTCAGCAAGACACTGTCGGGATCTTTCCAATAGAGTGTATTATTCATAATACAAAACTCGGCAGCTTTTAATTTCAGAGCCCTACTTTTATTTCTAGCCATCCCGGTGGAAATGAAAGATGGTAGTGCACATATACAATATCTGAATACCAAGGAGAAAGAAGAAACATTTCAGATACCTGAACAAGCGAGCTTTCTTCATCTTCTTCGGACATAGCAACAATCAAATTTATGTCCAAGGCATGCAAATTAGACTCCGCCATCAGTTTTGCTAGCCCCTGACCCTTGATGAGCTTTGTTGGCTTTATCTCCACATCATATTCTAACAAAGCTGCGATCCATTTGCCTCGTCTCCCTTCTGGATCTGTTTGTACTAAGACATCTTTAACGACTGCGTTAGGGACATAAGCAAGAATATGAGAATGCAGAATATATACCCGAAAATATTTCAAAGATTTTACCAAGGCAAGAGCTTGCTTTTCAATAATGTTATACTTTAAGGCTGCATCTCTTATTGTTCTGCTGAAAAAGGCAATTGGCTTCTCAAGCTGGTCTCTTTTCCACATTAAGACCACTGCCATAGTATGATCCAAAGCAAATGAAAACAGAATGAAATATTGGGAATAATCTGGGCTGATTAAAATTGGAGCTGAAAAAAGAGCCAACTTTACCAAATTGAAAGACATGATAGCTTCCTCGGTCCACTTTACTACACTATCTTTCTTTAACATGTTTGTGATTTCCCTCAAATGTTTAGCTAGATTTGGCACAAAACGACGTAAGAAGTTCATCTTACCATTGAATGCTTGGATCTCCTTTTTACTTCATGGAAAATCAATCTTCTGAATGGCTTCCACTCGAGTAGGATCGATGCGGATGCCCTCCTTAGATATGATGTGACCGAGAAGCTTCTCTTCATCCATGGCAAACAAGATCTTTTTTGGATTAAGAGATATGCCATACTTTCTACACCGCTGAAAAACAATTTTCAAATGATAAAGATGCTCTTCATCTGAATTGGAAAAGACTATCAAATCATCAAGATAAACTACTAAAAATACATCTTTCTCATTTGCAAAGGTGATATCCATAGCCCATTGAAAAGTTGCACCAGCATTCTTTAATCCGAATGGCATCTTGGCACAAGATGCTCCAATTACTCTTTAAAGTATGTGGTCTATTCTTGGCAATGGATAGTTATCTTTAAAAGGCACCTTATTCAGATTTCTAAAATCAATACATAATCTAATCTCAACTATTTTCTTGTGCATAGGCACCAATTTGGAAATCCAATATGAAAATCTTATTGGAACGATTATACCAGCCTTGTACAATTGATTCACCTCTTTCTCTATTGATGGCAACAACTTTGGATTTATCCTTCTTAACTTTTGTCGAAATGGCTTTTGGTTTGGCTTGATTGGAATGATGTACTGAATTATACTCTTATCATACGCCTTCAAATCTGAATAGTCCCATGCAAATACAACAGTAAATGAAGACAATAAAGTAATGTATTTTTCCTTTACCTGAGGAGGCAATGCTTTTGAAAACTTCACCATTTTTGGATTTTCTGCTATTCCAATATTCACATCCTCAACTCCTTTCTCAATTGGCACCAAGCTTGGTTTCTGGGCTACATCATGTTGATCAAACAACTCCTCTAAAGGTAATAGACCTTTAGGAATGACATTGTCCTTCAGCTGTAAAACATCCATCTGATTTACCTCTATGTCTGCTTCACCATCATCTTGCTCTCCATCGATAGAAGTGTCTTTGTACTTGCCTTCATTTTGTAGAAGTTCTTCAATCTCTTTGTCATCTTGAAACACCTACCAATATATTTGATTATCAGGGATAGCTGGGTGATGTTTCACATGAAATTCAAACTTATTGTTTGAAATCATCGGGATTTTCAAATTACTTGCAGTTGTTGCAAGGGAATCTGCAATAACATTTTGTACATGAGGGAGACATGTCAAAGTATAATCTGGAAACAACCTCAAAATATCTAATACAGCATTACGGTAAGCCCGCATTCGAGGATGTTTAGCTTAGTATTCACCTTTGACTTCCTTGATTACTAATTTGGAGTCACCATAAACTGAAATTCTTTTTGCATTTAACTTCTTGAGGATTTTCAAACCAGCAATTAAAGCTTCATATTCAGCTTCATTATTGGAACAATCAAAAGCCAATTTATACGAACAAATGGGACTTTGTTCGGTAGAAATGCAGGGCTGCGTATCCAAATACCAATTCTAACACCCTCCTTACCTACCGCTCCATCAAAATCCATACCCCACAAGCTGGCTTCGTCATCCAAATGTTGAAATTATGTTTGCTCTTCTACCTTTGCTTGTTGTCCATCAATTTTCTGCTATTGGTGGAAAGCCGATTGTTCAGTGGTACTATCAAGCTTTTGTATTTCTTGATTAAGTACATCTCTGAAATTTTCAGTGATCTCTGGAATATCTTCTACTTCAACTAATTGACTATTTAGATCATTAAAACTATCATAATAGAGAACAAAAGATTCTAAATCAGTATGTACATAATTGATTGGATGATTTATAGGTTTCTCCTTGCTCGTGATCATGTATTTCATATTTTTCTCCCGATATAATTTCCTCAATTGAACAAACATGGGAATAGTGGCATAGGATAAATCTAGCTGTAATGTCCCTTTGAGTTTTGCACCCCAAGATCTAGATAGAAGCATGCAGAATCTAGGAGGAATATCGGCCACAACCACATCTATAAGCACATTCTTCGGAGGAATCTGATCTAAAGTGACAACCAAATCTTTAATGAGACCAATACATCTGACCCTACCAGAATCAAAGGAATAAATATCATGGTACTTGTGAGTGATATCTAAACCCAATGTTTCCATAATTACCTTTGGCATCAGATTATGAGATGCTCCTGAATCAAACATGGCGTTGTGCAAGACATAATCATGCAACCTAAGACTGATGTAAAAAGGATCTACATCACTATCCTTAGATTGACATTCTAATGCCAGACCAAAGATAAGCTCGGGCTAATCATCCTCCACATTAACCATACCAGATAACATATCTAAATTCAAAATCTTTGACACATGACCTTTATAGTTGCTATTCTTCATTAATTTAGTCAAAGGTATTGACACTTTTAACTTAGCAATCTCATTCTCTAAGCTAAAGGTTGAAGTTTTTTCTACCTCTTTGACTGGAGCATCTTTCTTTTCAGTATTATCCTTTGATATATTTCACTGATTTGACCTTTCATTTGTTGATTGTGTTTTGCTGGTGGTAGGATCTGCTGCCTCCTTTCCCTTTTTCTGCACACTTGGAGAATTGTTCTTTGGTGGTGTCGCTTCCTTCCTCTTTTGAATTGGATTGATGGGTACCTCTCTACTCCTGAGTGAATATTTTCGCTACTGGGCTATCAAGGAATTCATGTATCCCCTCTGATATTCATCAAATTCTTCTTCTAAAATTGTTTCATTTGCTAAGATAAAATCTTCATCCTTTTGTACAGTTGGGCTTTCTGAATACTCTTCATCCTCCATGATATAAATTGGGAAATCATCAGGGGTAAAGAAATGATTCTCCTCTCATATTATGTTCTCATCATCATCTAATTCCAGACTATGTACAAAATTTTGTTGTAAGGGTGTCTTAACTTGCTGCTGTGCTGCTTGGTCTTGTGCTCTTTGTTCTCGTTGTTTGATTCTAAACTGTGGTTGCTGCTGACCACGAAAGTTTAGATTTCTGATCTGTGTCTCAGGCTTATCTGCAATAGTGAGTCTATCAAACATCTTATCGATCTTGCGAAGCAAATGATCTAAGGAAGAAGCTTCCTCCTTTATGGTCACCTTCTTCTCGGTCTTTGTTCTAGCTCTCTTAGCAAGCAGATTTGCCTCCACGCTCACTGCAATTTTCTGCATATCCTCCAATGTGGCGGATCTCTTTCTCTCAATTGATATGCCATGTCGGGATCAAAGCCGTCAGGAAATTTAATCAAAGCTAGTGCCATTGGTGGCTTTATATCAGCGGGAATTGCATTATAAATAGTATTGAATCTAACAAAATAATCTTGGACACTCTCACCAACATTCCTCTTTATGTTTTCATATTCGGAAAGAATTTGAAGAGGATTTTTCTTTACCTCCCAGTGATCCAAGAATTGTCTCTGAAGAACAGCCAATGTAGTGAGAGTCGCAGCCAGCAATGCTCTTAACCACTTCCACGCTTCGCCTCCAAAAGTTTGCACAAATAATCTCATGGTCACATTTTCTTCATCTATCTCATGAAGGTCAAAGAAATTGGTCATCCTATCCACATGTTGTTGCACTGTGATTCCTTGGTTACCATCAAACAATGGAATTTTTATTTGGTAATCAGCAGGAATAGCATCCAAGTTTTGTGGTAAAACAAGAGGTGCATATTGGGCAACCATTGCTCTAGGTGGATTTGGAACTAGCCTTGGGGATGTAGGAGGAGTCGGAACAACAATAGCAGACAATGTAATTGGTGTATGAGGTGTAGAATGAGAGGAGGAAATATGAGATGTTTGAGGTGTTAAAGGGGTTGATGGGGGAGAAGATACAAGGGGTCTCTGATCAGATATGGTGGGCTACACGGGAATGGTGGGAAAGAAAGGAGTTTCAATAGGAATTTCTGAACCAAATACAGAAGCAGATGAACCAAGAGTTTTAGATGTAGATTCTAGAAACTCGGGAATGTTTGTAGCCAGAATGGAAGTTTGAAGATTCAAGATATAATCATCAATTAATCTATTAGCCTATTCAATTTCAAGATCTTTGACAAACTCCGGATTTAAGACAGTAGAACCAACAACACTTTCAGATTTAGTTTCAAACAACGGTAGATCAAAATGTTCATCAAACTCAAGATCTTCAAGGTATTCAAAAACAAATGGACATGAATGAGATCTGAACATGGGAATCACAAAACTTTCTTGTCGGAGAATTATTGGGATGAGATTTGGGTTTTCATATATAGGAGGAGGATCAAGATTAGGATTGGCCCCAGTGTATCGTCTAGAAGCCAACGTGTTGAATTATTCCCAAATTGAATGGACATTATCAATTTGTTCAGCCTATCAAATTATAAACTCATCATCCAGAGTCTAGGATTACTTTAAGATACTGGGGTAATAGTTTAGTTCAAATGTTCAGTTTATAAACTAAACCGGAGATTGAATGAAGCAGCATTCATCTACTTATGCACTTGGAAAGCAAGAGCAGTTCGAAGGCTACTTGGCTAACTTCAGGCTCCATCTGTAGTCTACAAAGCAAACAACTATAAAAAACTTTTCTTCCCTAGTACAGTTGCCAATATGCTATGGCCTAAATCTACATCAGGTTGAGAAAGGCAGGTCTATTGTAACATCAAACCATGCTTAACCTGGTAGCTAGCCCTACCAAGTCGGGAGAGGGATATCCCCTTGTCAATCTCAAGAAAATATGGTCAATAAAGCTTGAGATGACTGATATAAAGACTAATTTTAGGCTAGGTATATGTTTAGAGGCATTTGATTGACTTTAATGTTGGTTTGCTGGATCAAATGTGAAAGGCAGATTTGGGTTTGGGGAATGGAATCAGTCTTGCAGAGGTTTCTATGGGCCGAGATAGGAAAATGGTTTAGTACTTTGAATTAAGTGAGATGGAGAGTCCTGAGACTGGTGAGGAGTTGGATAGGGCATGAAAGTATCAGGAATCCTCTTCAAACTATTGAAAACATATAAAACTAAACAAACCCTAGGTAGAGCACTGCAACATCAATGATTTCTACCTTTATCCTTGATTCATTTAGTTAAGCTGAAAAGAGAGAGATTATGGCACACATAAACACAAGTAAACTTGAACCACATAAGGAAAAACAATACTAAATCCCCTTACCACAAGAATCCCACAAAATGCTGCAAGCCCTGGTCTATTCTTTGCCAAACTGCAGAGATGAATGTACAATAATGCTCAAAGCATTCACAAAAGTCCAGCCTTTACAAATGACTGAAAAAGTACTATATATAGGCAAAAAAAAACTCATTCTACCCTTTAGGGGTTAAATTCATGAGTTTAGGAGCTGTTTCAACAAGATCTAAAGTAAGAACTGAAACATAGGTAGTGGAACAGCATGCCTCTAAAACCTAGGAAGATGATTCATTCAGTTCAAAACCATCTATACATGATGTATCTAACTCCTTGAGCGAGTTTTCATCATTTTTACATAAAAGTGCATTAATTTACATCAATTTACATCAAGAGTTTGACCATGAGAGAGAAAATGTTAAAATGAGAAAAAACTAGGCGAAAAACAAAGTTTTTTTGGCAAAAATGGCACTTTTCCATCCTGTGCGTAGCGCAAATTTTTCTGTTCACAGTTCTTTTTTCCAGCTACATTTGGAGGCCTTCCCTTTCACAAAATTTGTTCCAAGTAGGCTTTCTGGAAAGGTATGTCTATCTAACTTTCCAGAACAAGTGGAATTTTTGAATTTGGTGTCAATTTACCATCCAAAAATTAGTTCTCCCAACACTACTTCATGTGTGGCCAAAAAGGGGCAGAGAGGGCATTTTTGAGGTGTTTTTGACCTTCTAGAGGCTCAAAACTTCTCAAAAATATCTAGTAATTTTTAGGTATGCATGATTTTTCACAGGGAATCCAAAAATGTAGATTTTTCCTCTAGAGGAGGTCCCTAGCAAAAGCGAGCGCCAGGTGGCGCTACGCACTAGGCAAAAAAACCTGTTTTTTCCTTCAATATTTCAAAATTGCCAAAAGGTGTGCTAAATTTCTTGAAATTTGGCATGAGTGATCTGCATCAGGTACTATGTTGGGCCAAGGTAGCTTCAGCCAAGATATTGAGCTTATCTTGCTCTTTCTTTCTCCTAAAAGTCTTCCTCAACTTGGCTTTTAGGCTCCTCATCCTCGCTTTGCAAATTTTGTTTCTTGCCAAATAATGAAAATCCATGTGCCTCAACATCTTTTTCTCCTTGTTGGCTTTCCCAAGAAGCTTATCCAAGTGCATATTTTCCCTCTCTAGCCAATATTCTCAACCAGCATCAATCTCTTGCTCAAGTGGTGTCAATTTGACTTTCATCCTCTTTGCTGCTTGTCTGTTTTCCCTTATGTTTTGTAGCTCCATGATTGTCTGCTTGTCCTCCAACTACTTGTTCCATTGCTCAAGGTAATTTATGATCCACTTAGCTCTTTCAACGTTAAGAGATAAGTCATGAATGTCAGCTTCTTGTTCTTTGATGATCTCCTTGAGTTTTGAGCTTTGGGAGCCCAAATTAGTGTACTCATCCTAAATCAAAATGAAATCTTTCTCCTGACCTTCAGAAGGCCCTTCATCATGCAATGGTTGTTTCCCTTTTTCCTGTACTTGCTTTGCTGAAGAATAAGGCAAAGCCCCTTTCACCTTTGGAGAATATAGCATTTGCCTATGGTCTGATGAAGGAAACGAGACCCCTTCCACCTCGGGTGGACATAGTACTCATTTGGCAGCCGTAAATAATATCCTTGTGCCCTTTTTATAAGTGACAAATACTAGCACACTGGTAGTTTGAGTCTCATGCACTTCTTTCTGATTTGAAGGCCCTCCTGCTTCTTGAAATATCGATGGGGTCACTTGAGGGCTTTTGAAAACCTCATGTGAAATGAAATCATCCCATGAAACATTCAACAAACTCAACTGATGCAAAACAACAATCTTTATCAAAGCAAAGTGATAAATGTTGTTATACTATTGATGAGGGGGTTTTCTTTGCACCAATGTGGTCATTTTCTCAATATTTCTGCATATGAAATAGGGAAGTTTCATCATCCTCACTCTAGTGAAATGCATCAATAGTCTAACATGATAAGTGTACAAGCGAGAAAATCTCCCTTCACAACTGAAGTATTTGATAATAAGATTCATGAGGGAGCATATGTGTCTTGTAGGTATCTGAAAGGAAAGACACTACTGATTTGTTTCTGATAACTAGCCTTGATATAAGGCTCATAATGCTCTTTGTCCACAAGTTGTCCTTTGTTCCACTGTTCACCCACATTAGGAATACCTATTGCTTCAGTTATAGTTTCAGGTGTCAAAGTGAAGGTAACACCTATTAAGTTGACCTGGCCATTGTGAAGATGAAGGACAAATAGTCTAGCAAGCTCATGGTGGTATTTCACTCTTTCCACCATCTCACAAAACTGGTAGCAAGACTGATGTTTGAAACAAGCTGCTGCAAGAGGACAAGCCAATAATTCTGTGAGTGTAGTGGGCTCCTCTCGGATGTGTTTTTCCTCCCTTATGTGGCTTTCTTAGTGCATGAATCTCTTGGGAGGAATCAGTCACAGTTTCCTCATCCCTTTCATAAGATGAATCTGTTTCTATAATTGCCACTGTTTGGTGTAAAATAATGAGTATGAAGATATTTTAAATCAAGAATAGGTGATTGTTGTTTGATGAATGGGATTGATGAGTGGGACTGTGAATGAGGGATTTTGATGATGGATGTAGGGTTTTTAGGGAGTGATATGGTTTGGGGGTGCAAATTAGGGTTTGGGAATAGTGGGAATTTGATAAGGTTTTAGGGTTTTCGGGATAGCGAGGTAGGATGAGTGGAAATGAGAGAGGGAAGGGGAAATGTAGTGGAGGGGAATGTGAAAATAATGCAGGGGAGGAAAACAGCAGCAATGACAACTTTGAAAACCCTAAGCAGTTTTTGTAGTGCAACTATGCAGCAAACTAGGGTTTGTTTTTTCACCTATTAAAATACCATCAAAGCTGATCAAATCTCTTGCAATGGCATAATGAAAGTTTCCACTTACTTGAGTAATGATGATTTCAAAGTTTTAAAGATTGAGGAGGTCGATTGAGTGAGATTTAAGCTAGGTAGACTGGTGCACAGTGCCAAGACACAGGTGCGCCATTCCTGTTGAGCTCTTTGTGTATTTCTTGCATTATGTGCACCGCGCCACTACCCAGGTGCACCGCACTAGGAAGATTTGAAACTTTTGCTGCAGTTTTTCTCCCTTTGCCTCAAAAACGCGATTTTCTCTTGTTCACTCTCTCTTTAGGCATAAATGTAGTCTTTAACATGAAAAACACTTTATATACCCTTTTGACTTTAATTTTTGCATTTAGAAAACCTGCTTTATAAAGTTTTCTTTTCACTTGGTTCTTTAAAACTCTGTTTGGCAGTGTGGCCCTCTTTTTGTCTTTTGATGGACTAATTCTTTGAATTTCTTGTCTCTTTTATAGGAGCTGCAGTGCACGAGTTTGGCAAGGTGACCCAGGGCTGCATTTCCGAACTTATTACATATAGAAAAATTAAAATTACATGAAAATTTTGTACATGGAACATAAAACTCTGTTTTTCCTCAAAATAGGGTTTTGAGGAAAAATCAATTACTTAGCATGTGATTATCGAAATTTTTGATGCTGAGACCTTATTTGACCTCCTCATGTGCCTGCTGAAAATTATTAAGCTTTTACAAGACTTTGATGATAAACCCTAGACCTAATGAGACCTAAAACCCTACAAATGACTTTTGCAAATGTAATGACAAAAGATGACTGTAAATGACCTGAATTTGTGGAAATAGGCCAGTAGGTAAAGACCATGAGGGAAAATTTGAGAATGAGCCACTACAATCAGATGATCCATGATCCTAATGGAATGCAACTGATCAGATGAGACACTTGAAAATGTATGCAACAAGAGAATTTTGATCATTGATGGAGGGATGAAGATACTGACACTAACAATGTGTACGACTGGAGCCTTATGGACACATGGACTAGCCTGCATGCATGAAACTGGGTTGTAAGATATGTCGGAAAGTGGCTTAAACTCGAGAAATATTTCAATAGTGAGAATTGTTTGGCATCTATTTGGCCATTTGTCCATGGATGGTTGCAGTAAGGTTCGACAAGTGAAACCCATTTCCATAGCTTAATCTTGGATGTTAGGTCATGCATAGTAGATCTCACCTCACATTCCCTAGTCAGCTTCTAAAAGAAGGTAAATGTGAGGTGGGGTGTTAGAAAGTGGTATTAGCGCCAAGTTCACGTAACTGGACCTTAGGGTAAATGAGATTGTGATACAAGCATGTTAGTTGTCTATATTGTTGGGCGCAATATTTAAAGATATTCCATGCATCCTTTCCCCTATTTCTGGGCATTTTCCCTCATCTAAACCTACAATATCCCTAGTATAATGTCACTCCCTCTGATAAATAAGAAATGTTTTCCTTGACGTATTATTATATTACTTTCTGCTAAGTATTCAATGAAATGATGTGTTCTTTAGGATGGCTAACTAGGGTATCTCTAGAAGATTTCTTCAAACTATTTTTTTTCTTTCAGGTATTGCCATAACTACTGATAGCCTTGGATGGAAAACTTTTGATTCCTTCATATTACAATGTTCAAGTTGATATTATACCTTGGGTTTGTCATTTTTTGTTGTACATGGTTCGAGTTGTTGTTTCACCATGAAGTTGTTGTTACACTGTGAATTATCAAAATTGTAGCTCCTATTTTCAAAGACATTTCTCAAGGTCCATATTATGTAATTCCACACGGATAGTTAAGAATGCCTAAGAAATTATAACTATGTCTAAACGATAGTGGTGTAATTAAAACAAATCTTTTTTGAAACAACTTGTAACAATTTATATATTTTTATTATCTTTGTTGGTTTAATCAACATGAGAATCATAGATTCTCATCACTGATTCATTTTCCTAATTTTGGGGCTCTGAGAGACTTTATAAAAGGATCTTAGTCTCATGTGAAAGAGGGGGGGGGGGGCTGTGGGGTGTGGGGGGGCACACTAGAGAGACACTACCGACATTTTGATATTGTATTCTTCATATTTTTTTAATATAATCATATATGGTGATGTTATTACAATTTTTGTGTTGAATTTTTAACTAAGTTTTCATTTTATTCCTGCACCCTGCTAGGGCGGAAGGGCCCTCCTCTTTAGCAAGTATCACAGTGTTGTTAGGATATTTATCTATTTTATGTGTTAAACTGTGGATGTATTATTATTGCTGTACATATTCGTTGTGGATAGATACACTTATGCTTCCAAATTTACTGTGTGTTGTTACACAAATTAATCAATTCCATGTTGTTTAATTCATGTTATATCTTTAGCTGATAGTGTATGGTGCGCCTATTTTTATTCTGAAGTTTTTATGAAGAGTGGATTGCTTCCTTGTTGACTGTGTTTCCTTTCTGTAATCTACTTTTTAATAAGTACAAGTTTTATTTCCATTCTATGAGAGTATTTTAATTTTTGCATGCGTGTTCAATGACATCTTTTCTTCTCTGTTTTACCTGGCTATTACATGTATCAACACAGATAACACCAAAAACTTTGAAATAAAAAGACTTACCCTGGTTCATAATTAATGATTATGGAAGTGATAAAGCTGACCAAACATTATGGTGTCATTGCCAGGGGAAGGTTGTTAATGGATACAAGCATCCAATGCTTTTCTTTGAATTTCCTTTTGATAAAGTATTTCTAATTTTACAGGCGTTTGGCGGTAAGAAAAGAGATAAGAACCTACGCATTGCTCTAATATACCTTAACAGGTTCACATCTGTAATAAAGATAACACTTAGGGTGTGTGTATTTTTGAAACTTTCTCTTGATAACATGTCTTTAATTTTATAGGCATTGGGCAGTAAGACGAGAGGTAAGAACTTGCACATCGCTCTAATATACTTGAGCACGCTCACCACTTTAATAATTACAAAACTTAGGGTGTGAAAATAGTTACACATAGGGTCCATGCGTAGAATGTATGAGTGTAGAAGAATAAAAATGCAGAAACATTAATAAATCTACAGGAAGAAGGGACATAAAAGGAATAAGAACAAGATTGAGCAATGGAGAAAAACATTTATCCAAGAATTGATCTCAAAAGCAGAGAGAGAGAAATCAACACCACATAGGGACATAAGAAAAATAAGCCCACAAAAGGCTACTACTTATACCTAAAAAACATGAGTATCTGGTTCCTCTGTTTTAGGACCCCATTTTCCAAAAACTACCTTGCAAAATCAAGGAGCTTTAAGCCTAACTCAAGAGCAACACGGGGAAACTAGTGGCTGAGATTTTGGATTAGAATTACAAGGGGAAACGAGTGGGAAGCATCAAGAACAAGAATCAGAAGAATACTCTTCTACCTTTCAATACCCAGACTTACGCAGTGCAGTAAAACATCAAGTCCCAGAACAATCGGAGCATCGCAACAGTCTTTATCTATAGAACATTCACCTGAATAGTCTTTAGATGGATACTCACTAGACCAAGAATCAAGATAATTTCCAATGGGGGATAACAATAAAAATAATAATGGGACATATGCCACTATTCCCACTTTTAAATTTCAACTAAGTGATATAAGGGGAGAAGCCCCCATGAAAAATATCCCTCTAGTAGCCCTTCCATCTTCTCAAGGATTGACTATAGAAGATCCTAATACTTGTTTGTTTGAGTTTAATATTATGTGCATGATTTATGATTACACTTCAGAAAATCAAAAGCTAGAAGTATTTCCTACCACTTTTAAAGGAGCATCATTAATATGGTTTATGGGACTAGGTTCGGCCACTATCTGGACATGGGGATATATGAAGACTACGTTTCTAGAAAAATTTTAGGACTATTGACGAACCTGAGATCTAAGAGAAGAGATATTTAGAATGGCATAGAAGGAACAAGAGAACTTGGAAGATAATGTAGAGCAGTTCCATTATAACCTACAAAGGTTCAAACATAACAATCTAGATCTAGATATTTTCAAAATAATATTCATCCGAGGAATGAGAGATGACTTCTTTGACATGTTAAACTTGTTGCAAAAAGGATATATATGTTAGGAGCCATATGATGAGATAATAAATATTTGCTTAAGGTTTTCGTGAGGATCGTCATGAGGAAGAAGTATGGCATCCAATGTGATGGGCCTCTAAATTAAACATAAATTAAGGCACATATGACCATCCTTCAACACATTAAAACTCTATTTTTGCATTAGACAACATATTTTTAACTTTAATATGTTCATTAGTAAGGCTTATGGATAATTGCATATTTGAGCCTAATATTATTTATTTTTGTGAAATATTGTGAGAATATTAGGCAGATTATGGAGATTTGGAGGAGGAGATAATCTAGGGACCTACTCCTTACTACAGGAGGATCAATACTAAATAATAAATAAACAAGATATTATGGAATTATGACAGAGATTGTGGAGTTCCAATGATTGAGAAAATCTAGGAATGTGTTCCCTCCCATTTAATGAAGATTCCTAGTTTTGGGAACTAGATACACTAATCAATGCATTTTGGTGGGGAAAGGTTCCTCCTTTCATGGGGAATGATTCTTAATCATTTCTTGTAAGTACAAAGTCTAATTTTTCTCTAGGGGTTGATTTTTATTAGTCTTCTTCTGGAGAGAACTCATATGTTTACAACTCCACTTTCATTTTCTATAGGGATGTAATTATATTAATGGAAATAATGAATATTGGTGACATGTTCAGCTTCTAAATCTTGGTCTCCTTAATAGAATTCTGAGTTTCATTAGGCTTGGACATTTAAGGAACCTTGGAACACCTTTGTATCATTTACTTTTCTTCTTTTCACTTCTTATTCACATGCATCTCTTGTTCTTATTGTTTTTCTATTTTTGCATTTAGTATTAATGATTTCTTGTTGTAGGATTGGGTTAAATGGTTGAAGTACATTATTTTTCATCATCACAAACATCATTTCGTCATTGCAATAAGTTTGGAAGGTCATAGTAATCATTGAGTTACTTGGATTACTTTTCTTATTCCCAAATCAAGATTTATGGATGTCCTTTGTGGAAAATAACAATAAATTTTTGTTATTTTTGAGAGCATTATAGCAAGCTTCAATCAAGTTGATTGCACTTGAATTAGATCACAAAAACAATATATTTAATAACAAATATCACCCCATTGCATTTTCACTTTATTGGGTTAGGCATTTGATGGATTTACTAGCTCACTAGTTCTCGAATTTCTAGATTTTAGACTAGTAATTTTCTACCTTTTTTTTTAGCATGGGTTAACATAGGTATCTTTGAGTGATTCCACTTGGAATGGAGACCTAAGACATTCTATTCAATAAAAAAATTTATCCCATACAATTTATATTTGGTTTCGTTGGTAATTCGGTGAATTATAACTCCCTATAGAAAATTTGTTGTTTCCTGCAATAAACTACACAAAGCCCTTTAGCATCCTTCCAACATGTATATACTTGCAAGATTCGCTTAGTATTTAATCGAAAACCTTAGTCTCTAAATCAATTATTAGGGAAGACTAAAGACCACTTAGGATTTTCCTCTACCCATGAAAATATTCTAGTGATTTGGGTTAATGGACAAATTTATGAATTGGATAATACAATCATGGTTTTATTGATTGCCACGTCCAATAGAATTTGTTAATGGATCTAAAGTCTTTGAAATTTAATGGTTTACATTTAGTTCACAATATTTACTTTATGCAATTAGAATAGGTTTCTTTCCTTGTATTTTCTTTCTTGCAATAGGTTAAGGATTCCATTTCGAGCATTTCATTTTCTGCAATTAGTTTAGGATATGATTTTATTACATTCACTCCATTACATCGTGACAACGAAGGACTTACACATTGTATGTTTCACATATAGTGCTTATACCTATTAAGTTTTTACTAACCCTGGTTGATAATTAAAGTTGGTAGCCTTGGGATTCACATAATTCTTGTTTCAATATTGAGGCTCATCACTTTTTTAGTGTCGTTGCCAGGGAGGTGTCAAAGTATGCATTGTTTTCTTCCATAGTTGATTCATTTGTTTTTACTTTTCGCAAAACCATTTTTTTTGCATTAGGCATATTTCGTTTCAAAAACATAAAAGTGCATTGCATTAATGCTTTCATTCAATCATAAAAGCAAAAAAAATCTCTAAGATCAACCCACTCCCCATTTGATCACATGGTGCAGTAAGAGCCACATCACCATCCACATTGTAGGTAGAAGAAGAAGAGATGGAAAATAATGTACAAGAAATGAAGGGAGATGATGAAAATGAGGAAAATCCTCTAAGATTTCCCATTCAAGATACTGATGGTAGTGTGCACATGAAGAACATCCCTCCATCTTTTCTTCCAAAATTTCATGGCATAAGGGCAGAGTATCTGGAAAAATTTCCCTTTGAATTTGAAATCATTTGTAGATCTTATGGTTACTTATTGAACACTAAAAAATTAAGATTGTTTCCAGCAACATTGAAGGATAGATCTCTTAAATGTTCCATGAGTTTAGGGACTAATTCAATAAGATCATGGAATGATATGAAAACTATATTTCTAGAAAAATATCAAGATCATGACCTTAAAGAAGAAATATTTAGAATGAATGAAAAAGAATATGAGTCTAGCAAATATAATAGAGACATCCATGTATAATGTTAAGAGGGAAAAACTACATCATTTAGAATCCAACGCACTAAAAACACTCTTACTTAGAACAATTAGGGATGAGTGGATTGATCTCATTGATCTCATGAGTAGAGGTGATGTATACTAATTATCATTTGAATAAATTTGTGAAGCATGCAAACACATATCAAGAGGAATTGCAAGAGTAATTCAATCAACATCAAGATCGGTAAGTCAAGATAAACTTGGAGATTTTATTGATAACTTTAAAACAAATTTTCTTAGCAATCTAACCAAACAAGAGAAATGTTAATAATGCGAGACGAACAAAGAGAAGATGTTGACATTTGTGTTGTCCATGCAGAATCACATGATGTTAAATATTGCCCCTCATTACCAAGGTTGAAGGAAGCTTACCAAGAGAATAATGGAGCAAGTCAATTGCCAATGCAACTATGTTATGTAGCTCCAAGAGGACCATGGCAGCCTATTCAACCTAGTTTGATGGAAGAGCCTAATTCACATTTCAAGCTTATGCATATCCACCTCAAAGTAATTGGAACACACCCTATCCTTGGCAACATTGGCCATCTCAACCACAAAACCAATCTTGGCAATAAGGTTGGAAAGGAACTTATGGGATCCATCCACAATATCCTCAATATTTTCCTCAATATCCTACATACTCAACTCCATGTTATCCCTACCATCCACCTCCACCACAACCACAACTCCAACCACATCCATCTCAAATATCCACTCCCATTCAACTACCTATACCACCATTTTCAAACCCACACAGTGAAGTATCTCAGCGAACTTACAATGTTGAGGTACAACACTTCCAAATATCTCCTCTTGATCTCATTAGTATTCATCTCAGCACATGAAGAACATTACAAAAAAGAGATTCTCTTGATGCCATTGAAGGGCAACATGTAGAAAAAGAAGATTCAAATGAGAAAAGCAGAGAATCATGGGTTGCACTTGAAAAAGAGAAGAGATCAGAAATAATAATTGGGAAAGTTCCCTCATGTTTACCATCATATCCTCTATGTGTTCAAGAGAATTATCAACAAAAAAATAAGATCTAAATTTCATGGAAGAAGAAGAGATCCACGATGATCCAAATCAACAGGTGGACCAAGGACATCACAACTATATTGAAATATGGATCCTAATAGTTACTAAGTTGCAACAACACTCCCTTATTCAACTGTGCTTGATATCATGAAAGTCAAAGAATTTGGTCTCTTACATTCAGGTACGTGTCAAAGAATATGTTTCAAACCTACACATGATTTTATCTGTCATATAGTTATGCAAGTGGCTCCATTGGAAGTATTCCTACACTTGAAGATGATTTTGTTTTTTGAAGTAGAGTAGGATAGGAAAAGAAATAAAAAATGAAAAATGAGAGTAAAAATAATAATCTCAAGTGAAAACCTCCTTTGAGGCACCTGAGATTAGTTCATTGATTGAAAACCTCCATGAGGCGATCAATGGGCTGAAAAAAAAAAAGAGCGAAAAAGAAAATATCTTAGGTGAAAGCCTCCTTTGAGGTACTTAGGCAAACCTATGAGTTGAAAAGGTACTTAGGAAAACCTACAAGTTGAAAAACTCATTGAGGCAACTGGTAGGCATAAAAGGAAAAAATAAAAAATCTTTCCTCCATGTATCTCTCTGATGAATGTAGGTGCTCTCTAACATCTACAAGCAACAAAAACAAGTTGGCACCAAAAAATAGAAAAAGATTGGTCAAAATTCTAGTCAAAGGAAGTAAAACTTGGACTTTCTCCTCCTTTCCTCAATTGCTCGAGAAGGACCAAGGCCATGCCAATCCATCATTCTCATCTATTTCCATGATCCACCCATCATTCCCAAGCTTTTCTCATTCATTTTCCTCCTTGTCCTAAAATACTAGAAGAAGGCTTTGCTTTACCAGAGGAAACATAAATACATAGAGAAGAAATTGATTTTTGTCATATATTGAAAACCATGCATCCATTTTACAATATGTTTCAGGTCGGGGTGCATATAGATGATGGTAATATGCTCAAGCGATTTTAGCAAATTCTAATGCACAATTTTTTAGAAATCTACCTCCATCACCTACAACCATTTCTTATTTTTCTCAATATTTGTACATCCATTTCAAAATTTATTTCATCGGAAAATTCATATGGATTATGGTAACATTCCCAAGAAATTTAAGCAAATCCAGTACATGGTTTCCATGCAATCAACGTCCATCAACTTCAACCATTTTTAATTTTTCTCTAGATTCATACACCCATTGGTTAAAGTTTTTTTATGGGGAGGCGCATAAGGATGATGGCAACATGCTCAGAAAATTTCAAGTCAATACAATATACCATTTTCTAGATATGGACAAAACAAGGCAAATCTGATGTTCCCTATAGTACTATGGGAGTCCTAGTGTACTACAGGAAACAGGCTAAAAGTTATAGGAAGCTACATAAGGTGAAATAAAGTGTGGGAAATGTGCCTAATGGTGGAATAAGGTATAGGGAAGGTGAACATCACCCATGGCCAAGTGCAACAATACAAGAAGGTTGGATTTGACTAAGATAGCATGCTCATGGTAATTAGAAGACAGAGGTTTAGAATCACCAAGCTATTAAGACCTATGTAGAAGCAAACAAAGGAAATTATCACCTCCAAAGGACCATGGATTGATCATCAACTCAGCATCAACATGCATGCATCTCCAATAACCATCAAGTAGGTACAGATATGAAATAATATTGACCTCTTCTCTTGAGCATATTACAGTTAGAAATTTTTTTTTTATGCATGAGAGATGAGGTTTTATAAGATAAGGATTGGTCAACAATCTTGGCCACCTTAAACTAGTTAATTTCATCTCACTCCTTCACTCATGCAATGTGGAAAATCCATGATTAAGAACAGTGACAATTTCAAGGAATGGGGACAATAGTAAAAGAAGAAATTTTTACAAAGACCAATTCACCACAACACTCCAAGCCTTCCATCCACTTCATATCCACTATCTATCCATCCCATTTCATAAGAAAAAAATTAATATTTTTCAATAGCAAACCCTACAATCTATCTCACCCTAAAAATTTCTTCAAAAAACACACAGAGCACATCCTCTCCATTTTCACAAACCTACACTACTCCCTCTGAGCCATAGCATCATCCTCCAACCGTCTACATCATTTCCCATCACTCCCATACAATTAGAAGACCCTGAAAGAGAAGGAATAATTGTTACAGGAATGTAGAATGTTGCTACAAGAAGGAAGGAAGGAACAAATTCTGCTAAAACCCAAAATGGAAATGCGTAAGGGAGACCTAATAAAAAAAAATAGCTCCACAACCATTAGGAAATCATCTAGGCCAAGAAAGAGAAGAAGTAGGCAAAAAAATACAAGAAGGTATTCACCATCAAAATATAACTCAAACTACAGCAATGAAAATAGGTTTACCACGAGGTCTCTAATATATTTCTAGTTTTTTTCCAAGGCCTAAAAGATGTTATAGAAATGGGAGAAATTCATGGAATTCAAGTTGAGGGCCTACCCTAGGCTCAGACTATCATTTCTGCTCAAAACAGGTTTAAACAGGGTTTCCTATAATACTACAGGAACTGTTATAGGGTTTCTTGTAGTACTACGAGAACCACTATGGTTTCCTATATTTTACTACAGGAAACACAAATTTACAACAAAATTTCCTAGTTCTCATATAATGTCTTTTTTGAAGGTTGTATATGTGACCAAATGGCAGGAAAAGGTAGCAGAAGGTTGGAAGATGATGAGGAAGACCTTGCCAAACTGAAAAATATTCATGAACCCATGTTGAATAAGGAGAAGAAGGCATGCTAATGGTCTCAAGAAACACTATGAATTTTTCTAGGCACAAACAATTTTGAAGAAATGAGTGAAAATGGAATGAAGGTTTCAAGGGAGAAGATATGAATGAAATGGATCTACAAGGAAACAAATTTCACTTGAAAAGAGGAAATTTATGTTTTTTTGGTTGAAAGCCTATTAAACAATCATGAAAAGAACAACTAGATTTTTTTGTTTGTCCTCGAAGAACTTATAGCCAATATTCTTAAGAGAAAGGACTAAGTAATTCACAAGAGAGAGGCTACCATGGCCATGAATGAGACACAATGACGTCACTAAGTTGCTTAGAGGATGAACAACACTTTCAACAGGCAGATATGATGGCCTCTAAATTAGACATACATTAAGGCCCATCTAACCATCCTTCAACACATTCAACCTCTATTTTTGCATTAGATAATGCAATTTTAACTTTAATATGTTCATTAGGAAGGTTTATGGATAATTGCATATTTGTGCCTAATATTATTTATTTTTGTGGAATATTTTGAGAATATTGGGCAAATTATGTTGATTTGGAGGAGATAATCTAGTGGCCTTCTCCTTACTACAAGAGGATCAATATTAAATAATAAATCAACAATATGTTATGGAATTATGACACAAATTTTGGAGCTCCAATGATTTAGAAAATCGAGGAATGTTTTCCCTGCCATTTAATGCATATTCCTAGTATTGGGAATCAGATCCACTAATCAATGGATTTTAGTTGGGAAAGCTTCCCCCTTTCATTAGGAATGATTAATAATCATTTTATATAAGTAATAAGTCGAATTTTCCTCTAGGGTTTGATTTTTATTGGTCTTCTTGTGGAGACAACTCATATTTTTCCAGCTCCACTTCCATTTTCTATAGGGATGTAATTGTATTGATGGAAATAATGAAGATTAGTGACATGTTTAGCTTCTAAATCTTGGTCTCCTTTATAGGAATCTATATTTCCTTGGGCTCGGCTATCCCAGGAGACTCAGAGACCTTTTGTATCATTTACCTTTCTTTTTTTCACTTCTTATTCACATGCATCTATTGTTCTTATTTTTTTTTCGTATTTTTCCATTTAGTATTAATGATTTCTTGTTGTAAGATTGGGTTAAATGGTTGAAGTAAGTTATTTTACAGGATCAGAAGCATCATTTCATCATTGGAAAAACTTTGGAATGTCATAGTAATCATTGAGTTACTTGGATTAGTTTTCTTATTCCCAAATCTAGATTTATGGAAGTCCTTTGTGTCAAATAACAGTAAATTTATGCTATTTGTAGAGCATGATAACAAGATAAAATCAAGTTGATTCCATTTGAATTAGATTAAACATCATTCTAGTTAATAAAAAAATTACCCCCTTGCATTTTCACTTGATTAGGTTAGGCATTTGATATATTTACTAGCTCACTAGTTCTCAAATTTCTAGATTTTAGACTAGTAATTTTCTGCCATTTTTTTACCATGGGTTAACAGACATATTTTTGTGTGATTCCACTTGGAATGGGGACCTAAGATATCCTAGTTAATAAAAAAAAATTTCCTATCCAGTTTTCATTTGATTTGGTTGGTCATTCGGTGAATTATAACTCTCTTTAGAAAAGATGTTGTTTCATGTAGTAAACTACAAGAAACCTGGTATCATCCTTCCAGCATGTATATACTTCCCAAATTCACTCAAGAAGCTTGGTTATTGTCCCTTTAGGTTGAATCAAGACCCCTAGGCTCTAATAAATTATTAGGGAAGACTGAATACCACTTAGGAGTTTCCTCTTTACCCATGCAAAATATTTCAACAATTTGGATTAATGGACAAATTTATGAATTGGATAATACAATGATGATTTTTCTATTGCCACATCCAATGAACTCCGTTAATGGATCTAAAGTATTTGAAATGTAATGGATATTTACTTTATGAAATTAAAATAGGTTTCTTTCCTTGTATTTTCTTTCTTGCAATAGGTTAAGGTTTCCATTTCGAACATTTCAATTTCTGTGATTAGTTTAGGATCTAATTTTATTACATTCACTTCATTACATCATGACAAAAAAGGAAGGACACATTGTATGCTACACATATAGTGTTTATACCTCTTAATTTTGTATGAACTCCTCGTTGATAATTAAATTTGGTAGCCTTAGGAGTTGTAGCATTCTTCTTGCAATACCGAGGCTCATGAGGATGTTTGTGTTAAAATAAAAAAATCTCTGAATGGAGGTGTGACTAGAGCTGAGATTGGGAGTCTGTTTGAAAATCTCAAGACCGATGTTCTCAGCATCTTATGTATGCAATTGATGACAACATAAATGAAAAAGTCAAAGGATAAAGCTGACAAAGTTTTATCTATGTTCTACTGAAATTGTAAAGAGAAACATTCCCTGAAGGAATGTAGAGTCAACAACATCAGCTTGTGCAATATTTGTGACCTAGAACATTCTATAGGATATTTTCTAGAGCTCCCAAGATTGAAGGCAACACTCAAATAATCAAGTGGGAAGGTCTAATATTCTTAATTCATTTGGTCCAGGAAGCCCTGGTAGGCACGATCACCAAGTATGTTTGAAATTTTTTTGTTCGGCCCCTATAATATTAGTGATTCCCCCATTACTATTGTCATTGTATCTCTTATTATCATTGTGCCCCTATTGTCTCCATATTGTTATTAGTATGCCCCATAGAAGCCCACTATTGTTATTTTTGTGCCCTTATGTTATTACTATTATATCTTCTTGATTACATTGTGACCTCTTAAACTTCTATATATATAAGGGAGATTTAGTCATTTGTATCATACAACAATTGTTCATTTGTGTAATGTAAAGGAGGTTGCCCCCTCGAAGAGGATGAAATCTAAGGCGTTGATCTATCTTTTATATCTTTTTGTTAGTTGGTTTCCTAACATTTGGTATCAAAGCTTTGGATTCTAGGGTTTTATTGCTCCAAACATGTCATTGTTATGAAACCAACTCACAAAAAGATAGAAAAGAGAGATCAATGCCTTAGAATTTAGCCTCTTCGAGGGGGCAACCTCCTTTACATTACACAAGTGAACAATTCTTGGATGATTCAAATGAAAAAACCTCCTTTCTATATATAGGAGTCTTTGGAGTCACAATATAACCCAGCCGACCTAACAATAGAGGGATTCTATGGGGCACAGTAATAAAAATATGGGGACAATAGGGGCTCAAAAATATTAATAAGGGATACAACTACAATAGTAATGGGGTAATCACTAGTATTATAGGGACCTAACATGCCCCTCCTTCAAAAAAGTGTTGTCCTCAATGCTTGAGTAGTTCTGGATGCTTCTGTATAAAATTCTCATCCTCACATGTGGAATCTTCAACAGATAAGTTCTTCCACTTGATGAGATACTCCGAAATTGATCGATTTCATAGTTGTCGAGCTCTTGTTTCTGTGACTGCTTCCGGTTCCAATATAATTTTTCCTTCCTCATCAAGTTCTGGCAATATTGTTTGAACTGGGAGCTTGTCGCCTATAACCTTCTTTAAACATGAAACATGGAAAACTGGGTGCACTCAAGATGTTATACGAAGCTCCAATTTGTATGCCATAGTACCAATCTTTTGCAACACCTTGTATGGACCATAATACTTTGGTGATAATTTATTATCCTTCTTAGCTTGCTTGAGGGACATTTGTTTATATGGTTGTAGCCGTAGGAATACCCAATTACCTACATCAAAACTTCTTTCGCTGTGATGTTGATCTGCCTATTGTTTCATTCTATTATGTGCCAACATGAGGTTATCCTTTAAGAGTTGGAGGACTTGTTGTTGATGTTCGATGTGATGTTCCACTGCTTGAACCTTAGGATTTTCTCTTAAATATGATGTGATAGATGGTGCCTGATATCCATAAAGTGCCATAAATGGGGTCATTTTTGTTACTGTATGGAAGGAAGTGTTATACCACCATTCAGCCAGAGGCAACCATTTAACCCATTGTGTCTGTTTATCAGATACAAAGCAACGAAGATATCCTTCCAAAAATTTGTTTACTATCACAGTTTTCCCTTCAGATTGAGGATGATAAGATGAGTTATGAGCTAACTGAATACCAAGACAAGAAAATAATCTTGTCCAAAAATTTCTAGTGAAAATGGGATCTCTGTCACTTACAAAAATCTTTGGGTTTCCATGTAGCTTTTGAATTGTTTCCATAAATGCAGTAGAAAATGTACTAGCTTTAAATGGATGTGATAAAGCACAAAAGTGTGCATAATTGGTAAGTATGTCAACTACCACCATGATGACACTCTCTCCCTCAGACTTGGGTAAACCTGTGATAAAATTCATTGAAACCTCCTCCCAACATTGGCTTGGAATGGATAAAGGTTGTAATAGACCTGGGGTCTTAATTGTTTCAACTTTATTTTGTTGGCAAAACAAATATTCCACCACAAACTTTTGAATATCCGATTTAAGGCCATCCCAAAAAAATTCCTTCTTAACCCTGTGGTAAATTTTTAAAAATCCTGAGTGTCCTCCTAAGGGATAAGTGTGCAATTCCATAAGAATTTTTTGTTTGAGTAGTGAATTCTTACAGAGGTATAAGCGATCTTTGTGCCATAACGAATCATTTTGCCAGCTAAATGTATCAAATGTACTGGAATCTTGTTGTAACTTTCGAATAAGTGCCCATACTTCTTCATCATTCTTCCATTCCTCCCTTGCTTTGTTTATCCAATCTGGTTGGATAATAGAAATGGCGCACAACAATGCTTCCACATCCTCATCCTTTCTTGAGAGTGGATCTGCCACCACATTTTGCTTCCCTTTTTTGTAGATGATTTCAAAGTCATAACCCAACATCTTTGTGACCCACTTTTGTTGCTCTTCAGAGGATAATCTTTGTTCTAAAAAGTATTTAAGGCTATCATGATCCGTTTTTACCTTGAAGTTTCCTCCCATTAGGTAGGGTTGCCATTTCTTAAGTGCATGTAGTATTGCAACATTTCCTTATCATAAATAGCTTTGTGTAAAAACTTTCCCTTGATTGGATGACTTTCAAAAGTAATGAGTCTTTCATCTTGCATTAAAACAGCACCAATACCATTTCTTAAAGCATCACATTCCACAATAAGGTTTTTGTGAAGTCTGATGTAGCTAAGACCGATGCTTGGCACATTTCCTCTTTAAGATGTTCGAAGGCCTTTGTTGCTTCTGGAGTCCATGAAAATGAATCTTTCTTCAATAATGTTGTTAGAGGTGTTGCTATTCTCACATAATTCTTAACAAACTTGCGATAATACCCTGTCAACCCGAGAAATCCTCTCAGATGCTTTATGGATGTGGGGATTTTCCATTCCTTAATGGCTTTAATTTTGCTAGGGTCTACCTTAACTCCTTCATGAGATACAATATGACCCAGATATTTCACCTCTTGTACTAAAAAGAAACATTTGGATCTTTTTGCATATAATTGTTTCTCCTCCAATAGTTGTAGCACTCTGTCAGCATATTCAACATGATCCTTCCAAGACTTGTTGTAGATTATTATGTCATCAAAACTAAGGAAGGGTTTGAAAATGGAATTCATCAAACCTTGAAATGTAGAAGGTGCATTAGTAAGGCCAAAAGGCATGACCAAAAATTCATAATGACCCTAATGAGTTCTAAATGCTGTTTTCGGAATGTCTTCAATCTTCATTATGATTTGATGATATCCTGAATGAAGATCCAACTTGGTAAAGTAAATTGATCCATGCAATTCATCCAGTAATTCATCAATGACAGGAATGGGAAACTTATCTTTAATAATGAGCTTGTTGAGCTCCCTATAATCTGGACACATGCACCATGATCCATCCTTCTTGTGCACCAATACTACTAGAGCAGAGAAAGAACTTTGACTAGGTTGAATTATACCAGCCTCTAGCATTTATGCAACCATACGTTCAATTTCACTCTTTTGGGCATAGGGATATCTGTACACCCTAATGTTTGGAGGAACACTTCCTAGAATCAAATGAATATCATGATCATGATCACGAATAGGTGGGAGACCTTTGGGAGTCTCAAATACCTTGGAATGATTGTCCAAGACCTTTTGGAGATCTGGAGAAATAGATGATTCCGATGTGGAAACATCTAGCGAATATAATTGAGCAATTACACCTCTTTGTTCCTTTTTTAGAAGCTTTGTCATACCTTTGAAGTTTATTATCTTTCTCAGTTTCCCTGCAATACCCCTTAATTCAACTTCCTTTCCTTCGGTAGAAAATTTTATGAAAAGTTCTTGAAAATTAAAAGCTATTGTACTCAAGGATTGTAGCCATTGCACTCCTAGTGCAACATCAGCACCTCCCATTGGAATGGAAAGTATTGGGCTAGTCAATACATATTCTCCCATGGATAGCTTGATATTATGGAACTTTCCAGAGCAATTTATCATTCCTCCATTTGCAATCATCACTTGATGCTCTAGTGTTGGCTATAGGAAGCAATTCAATTCTTTTGCTACCTTACAATGAATAAAATTGTGGGTACTTCCTGAATCAATAAACACTATTACCTTTTTCTTCTTGATTTGTCCTTCTATCTTGATGGTTTGAGGAGTGGTAATTCCAGCCAATGCATTACAAGATATGGTTGGATTCATTTCTTCTTTATCTAGGCTTTGTTCCTAGAGTATATCCTCTTCCTTTAACCTTTGTTGTTCCTTTTCTTCTTCCTCTTCACAATCTATGTAGAATAATTTCTTCTCAGCAAACTTATGACCTTTAGTGTATTTACTATCACAACTGTAACAAAGCCCTTTTGTTATTTTTTCTTCCAATTGTTGTGGTGTCAACCTTATAGGTTGTGGAAGGCTAGGGGTAACAACACTTCCATATTTATAGTTGTGACTGGTATTCTTCCTGGTTGCCATAATTATTTTTTTCCATTTTTATTTCTAACCTGAATGCCTTCTCTAATGAATCAGGTTCCCAAAGGTGAACATCATGTTGGATATTATCTTTTAAAGTCCCTATTAACACATCAATCCTATGCTCCTCTGGAATATTTTTTACCCTTATGTTCAATTTTTGGAACTCCTCAATGTGCTCCATTATTGAACCCTTTTTTTGAGACTTATCAATTGGCTAAAAAAAGTGTTGCTTTTTATATCCTCATAATGTGCTGTCAATTCTTCTTTAAAAATTGCACAAATGATAATTTGTTTACGAGAGTAAAGCCATTGATACCATACAAATTGATTTCCTTCCAAATATAAAGTTGCAATATGTAACTTTTGTGTGTTTTGCACATTATTGAGATCAAAAAATTTCTTCATCTATAATATCCATGTTGCGGGATCCTTGCCATAAAACTTCCTCATATCGATTTTTGGAATATGGTGGGTCTTCGATCCAACATTAGAGTCTATGGAATCATGATTAACATTTTTTTTTTGTTCTCATCATGAGTTTCCTTTACTACCCTTTCACCATTAGTGAGAATTTCTTGTAGCAACTTATTCATATTTATCTTCAATTCTTCCATCTTATCATCCATGCCATCCATTTTAGCATCCATGCCATTCATCTTAGCTTCCATGCCATCCATCTTAGCTTCTACACCTTTCTTTAAACAATCCATCTTAGTTTCTACACCTTTCTTTAAACCATCCATCTTAGATTCTACATCTTTCATCTTAGATTCTGTTACTTTTTGTGCAAGTGAAACTTGTTGCACTTGGTCTCGTAATTTTGATATATCATGTTGCATTTCTTCCTCTTATTCTTGAGTCATGCTAGAACTTCTAGGTTTCTTACTTGGTCTTTGCATTTTATTTCCTTGGGCATCAATTACCGATAATAATTCTTTACTATTCCCTTTGAATTCCTTCAAACTAATTTTTCAAACCAAGCTTAAGAAAATTTTTAAAAAGAACTACACACCTTTTTTCACTTTGTAGGAGCTTGATATTGAACCTGATGTACCTCTGTAATTTCGGATCATTCAGTTCTGAAATTGCGACCTGTAGTAGCCCTTTGCATCCTCTTTCTAATGCCACCAGTCTGATCCAAATTGGAGTCTCCAAGAAGGAGTTATGCACAATCTCCCAAGATGACCTGATTATAGACCTTTCTAGAAGAGTGAACTTGTATGAAGTGCCACGTGTCACTGTTTCAACCTATGGCACTAAAAATTATATAAAAGAAACTATAGTCTATCCTCTTGCTGTACCTTCTTACAAAATTTCAATCCGATGCTCAGAGAGAATGTTATGACGATTTTCCCCAGGTCACCTGTTTGGAATGTAATTCAGGAGTCTGCAAAAAGACAAACTTCCTGAGATCATATCTCCGCAAATATAGAGTGAAAAGCTCTGAAATTTGGACCCAAGGTTTAGTGCGATTTTGTCTCAAATGGGTTTTTTTTCACTTTTGAAACATCGCAGAAAAAAATTTATAGTGAAAATGCAACGATTACCTATTTGGAGCAGTGAAACCCTAGAATCCAAAGCTTTGATACCAAATGTTATGAAACTAGCTCACAAAAAAGTAGAAAAGAGAGATCAACACCTTAGAATTCCGCCTCTTCAAGGGGGCAACCTCCTTTACATTACACAAATGAACAATTCTTGGACGATTCAAATGACAAAACCTCCTTTCTATATATAGGAGTCTATGGAGTCACAATATAACCCAGCCGACCTAACAATAATAATATAAAGCCACAAAAATAATAATAGAGGGATTCTATGGGGCACAATAATAAAAATATGGGGACAATAGGGGCTCAAAAATATTAATAAGGGATACAACTACAGTAGTAATGGGGTAATCACTAGTATTATAGGGACCTAATAGTCATCATGGCATTTTTGCTATAATTTTTTTCTGTGACGTTTCAAAAGCAAAAAAAAAAAAACCCCATTTTGGCCGAAATCGTTCTGAACTTTGGGTCCAAATTTAAGAGCTTGTCTTGCTATATTTTGTGGAGATATGGTTTGAGTAAGTTGGTGTTTCTGTAGACTCCCCAATTACATTTCAAACATGTGACTTTGGGAAAATCGTCATAACCTTTGTTTTGAGCATTAGATTAAAATTTCATAAGTTTTATAAAGAGGATGACCTATGGTTTTCTGTGTATCATTTTTAGTTACTAAGGTCGAAAGAGTGAGACGTGGCACATCATACAAGTTTTCTTTACTGAACTATTCTATAATCAAGTCACTGTGGGAGATTTGGCATAACTCTACCTTGGAGAATCCCATATTGATCATACTTGCGGAGTTAGAAATAGGACTGAAAGGGCTACTGTAGGATGATATTCTAGATAGTCAAGATGTGCAATTATAGAGATACAATAGATTCAATATAGATCTCTTACAAAGTGAAAAAAAGGTGTGTAGTTTTTTTGAATTTTGCATAAGATTGGTTTGAAAAATTAGTTTGAAGGAATTCAAAGGGAATAGTTAAGAATTATTAGCATTAATTAATGTGCTGAAGAGAGAAAATGGAAACACCTAGCAAGTAACCTGAAATCTCTAGCATGACTCATGAAGAAGAGGAAGAAATGCAACATGATATATCAAAATTACAAGACCAAGTACAACAAATTTCACTCTCACTAAAGGTAAATGAAGCCAAGATGAATGGCGTGGAAGCTAATATGAATGGCATGCAAGTTCATATGGATGGCATGGAAGCTAAGATGGATGGTGAAAGGGTAGTAAAGAAAACTCATGATCAGAACAAATGAAATCTTAATCATGATTTCATAGACTCTAATGTTGGATTGAAGACCCACCATGTTCCAAAAACCGATATGACGAAGTTTGATGGCAAGGATGCCGAAACATGGATACTACAAAGGGAGCAATTTTTCAATCTCCATAATGTGAAAAACATACAAAAAGTATGCATTGTAACTTTATATTTGGAACCAAATCAATTTGTATGGTATCGATGGATTTAATCTCGTAAAAAAATTGTCACTTGGGTAATTTTTACAAAAGAAATGATAGCACATTATGAGGATACAAAAAGCAACACTTTTTTTAGCCAATTGATAAATCTCAAACAAAAGGGTTCAATGATGGAGCATATTGAGGACTTCCAAAAATTGAACATAAGGGTAAAAGATATTCCAGAGGAGCATAGCATTAATGTGTTCTTAGGGACTTCAAAAGATAATATCCAACATGAGGTTCACCTTTGGGAACTTGATTCATTGGAGAAGGCATTCAGGTAAGTGTTGTTGCCCCTAGCCTTCCACAACCTACAAGATTGATACAACAACAATTAGAAGAAAAAAGAGCAAAAGGGCTTTGTTACAGTTGTGATACCAAATACACTAAAGGTCATAAGTGTGCTGGGAAGAAATTATTATACATATATTGTGAAGAGGAGGAAGAAAAGGAACAATAAGTGTCAAAAGAAGAGGATATACACTAGGAAAGAACCCTAGATAAACAAGAAATGAATCTGATCATATCTTTTAATGCATTGGCTGGAATTGTCACTCCTCAAACTATCAATATAGAAGGGCATATCAAGAAGAAAAAGGTAATAGCGTTGATTGATTTAGGAAGTACCCATAATTTTATTCATTGTAAGATTGCAAAGGAATTGACTTGCTTCCTATATCCAGCACTAGAGCGTCATGTGATGGTTGCATGTGGAGGAACCATAAATTTCTCTAGAAAGTGCCATAATATCAAGCTATCCATGGGAGAATATGTATTGAATAGCCCAATTCTTTCCATTCCAATGGGTGGTTGTTATGGGAAAATTTAGTGTTTCTTCAAACGACTAACCGCTAGACCTAGTAGCAAGTCTAGAACAATAACCAAAGTAATTCCAATGCTTTTCCTCTAACTAACAGATAAAAGAAAAAGGAGCAAAAGAACCAACCTAGATCTCTTGCTCAATACTTCTTCCCTTTGATCAGTTTCGCCACTCCCTTCCATACTAAACTCGTTGGGGAGGTACCCACACACAAGCCGAGACAGAAAACCATCAAAGCATACATATCGATCTGTTAACTAAACATATTATAGAACTGAAAGTAAAATATACATCACATAACACATAAATGGGAAAAATCATAGAACTCTTTATTAATAGAAGGAAATATTACAACCCATGTAGATGCATGCTCGATTCAGTGTCATCCTTCCAGCTTCAAACCCTCCTCTCCTCATGAAATAACAATTTGACATGATAACATTACTCTCTCTACTAATCTCATTCAAACAACATTTACTTAGCTCAAGAAGTTCCAACCTCCCCAAGCCTTTGAATGCTTGGTCCATTTATAGCTTAATGGAGGATGTTAATCCATTAATGGCCCTCATGAATACTTTACCAAAATTGGGAAGTGGTTCCATGGAGGAAGGGGTAATGGATTAAGGTTCATTCATCCTCTTCCTCATACAAAAGCGAGCTCCATCCATCTGGAAAATTACAGAAGCATCCATCAGATTAGGAATCCAATGGATTCATTTCAAAAATTCAATGAATCTCACTCAGTGCAATTGAAACAAAGGCTAGGTGAGATACATAGCACCTAGACAGTGTAGTTTCTGCAATGCATTGCAGCCTGATAAAGGGTCATCTGTGTTGACCTCCTTAGGGGCATGTTTTGGATGAATGATGACATGAAACTCTTGGGAGGTAAGCATGATGTATGTTAACTTCATTAGGGAATGAAAACAACTAAATTAGGGGTTAATGGACCCTAATAATACAGATCTAGAAGTCAAGGTTGATGTGCCAAAATTTTCCTGTAACAGTGGTGCTGATGTTGTACTCGAAGTCCAATGGCTACAATCCTTGGGTACAATAGCTTTTAATTTTCAACAACTTTTAATGAAATTTTGTGCAGAAGGAAAGGGAGTTGAATTAAGGGGTATTGCAGAGAAACTGAGAAAAATAATCAGCTCTAATGGTATGACAAAGCTTTTAAAGAAGGAACAATGAGGTGTAATTGCACAATTATGTTTGCTAGAGGTTCCCACATCGAAATCATCTATTTATCCAGATATCCAAAAAGTATTGGACAATCATTCCAAGGTATTTAAGGCTCCCAAAAGTTTCCCACCTATTCGTGTTCATGATCATGCTATTCATTTGATTCCAGGAAGTGTTCCTCCATACATCAGGCCGTATAGATATCCTTACGCCCAAAAGACTGAAATTGAATGTATGGTTGCAGAAATTCTAGAGTCTAGTATAATTCAACCTAGTCAAAGTTCTTTCTCTACTCCAGTAGTATTGGTACATAAGAAGAATGGATCATGGTGCATGTGTCCAGATTATAGGGAGCTCAACAAGCTCAATAATAAAGATAAATTTACCATTCCTATCATTGATGAATTATTGGATGAATTGCATGGATCAATTTAATTCACCAAGTTGGATCTTCATTCAAGATATCATCAAATCAGAATGAAGACTGAAGACATCCTGAAAAAAACATTTAGAATTGATGAGGGTCATTACGAATTTTTGGTCATGCTTTTTGGCCTTATCAATGCACCTTCTACATTTCAAGGTTTGATGAAATCCATTTTGAAACCCTACCTTAGAAAATTTGAGTTAGTATATTTTGATGATATACTAATCTACAACAAGTCTTGGGAGGATCATGTTGAACATGTTGACAGGGTGCTCAAACTATTGAAGGAGAAACAATTATATGTAAAAATCTCTAAACGTTTCTTCGGAGTAAAAGAGGTGAAATATCTAGGTCATATTGTATCTCATGAAGGTGTTAAAGTAGACCCTAGAAAAATAAAGCCATTAAGGAATGGAAAACCCCCACATCCATAAAGCATCTGCGAGGATTTCTCGGTTTGACAGGGGATTATCACAAGTTTGTTAAGAATTATGGGAGAATAGTAGCACCTCTAACAACATTATTGAAGAAAGATGCATTTTCATGGACTCCAGAAGCAAAAAAGGCCTTCAAACATCTTAAAGAGGCAATGTGCCAAGCACTCGTCTTAGCTACACAGAATTCACAAAAACATTTATTGTGGAATGTGATGCTTCAAGAAATGGAATTGGTATTGTTCTAATGCAAGATGAAAGACCCATTGCTTTTGAAAGTCATCCAATTAAGGGAAAGTATTTACATAAAGCTATTTATGAGAAGGAAATGTTGGCAATACTACATGCACTTAAAAAAATGGTGAGCCTACCTAATGGGAAGACACTTCAAGGTAAAAATGGATCATGATAGTCTTAGATACTTCTTAGAACAAAGATTATCCTCTAAAGGGCAACAAAATGTTGGGTGTAGAGCCTGATTATATTTTGTATTCAAAGGTTTCAGCCAGATGTATACCTCGAAGCTAAAAATAGATGTAAAATTTCCTTGTAAAAGTCTAGTAATTTCTAGTCAATCTGGCTCGTTCATTAGGCAAATGATCTTACAGTAGAAGTTATGTTTAATTTAGGGCTTTTTCCCTAGAAGGAAACCCCTCACTAGATATGGGGGAATTGTATTATGTCTATGGAGATCTGAATTTTGAGTGAGGAAGAGAGAGGAGATTGATAGCGAAGAGGGTGTTATAGCCGACCTATTGTAGGTTGTATCTCTTCAGTTTGTTGGATAATATAAAAGGAAGGACTGGTTGTTTCTCCGTGGACATAGCCCAAACTGGGTGAACCACGTATATTTGTGTCTCTTTTGTTTTATGTGTTTTTTGTGTTTATATTTCTACAATATTTTATGTGTTCCATTATTCTGTAATATATAATTTTCTAACAACTAGTATCAGAGCCGAAGGTCTATTTGGCTGATAAATTCACAGGAGAGAAGGGTTCTCGGCTCGAGTGGGAGCAATGGCAGAAGATGGTAGGTTTAGGTTCAAAAAATTCAATGGCCAAAACTACCAGCTATAGAAGATGCAGATGGAAGATTATCTGTATTAGAGAGATCTATACCTACCATTAAGCAGAAAGACAAAGAAGCTGACAAGTATGATAGACACAGAATGGGATATTCTGGACAGAAAGGCACTGGGAACAATACGAATGTGCCTAGCGGTGTTGGTAGCATTTAATATTTCAAAGGAAACGAAAACACAGGGTTTAATGTTGGCATTGGCCAAACTATATGAAAATCCCTCGGCCTCAAATAAGGTATTTATTATGAAGCATTTATTTAATATGAAGATGTCAAAAGTTGGATCTGTTGCGGATTATTTAAATGATTTTAATATAGTTACAAGTCAGTTAAGTTCTATAGGGGTAAATTTTGATGATGAAGTTAGGGCTATGTTATTTTTGTGCTCATTGCCAGAAATTTGGAATGGTTTAGTTATGGCCATTAGTAACTCTGTCTCTGGATCTAGTACTTTAAATTTTGATGATGTTGTCGGTGCAATCCTTAGCGAGGAAATGTGAAGGAAAAGCTCCAGTGAGACATCAGGTAATTCTTTGACTGCGGAGACTAGGGGAAGAAAAATGGAAAGAGGAAAGAGCCCAGGATATCGCGGTAAGTCAAGAAAAGGCAGATCCAAGTCCAAATCATGGATAGTGTGCTGGAAATGTAGGAAGAAAGGACACCTGAAGAAAGATTGCAAGTCTCAGAAGGGAAAAGAAGGAGACGCGTAGCAAGAAGCTAATCGTGAAGCGAATGTAACAGGTGATGTGTTGCAAGATGCTTTTATTCTTTCTTTAGAAAATATTATTGATGCTTGGGTGGTAGATTCATGGGCCTCATTCCATGCCACACCTGATAAGAAACATTTTCATGATTATTTTCAAGGAGATTTTGGACAAGTTCGATTGGGTGATGATAAACCCTGTAAAAACATTGGAATGGATACAGTTTTCATAAAACAACAAAATGGAAATTAGTGGCCATTGAAGAAGGTAAGGCATGTTCTAGATCTGAAGAAAAATCTGATTTCAATAGGGTAGTTGGGATGTGAAGGTTGCATAACTACTTTCACAGATAAAACCTGGAAGGTCACTAAAGGATCCCTGGTAATAACGAAAGGAGGAAAGGTTGGTACAATGTATTTATGCATTGGTATTTCTAATTATGTTAATGCTTTAACCTCTGCATGAGAAGATACGACATTGTGGCATCATAGGCTCGGGCACATGAGTGAGAAGAGGATGCAGATTCTTCACTCAAGAAATTTGTTGCTAGGTTTGAAGCATGTTAATTTAAAATTCCGTGAGAATTGTGTTTATGGAAAACAGAAGAGAGTCAGATTCCTTAGAGTTGGGAAAGAAAAGAAGAGAAAAAAAATTAGATCTTGTGCATACAGATGTATGGGGACCTGCTCAGGTATCATCTCTTGGTCCCTCTCATTATTATGTTACTTTTATTGATGATGCAACCAAAAAAGACTGGATTTATTGTATTCGAAATAAATCTGATGTATTTGATACTTTCAAGAAATGGAAAGCTTTGGTTGAAAATGAGACAGGGAAAAGGTTGAAGTGTCTCAGATTAGATAATGGAGGTGAATATTACAGCAAAGAGTTTGATAGGTACTGTTCAGAGAATGGAATTCGCAAAGAGAAGGCAGTTCCAGGAACACCATAAGGAAATGGTGTGTCAGAACGGATGAACAGGACAATCATGGAGTGTGCAAGGTGCATGAGATTACATGCAGGATTGCCTTTACAATTTTGGGCAGATGCTATAGATACTGCTATTTATCTAATAAACAGAGCGCCTTCAAGTTCCTTGGATGGTGGTATTCCAGAGGAGGCATGGATAGGTAAAAAGGTAAACTACTTATTTTTAAAGACTTTTGGTTGTGAAGCTTTTGTCCACATTAACAAAGAAAATAGAACAAAGCTTGAGGCAAAATCAAAGAAATGTTCCTTTATTGGATATGGTGTTAATGATTTTGGTTATCGCTTATATGATTATGAAAATCACAAAATCATTAGGAGCAAAGATGTAATATTCAATAAAAAGGTCTTGTATAAGGATCAGTTGCAGGAAAAGAAACAAGAAAAAGAAAACAGAGAATACATAATGCTTGGCGATATCACAGGAAAAGTGGTGGTGCCTGAAAATAATAATGATCAACATCCAGAACAACAACAACAGTAACAAGCACTTCAAACACCTGAAAGTGGTGTTAGAAGATCTAGCAGGATAAGTAGACCCCCTGAACGATATTCTCCTTCATTATATTATGTATTGTTGACTGATTCTTGTGAACCAGAATGTTATGACGAAGTAGTGCAGGTAGAAGCCAAGAAGAAGTGGGAGTAAGCTATGAAAGAAGAGATGGACTCCTTAGCACATAACCAAACTTGGGACTTAGTCAGGTTGCCTGCAGGTAAAACAACATTGCAGAATAAATGGGTTTACAGGCTGAAGGAAGAATATGGAGGAAAACAAAGGTACAAAGCTAAACTTGTAGTGAAGGGGTTTGCACAGAAGAAAGGTATTGATTTTGATGAAATATTTTCTCCTACTTTTTAAATGACTTCAATCAAAACTATTTTAAGTCTAATAGTAGTTGAAGATTTGCATCTTGAGCAGTTAGAAGTAAAGACAACCCTTCTCCATGGGGATTTGGAGGAAGAGATATATATGCAGCAGCCACAAGGATATGAGGTAAAAGGGATGGAGAAACTAGTATGCAGGTTGAAGAAGAGCTTGTATGGCTTAAAATAGGCTCCAAGGCAGTGGTATCTAAAATTTAACAGGTTTATGTCTGAACAAGGTTATACTAGATGTCACTTTGATCATTGTGTCTATCTCAAAAGGAAAAATGATGGCAGCTATATTATATTGTTATTGTATGTAGATGATGTGCTTGTTACAGGTTCTAATATGCAGGAAATAAATGTGCTCAAAAGGAAATTGGCAAACTCTGCAATGAAGGATTTGGGTGCTGTAAAACAAATCCTTGGTATGAGAATAACTAGAGATAGGAAGAATCACAAATTATCATTGTCTCAAAGTGAGTACATAGAAAAGGTGTTGAAAAGGTTTAATATGCAGAATGAAAAACTAGTTAGTATACCTTTGGCTAGCCATGTCAAATTAAGTAAGGAGGCGTGTCCCAAGACTCGGGAAGAAATGGCTCATATGTTTAAAGTTCCATATGCATCAGCAGTTGGAAGCTTAATGTATGCAATGGTCTACACAAGGCCTGATATTGAACATGCAGTGGGAGTTGTAAGCAGGTACATGAAAAATCCAGGAAAAGAACATTGGATGGCGGTGAAGTGGATTCTCAGGTATTTGAGAGGTACCACAAATCAAGCATTATGCTTTGGTGGGTCAAACATTGCTCTACAGGGATATGTTGACGCAGATATGGCAGGCGATAGAGATAACAGGAGGAGCACAACAGGGTATGTGTTACTATAGGTGGAACAGCTATCAGTCGGGTTTCAAAAATCCAAAGTATTGTTGCACTTTCAACAATAGAAGTAGAGTATGTTGCTTCTACAGAGGCTAGTAAAGAAATTATTTGGTTACAAAGGTTTTTGGATGAATTGGGCAAGAAGCAGGAGTTGGGCAGGTTATAAAATGACAGCCAGAGTTTCATACATCTTGCAAATAACTTTGCATTTAATTCCAAGACTTAACATATACAGCTCAAGTACCATTTCATACGGTCAGCATTGGAAGATGGACAGTTGAAGCTGGAAAAGATACACACTAGCCAGAATCCTGCAGATATGCTAACAAAAGTTGTAACCAGGGAGAAACTGAGAATCTGCTCAGTTTCAATTGGTCTTCAAGTATGATGAAGAAGATGAGAAATAGCCAGGTCCAAAGTGGAGTCATTATCTAGCAAATGAAGTAGTGGTGGAGTTGCTATAATCAGTCTCCAAGTGGGAGATTGTTGGGTGTGGAGCCTGATTATCTTCTATATTCAAAGGTTTCAACTGGATGTATACCTGGGAAGATTGTACACCCATCCACGTGGGGGGGAATTGTCCCCCCCCCACGGGGGTCCGTGGGCTAGCGATCCCCCGACAGGGGTTCAAGGGCAACGCCCCCGAAGCTAAAAATAGATGTAAAATTTCCTTGTAAAAGTCTAGTAATTTCTAGTCAATCTGGGCCGTTCATTAGGCAGATGATCTGACGGTAGAAGTTATGTTTAATTCAGTGTTTTTTCCCTAGAAGGCAATCCTTCACTATATATGAGGGAATTATATTGTGTCTACGGAGATCTGGATTCTAAGTGAGGAAGAGAGAGGATATTGAGAGCGAAGAGGGTGTTACAGCTGATCTGTTGTAGGTTGTATCTCTTGGGTTTGCTCGATAATATAAAAGGAAGGACTGGTTTATTCTTCGTGGATGTAGCCCAAATTGGGTGAACTAGGTATATCTATGTCTCTCTTGTTTTATGCATTTTTTGTGTTCATATTTCTGCAATATTTTGTGTTCCATTGTTCTGTAATATATAATTTTCTAACACAAAAGTGGGTCACAAAGATGTTGGGTTATGACTTTGAAATTATCTACAAAAAGGGAAGAAAAATGTTGCGGAAGATGCACTCTCAAGAAAGGATGAGGATGTGGAAGCATTGTTGTGCAACATTTATATTATCCAACCAGATTGGATAAACAAGCAAGGAGGGAATGGAAGAATGTCGAAGAAGTGTGGGTACTAATTCGAAAGTTACAACAAGATCCCAGTACATCTTATACATTTAGCCGAAAAAATCATTCATTATGGTAAAATGATCACTTATGCCTCTGTAAGAATTCGCAACTCAAACAAAATATTCTTATGGAATTGCACACTTCTCCCTTAGGAGGGCACTCACGATTTTTAAAAACTTACCATAGTGTTAAGAAGGCAATTTTTTTGGGATGGCCTTAAATCGAATATTCAAAAGTTTGTGGTGGAATGTTTGGTTTTCCAACAAAATAAATTTGAAACAATTAAGACCCCAAGTCTATTACAACCTTTATCTATTCCCAGCTAATGTTGGGAGGAGGTTTCAATGAATTTTATCACAGGTTTACCCAAGCCCGAAGGAAAGAGTGTCATCATGGTGGTAATTGACAAACTTACCAAGTATGCACACTTTTGTGCATTATCACATCCATTTAAATCCAGTACAATTTCTACTACATTTACGGAAACAATTCAAAAGCTACATGGAAACCCAAAGATTATTGTAAGTGACAGAGATCCCATTTTCACCAGAAATTTTTGGACAGAATTATTTTCTTGTCTCAGTTTCAAGTTAGCTCATATCTCATCTTATCATCCTCAATTTGATGGGAAAACTGAGATAGTAAACAAATTTTGGGAAGGATATCTTCATTGCTTTTTATCTGAAACAAACATAATGGGTCAAATGGCTACCTCTAGCTGAATGGTGGTATAACACTTCCTTCCATACTGCAGCAAAAATCACCCCATTTATGGCACTTTATGGATATCATCCATCCATCACATCACAACAACTTCTGCAACTCTTAAAGGATAACCTGACTTTGGCACAGAATAGAATGAAGCAACAAGAAGATCAACATTGTAGCGAAAGAAGTTTTCATGTAGGTGACTAGGTATTCATACAGCTACAACCATATAAACGAATGTCCCTCATGCAGGATAAGAAGGATAATAAATTATCACCAAAGTATTATGGTCCATACAAAGTGTTGCAAAAGATTGGTACTATGGCATGCAAATTGGAGCTTCCTATAGCTTCCCAAGTGCACCCAGCTTTCCATGTTTCATGTTTAAAGAAGGTTATAGGTGACAAGCTCCCAGTTTAAACAATATTGCCCGAACTTGACGAGGAAGGAAAAATCATATTGGAACTAGAAATAGTCACAGAAGCAAGAACTTGAAAACTACAAAAGCGATCAATTTCAGAGTATCTCATCAAGTGGAAGAACTTATCCACTGAAGATTCGACATGGGAGGATGAGAATTTTATAAAGAAGCATCCTAAACTACTCAAGTGTTGAGGACAACACTTTTTCGAAGGAGAGGGGCCTGTTATGCCCCTATAATAATAGTGATTCCTCCATTACTATTGTCAGTGTATCCCTTATTGTTATTATTGTGTCATTATTGTCCCCATATTGTTATTAGTATGCCTCATAGAACCCCAGTATTGTGATTTTTGTGCCCTTATGGTATTACTGTTATATCGACTTGATTACATTGTGACCCCTTAGACTCCTATATATAGAAGGGAGGTTTAGTCATTTGTATCATCCAAGAATTTTTCATTTTTGTAATGTAAAGGAGGTTGCCCCCTTAAAGAGGTTGAATTCCAAGGCATTGATCTATATTTTTTATCATTTTGTGAGTTGGTTTCCTAACATTTTTCTTTTAATCCATGGAATAATGCATATAATGCTTAGTAATTTCCATGGTTGTATCCTACTTGTCCAACTTAATTTCATTCACCATAGACCCAATGGTCTCCTTCTCCACCTTTTTAGTATCCTCCATCTCAGCCGTATTCTTTGCCCTAGGATTGGAGGGGAAACTCTTTAGCCCCAGGCCCTCCTACATTATCAGTGCAACAACAATTGCAACTTTCACCTCTCTCATCGTCTACTACTAATCCTCCCATACGTCCCCAATTACCTATACACTCTAGTCCTAACCCAAATAATAAGTCAACTCAGAAAATAGAAGCCCCCAACTCTTTTCAGGCTTACTACATTAGCCCTGTTGGATGCAATGAGATCCACATTTGATCTGGAAAAGTAGTAAACTCAAAAACCTCCCCTGTCATTACTGAAGAGGAATGCGAGTCACCTACGGATGATCCTATGGATTTTGATGAAACTACTACACCTGTAACATTTGATTTAAATAATGCTGATAGATTTGTAATAACCAATCCAAATGTAATAGTAACCAAAGATCCTCTGTATCTGAAAATACCAGCTAAAACTACGATGATTCCTCATCCCAAATATAAGTTTCTTACGGAGTTAAAAAATTATACACATAAGGGTTCCCTTACTGCAATCCATTAAGGATGTTCCCATATATGCGAAAATGGTAAGATACCTATGTGTTAAGAAACCTGGAAGGAAGCCCAAATATCATGTTACCATCCATGTGATGGGAAAATTGTTAGAAATAATGACTGGTCAATCTCTTTTGGCCAAATACAATGACCCAAGAAATACTACATTCACTATTTATATTGATGAGAAGCCCATTCCAAATAGATTAATATATTTAGGGGTAGGAATCAATGTAATGACTAAAGAAATATTCACCACTATAGGATTACACGAGCTCAGACAAACACCTACAGTGCTAGAACTAGCAGATAGGTTGCGTGTTAAACCTAAATGAGTGATAGAGGACGTATTCATCATAGTGGACTCTTGAAGGTATCCATTAGACTTCCTTACTTTTCAAACCAAATGAAATCTGGAGAGACACCCCATAATATTAGCAAGGCCTTGGTTGGCCACTGCGGATTCATTCATAGGTTGTAGGTCCAGCTTCATGACAATTTTAGATGGACAAGCTACGAAGAACCTCAACCTTTATCCCCTCCAAAACCAAGTAAGGATTTGGAAAATCCCTTATGGGATGAATTTGAACTTGAATTAGATCATTCTGATCCACTCCTCACTCTTGGTAAAGCCCAATAATTTAAGAATGAAACTGAGGCTGATATTATCAAGGACCTTATCAACAATTGGCTTGCCATTACTTCTATTAATCATTTAGGGGTAGAAGATACCATGGAAGACTTGAGTCTATAACATATGAAAACTACCTCTAATCTCAAGAGCATCCTAGTTGAAATATAGATAGGCAAAATTTTAAATATTAATCCTAATCTCACTCCCAAACAGAAAAGGATGTTGTTACAACTATTGGAGAGATATAAAAAGGAATTTGCATGGGATTACATAAACATGAAAGGCGTTCACGCTAACCTGTGTACCCACCATATCTACTTCAGAGAATATTGCAATCTAGTTAGGAAAGCACAATGATGCATGAACCTATCACTTAAAGAAATAGTATAAGAATAATTGCAAAATATCTTAAATTCCAACTTCATTTATCCCATTTCTGACAGTCAATGGGTATCTCCACTTGTTATTTTTCCTAAAAAGAATGGAAAATGAAGGATCTTTGTAGCTTATAGAGAACTTAACAAAGCCACTCAAAAGAAACATTTTCCTCTTCCATTAGATTAGGTCCTTGACACCTTATCTAGAAAAAAGTTGTTTTCATTTCTAGATGGGTTTAGGGGTTATAATCAGATATAGATTACGACAGAGGATTAGGATAAAACCACCTTTACTTTCCCTTGGTGGACTTTTGCATATAGAGTCCTTCCTTTTGGACTTTGTAATGCGCCAACAACCTTCCATAGGGAAATATTTGGAATATTTTCATATTTGCTAAATGATTGTTTATAAGTATTCATGGATGACTTTACACCTTATGATGAGGATTTTGAACTAGTATTAGCCAATCTCGGAAAAATGTTAGAGAGATGTGAGCAAACTAATGTTGCTTTAAGCACTGAAAAATTTCACATGATGATGAATGAAGGAATTATTCTTAGGAACTATATTTTTGTTCTAGGAATAAAAGTAGACCATGCTAAGATATAATTTATCCTAAAAATTCCAACTCCTAAAACACAGAGGAAGGTACATAATTTCTTGGGACATGCAGGATATTATAGGAGGTTTATAGATTTTATTTAAAGGTTGTATCTCCACTATTCTCTTCTTACTTAAGATATCGAACTTTTTTGCACAGGGAAATGTGAACGTTCCTTTATAGAGTTAAAGAAAGGTGTATCAGTAGCTCTTCTTTTGCAAGGAGAGAACTGGGATCTATCGTTTCACATAACAACAAATGCATCTGATAATATTTTTGGAGTTTTGTTAAGTCAACTAGAAGATAAGAAACCATATGCCATCTACTACATCAACAAGAATCTAACTCCAATTGAGTTAAATTATACAGTTATAGAAAAAGAGTTTATTTTCAGTAGTGCATGCCATTAGTAAATTTAGACACTACATTATAGATTATCATGTATTTTTCCATGGTGACCACTCTGCCATTAGTTTCTTAATGAATAAATTTGTTACCAATGGTAGGATTACATGTTGGTTACTGCTGTTACAAGAATTTGATATAACAATCTTAGATAAACCTGGGAAAGATAATGTAGTGGCTGATTTTCTTTCTAGGCTAACTATGAATAGTGATTGCATTACCATTGAGGATTATTTCCCAGATGAATATATTTTTCTATTTCAACTCATGCACTGTGGTATGTAGACATAGATAACTACCTTACTATAGGAAGATTTCCAAAACATCTGCCCTCAAAAGAAAACGAGAGGCTTGTTCAACAAAATGCAAGATAATCCTGGGTAGAGGGATACCTCTACTACACAAGTCTGGATAATTAAATCAAGCATTGTGTGAGAGAGGATGATTTGTTTGACATCCTCGAAGCCTGCCATGAAGAACCTTGTGGAGGACACTTTACTAACAAAAGGATAGGGCATAAAGTGCTTTGAACATGATATTATTGACCTACCATATGCCACGATACAAAGAAATTTGTAAAGGGGTGTGACAGTTGTCAGAGAATAGGCTAACCAGCCTGATAAGTCATGAGTCTCATAAACGGGTAATTATATGGGCTCATTTTACCTCCTAACCTAGTCAAATAGACCATTCTCTTAGCTTATTACATGATTTTCTGATTATATTTATGCTTATCGAGTGAGTTGAGTTAGTTATGATTCCATTAGGTCTAATATGTGTTAAATGCAGATTATTGATGATTTTTGTGTTCAAAGTGAAGGATCCAATGGACAAATGGCAGTAATAACTTGAAGTGGACAAAGTAGAGGACTTATAGCATGGAATAGCCCTCATTTATTACTCCTCACTTTGAATTTCCCTTCATTCAGCTTGGAGTACAAGTAGCGAATTCATGCATTAGCAGGCAGCCGAGCAAAGTGGAGGATAACTGATGTCTATCTCAAGTTTTGGGAGCCAAGCCTCCCTGATTTTGAGGAATCTATTAGGAGCTTAATTTGTATAAGTAGAGAGGCCTAGTGCCTCACTAGGGAGTTGGTCAAATTTTTGTTGAACTTTTGCTGCAGCATTTCTTATGTAAACTCTACTCAACTTCGAGTTTATTATCTTGTGGAAGTTCATGTAATCTTATTATTGTTTTGAGAATAAAGATGGAATCCTTTTTGAGTTAGCACTGAGTCACCTCAGAGGGCTAAGGCTCTTGGGTTAGGGCCCAATCTAAGCAACCAAGTTCCTCTTTACTTGTATTTGTATGTTTCATTTCAGTTTGTAGATTAGGTTGCTGTTAGATGCATTTATTTTATGGTTAAGAATAGGTTGCTTTTGATGATTCGGTAGTTTGTTTCCATTTGTGTTTTGTATAGCAGGTTAAGTAGTGATAAAAAAAATATCTAAAAGGATAGCAGCAGTGCCTTGGCTTCTCTTCCTCCCTTTGGTACAATTATTTGAGGCAAAGACCCTCTTGCTGCACCAAATGCACATATTTTCCTCCTTCATAGGACTTCTAGTGTTTGCAGCTTTCTAGTTGGTTCATAGTCTAGTTCGCTTTGCTTCAGAACTTCTTCATCATCTTCATTTCCTTATTAGCAACAATCTTATTTCATGCTTTTCTTCAATGCAATGGTTATCAGAATTTCCTTTCATATATCATAGTTTACTTTGATGCAAAAACTCTATTTTTTGATCCACCTATTTCCTTGCTTGCTTAATCTCATTGGTTGACTGTCAATTGTTTATGCAACAGATATCTTCTACCAGTAGTCTAGACTATCAACCATTCCATCCTCCATTTGATCCATGCCCTATAGGTCGCCCAAGTCTCCCCTCAATTCTACCTTAGTTTCCTGCATTTTCCATAGACTTTCTTCTCTCTCCTTGAGAAAATCCAATCATCTTTCTCTCTCCTAATGATTCTTGGTAGACTCCAGGTGCCCTAACACTTCATTCCAACCTTCATCTACCTTCTCCACCCACTCCCACACCTTCAAAATAGAGAAAGCTGCTCTCGGCCTCCTCCTGTTGTCCTCTTGTACAACACTGTTTTTCCTCCTGTAGGTTTCTCGTGTCCTCCTGTAGATTTTCCTGTAGGCTTTCTTTTGAAGGCTGAGTTTGGGAAAAGCCTCTAGAAGGCCACCTGAGACCTCCTAGGACCCATCCATGCCATCCTACATCCTCTCACATCCCGAAACCGCCCTCCATCACCACCTATTCACTGCCACATTCACAAACAAATAAATTACATGTATGACAAATTCACATAAAATTACATAAAAATCCAAAAAGACGCTTTTTTCTCATTTGCTTCTAGAAATAGCTTAGTTAGATGTTGCTTGCTTCCTTAGGTATGTAATGGCATTCCTTTCATGATTTTCATAGTGCTTTCTGCAAGAGTAGGATCAGTGGTTAACTAGGATTTCCTTGGTTTGCTTTACATTTTAGTCTTCCTTTCTGCAAGTAGAATAACATCAGTAGAGTAATCTCTCTTTTCCCTTTCATCACATATAGAGCTTCTTCTAGAATCCATAGAAGTTGGCTGGAACTCCTAGTGATCTTGCACTGGCTGACCAAGTGACAACCTGCAGTAAAAACTAATACTTGTGCATACAACACCATCGCTTGCATGTTTGTTACGAACTACCGGGTTGATAAAAGTAAAGTAGGAGGCCTAGGAGTTGCAGCATTATTGCTGCAATACTGGTGCTCACCACTTTTTGGTGCCGTTGCCGGGGAAGCATCAGAGTATTCTGTGATTACTGGTTTCTTCTATTTTCTCTTACAACATTCCACTATAGTTTATTTCAGCAAAAGTAGAATAGACATTTCCTTTCTTTCAGTTTTGCATTCCTTTCACTTTCCTTTTCAATTCTACAATTTCCATTTCAGTAAAAGTAGAATAGTCATTTCCTTGCTTTCAGTTCTGCATTTCCTTGCTTTCTTCTTTAATTCTACAAATTTCATTTTAGCAAATTCATTTTAGTTAGTTGCAATTTGTTTGTTCAATCAATTTCAGTTTTGCAGGTACTATTAGTGTGGGGAAAAAGAAACAAAAACTAACCAAAAAGATTTCCTTTCATGCCTCGTAGGAATAGAGATAATTCAAGGAAAAAATTTCCCAACACCCCCACTGCTCCACACAGCCAACCTTTTCTCTTCTTCGATGGCTGCGATCAAGAACAACCTTTAGGTGAACAACTCGACATATTTGAAGAACCTATAGGGGAAGAAGAAGAAGAAAACATTCCTTTAGAGCCAATGGTTAAATAAAGAAATGCTAGGGGGAATGGAGAAAGTATAGAGGGTACCTTTCTCATTTGGGAGACCAATGGGGACACCAAAATGAAGAATATAAGCCCTTCCACCCTACCTTATTTCCATGGTTTGACTACAGAAGACCCTGACACCTTCTTGTTTGAGTTGGTTGTTATTTGTCGAACCTATGACTATGCAAAATATGAGAAAAAGTTGGAACTGTTCCCTTCTACTCTCAAGGATGTAGCATTACATTGGTTCATGGGATTACCTCGCAATAGTATCACAACTTGGGCTCAAATGCAGCAAGCCTTTAACAACAAGTATCAAGACTATTGTAGGTCAAAAGATACTAAAGAAGAAATTTTCCGAATGACTATAGGAAGTGATGAGTCCCTCGAAGACTATGAAGAGAGGTTCCAGCACAGTTACAAAAGGGTCGGGTGTATACTTGACCCTGAGCCTCTAAAGATGGTTCTGCTCAGGGGAATTCGGGAAGATCTTTTAGACACCCTCCATCTACTGGCTGGAGGAGACATCTATCAGCTATCATATGAAGACATAAAGACTATTTTTAGAAACCATTCAAGAGTAGCCAAAAAGAAAGGTAGGGGGAGTCAACCCATAGCCAGTACCTCTTCCTCCAACTCATCCATCAAAGGAGAAAATGGAAACATGTTGGAATACTTCAAGAGTGAGATTTTGTAGACTCTTGCCATGCAAATGGATATGTTGCATATCAAAAGGAAATAAGAGGAATCAGAGAGGGCTTTGGCCATCTTTTCCCCTAGATGCACCAGAAGGAATCCTAGGAATGAATGCCTATTGAATTCTATAGAGGTTTTTTCAGTCTGTGAAGAAAATCATTCCACAGGTAAGTGTCATTCCTTACCCAAACTTAAGGCTATATAACAAGGGGCTGAGGGAGTCACTGAACAACTCTATTACATAAACCATAGAAGGCCACATGGACCGAGACCATACCAGCAGGGGATGCAAGGGACATACTAGGCATACTACCACACCAACAAAGTCACTTCCATACCTTCTTTGGGACTGCTGCTCATCCTTCCTCATCCACGACTCCTCCTTGGTCCTTCACATCTCAATATCATACCCAACTAGCCAGCCATTCATTTCAATCCTATGCTCAACCATCACCTCAACATAATGCACCTCATAAGGGGTGGAGGCCCCAACACAACTCTCTCCCTGCTCTTTTGCCTCCACCACCTGCCGAACCACAACCTTCACTTCCTGCTCCTCTAAAGCAACCCCAAATGCCTGCCTAGACAAATTTGAACCTAAACAACAGACAGGCTCAACAAGTGTATAGTGGGGAACCATCATGCCCAACTTATGTTGTCGAGATTCAGGAGATCAATTTGCGACTAGGGAAAGTTCTCACAGATAGTCAGCCTCATCCTAGGGATGTTGAGGAAGATAAAGAGGAAAGTGAACCAAAATATATTCCACCGCTTCTTGAGAGACTATCCGTGATAGTCTAGCCTACCCTAGAAGAAACTGAACTCCTGGGGGAATTGAAACATCTATGTGTAAAGATACCAGTTCTCCAAGCCATAAAGGATGTGCCTATCTACAATAGATTGATTAAAGAGAAGTGATTTAGGCATCCAAGAAGGTGCAGAGAGATGCCCTGACCATCAATGTCATAGGGAAACTATCCGACCTGATGTTGGGGTAGGTAATCTGTCCAAAATATCTAGACCCTGGAAGCCCAGTAGTTGATGTCCACATCAATGGCACCATGCCACATACTTTGATTGATTTGGGAGTTGCCATTAATGTGATGACAAAGGACACAATGCTCAAACTCAACCTTCAGGTCTCCTTGAGGAAGACCACAACTGTGCTACAGTTAGCAGATCACTCCATCGTGACCCCTGAGGGGATTGTGGAAGATGTGATGGTATCCATTGATTCCTGGGAATACCCTACTGATTTCTTAGTTCTCCAACCCAAGGCAAAGGTCACTAGGTATCCTCTCATTCTGGGAAGACCCTAGTTGGCTATCGCCGATGCCTACATCAATTGTCGAGCTGGGAACATGACCATAAAGAATCAGCATATGTCCAAGTAGTTAATCCTATATCCTCCTACCCAACCTTCGTTAGAACATGATCTAACTCTCTAGCTGGAGGAGGAAGATGAGGATGAAGTTTATTCTGCACCACTTTGTACATTAGAAATCACCATGGGAGAAAAATAACAAGATGAGGATGATATTATTGAAAATATCATTCAAAATCCACCTCCCAACGTATTGCCTTTAGAGGACATAGTAAGAGAAACCCAAAACAACCCCTCAACTGATCTTTGTGTAGCCAACTCCACTTCTCTCCATGTTAAGAATATAGAGTTTGGTCTAGAAAGAACCTTGAAAATTGATCCATCCATATCCACTTCCCAGGAGAAGGAACTGTCTAGCCTACTGAGAAAGCACTTAGATGCCTTCGCCTGGAGTTATAAGGAGATGAAGGGAGTGCACCCTTTAGTTTGTACTCATCATATATACATCAAGGAAGGTTGCAAGACAGTGAAGCAGCCTCAAAGGAGGATGAACCCAGCACTTAAAGATATTGTTAAGGAAGAACTGCAGAATTTTTTTGATGCAGGGTTCATCTATACCATCTCTAATAGTGAATGGGTCTCTCCTTTGGTCCTAGTGCCAAAGAAAAATGGTAAGTGGAGAATCTATGTCGACTATCGAGAATTGAACAAAGCCACCAAGAAGGACCATTTCAGTTTACCTTTCATAGATCAAGTGTTAGCTGGTCTCGCAGGGAAAAAGTTTTTCTCTTTCCTAGATGGGTTCAGCGGGTACAATCAGATTCAGATCAGCCCAGAAGACCAATATAATACCACTTTCACTTGTCTTTGGGGTACTTTCACATACCGAGTCCTTCCTTTTGGTTTGTGTAACGCTCCAGCCACTTTCCAAAGAGCAGTACTGAGTATATTCTCAAAATTATTTCATGATGCAGTAGAGATATACATGGATTACTTTACTCCTTATGGCTCTGATTTTAAGGAAGCTTTATCTAACCTAGGAAAAGTTCTAGACAATTGCATTGAGATGAAATTGTCCCTCAGTCTGGAAAAATGTGAATTTTTGATGACTAAATGGATTGTGCTAGGGCATGCAATATCTCAACATGGATTGCAGGTGGACTCGAACAAATTGCCATCATCCAATGGGTCCCACCTCCTCAAAAGGTGAGAGATGTCAGAAGTTTCCTAGGCTTAGCTAGGTATTACCGAAGATTCATTAAATATTTCAGCAAGCTAGCCTCTTCATTGTTTGGTATTTTGGGTAAGGATGTCGAATTCATATGGTCGGAAAACTGTCAAGAAGCCCTAGATATGTTGAAAAGCAAACTTATAACTGCCCTAATTTTGAGAAGCCCAAATTGTGCCCTACCTTTCCACATTAACATTGATGCCTTGAACAAATCAACAGGAGCAGCCTTGGGACAAATCGATGAAAAGTTACATTATGCCATATACTTTATAAGCAAAAACTTGTCAAAGGTAGAGTTGAATGATATGGTAAACGAGAAGGAACTCCTAGTTGTCATGCATTCCTTAAACAATTTCAAACATTATATCACAGGCTATCAAACCTTTATGCACACTGATCATGTTGCAATCAGATATTTAATGAAAAAACCAGATGTGAATGCTCGCATTATTAGATGGTTGCTTTTACTGCCGCAGTTTGACTTGACCATTGTTGATAAGGTTGGTAAAGAAAATGTTGTTGCTGACTTTTTGTCTAGAATAAATTTACTTGTAGGTGAAGAAGGAATGGTGGACGATCAAATGCCATGGTTCGCTGATATAGCAAACTACTTGGCTTCAACACAGTTCCCACCACACTTATCCTCAAAGGAGAATAAAGAAAGAGTGAGGAAAAGAGCCCCTTTCACATGGAACGGGGGAAATCTCTTCAAACATGGCCCAGATCAGATCTTTAGGGGATGTGTCAGGGAGGAGGAAGTTTTTGACATCCTCCTAACTTGTCATGATGGGCCTTGTGGAGGTCATTTTGCAGCAAAAAGAACTGCCTTCAAGATACTGCAAGCAGGCTACTATTGGCCCACTCTTCATCAGGATGTGAGGTGATATGTCAGCCAGTGCGATCGGTGTCAAAGTATGGGGAAACCCACTCCAAAGGATGAAATGCCCATGCAGCCTCAAGTGACCTTTAAGCCATTCGAGAAGTGGGGCATGGACTTTATGGGGCCTATCATCCCTCCTTCAAAATAGAAGCAATAAATCATTGTGTGCACCGATTACCTAACAAAGTGGGTAGAGACAAAAGTAATTAAAGCAGTGACAGAGGAAAAAGTAGCTAAATTTTTGAGAGAGAACATATTCTAAAAGTTCGGGTATCCAAGAGTCTGTTGGTCACAGATCAAGGCAGCTAGTTCACTTCTAATCTGATTGAAGACCTACTCACACATCATAGAATCAAGCACATGACTTCCACCCCTTACCATCCACATGCCAATGGGCAAGTGGAGGTCACTAACAGAGCATTGGAAGGGATCCTAATAAAGGTAGGGAGCAAAAGTAGAAAATACTGGACGGACAGATTAGTTGAGGCCACTTGGGCCTACAACGCAACATGGAAGACCATTACAAGGTTCACACCCTATGAGCTAGTCTATCGGAAGAAGGCGTTGCCGTCAATAAAAATTTAATTCAATACCCTGAGGAGGGCATCTTAGCTGGACCTAGACCTTAGCCATGCACATAAAGAAATATTACTCCAGCTTAATGGATTGGACAAACAGAGAATGCAGGCCCTTCTCCATACAGAGGTAGTTTAGCTTCAAAGAAAGATATGGCATGACAAAAACATCAAAGAGAAGCAATTTCAAGAGGGAGATTGGGCACTACTCTATGATTCAAGATATAAATATTTCAAGGGCAAGCTGAGGACAAGATGGCTAGGACCCTACACAGTGGAGAAATACAATGACAATGGTTCAGTTCTGATCAGAACCATTAATGATGAAGCCATCCCCATGCTTTTCAATGGACACTGATTGAAAATCTACAAGAAACCCCTCTCCAAGAGAGAGTTCATTGAAGGATTGAATGAGTTAGTGATAGTAGTGGAGCATGTCTTAGCCTCCACTTCACCCAATCACTGAAGAAAAAGAGAATAAAACAAAAAAATAATAAGGACTTAAGTGAAAACCTCCATGAGGCGCTTGAGTCCCATCATTGGGTTGAAAACCTCTCCTGAGGTGGCCCAGTGGTGTCAAAAAAGAGAAGAAACAAAATAATATCCCTGGGTGAAAACCTCCCTTGGAGGCACCCAGGGCAGGCAACTAGGGTGAAAACCTCTGTGAGGCACCATCGTTGTTTTAAAAAAAAAATATAAAAAAAAAGAAAAAGAAAAAGAAAAATGAATTTACAGTTGTATTGTAGGTGTAGGAGGACTACAGGAAGCAACAGTAGGTTCCAAAGGAGCTTTGAAACCAATACCAACACCTATCCTACCTTCCCTCAACTTTCTCCATCATTCTTGACATTCTTTTCACCACACAATGCTCCTTTTTTGAAAACTGTGTTTTCTACAGGAGGCCATGTGTTTTCTACAGGAGGCTCGTGTAGAAATTATAGAGAGTCAGAAGTGGATTATAAAAGTAGTTCGAGGAGCAGGGAAGCTTCATAAAGGATTTATAAATCCTCCTGCAGTCTTCAAACCTCTCTTCCATCATTTCTAGACTTGCATAACATCCCAAGCACCATTCTTCTCCCTGCCAAGGAAAAAAACACAGAAAAAACAATTTTCTTAGAAAAAGAAAAGAACAATTTTTTTTTAAAAAGGAGTAGCACCATTCACATCGCCTGAAGCCCACCACTTACCTCTCCATCTCTATCTAAACTTTTGGCATCATCCTTATAGCTCCAAGCACAGAAAAAGCTAAAATTTCAAAGGGAGAAGCACCTACACGAGCTCATGTAGGAATTCCTGTAGCAGCTGATCCCATTAAAATCTAGCATTAGCAACATGAGGGTGAAAATATGAAGGTTGAAGCGGACACTTGAAGATCAGATCCAGCTAGAAATGAACCTGCACGCAACACAACCATATCTCAGCAAGTTGACAAGCATGCATCAAAAGAAATAAAGGCATGCAGCAGAAGGAAACGCCATAGCACCTCACAACAAAGTCATTTAGATCCCAGGTAAGTGACTAACCTGCTCCTTTGTTTGCATTGGTATAATTAGAGAGCATGCAATATCAACAAGATGGTTGAGGCTGGTTGGGGTTTAGGTGGCTAGTTAACTTGGCCACCTTCATCTAGTTCACTTCACTCATCCGAAGATGTCACCACATGTGCGCTTAGTCAAACTCAAGAGAGATGTCAAGGACAGGTAGTGGAGGTAGTGGGAACTCCAATGCAATCATGAGGGGTGATTACAAGGAAAGGGAAATGATGACAAGTAAGGTGGGGACCAATGGTCCGAGTAGGGACAACGTACACTTGGCCAGCTCAACCTCCATCACTGGAAATATCCATAAAAATACATAAGTACTCCTCACCGAAGCACTGTCACCACCTTTCTCCTTCATTCTCTCCTCAAAACTCCACTCTTGCTACCTTCTTGTGCCCCTATAAGCCTCGTACCCATCGTTCTATGCCAATCTCTCCAATATCCCTGCTCTCGGCATTCTACATGAGCATTTACAGGTTCTACAGGAGAACCTACAAGATTCCTACAGGAGGGATGGCAGTGTTCTATAGGAGGGCCAGTAAGTTGTTTTGGAGAGGAAAAACACATTTTTTAGCACAATTCTCTGGCTGCAAAGGTAGGTTCTTGGCATACCTCCATTGAATATCAAAATATGCTAATAGTGGTTTAGTTTTTGAGGAGAAAATAGAACTGTTGGGTGGAGGAATTTCATAAAAGAATTGCTGCTTATTTCTTAAAAAAAACAAAACACAATCTCTGTCTCTCTATTTTTCTTCAAAAAAAATAAAAGAAAATTTCTCTCCATTTCCATAGTTAGTTTTCCAAGGAAACATACACAAAATGACAGGAGGTTTTATGAGGAAGAAGCCCACCAACTCCTCTAGGCTCCACGCACACCCCTGAGTAGTGGACATATTCACAAGAGCCAATTGGATGAAATTTTTTGAGAAATTCCGAGGGTTTGATGAGGAAATTGCTTAGGAATTTTCCCACTCTTTTGTCCCGCACTCTAGAACACATGCCACTATCACTTTTAAAGGCCTTTCCATGGAGTTAACCCCTAAATTTATCAGTAGGGTCACTACCCTTCATCTTGGGTTGCCTTGGGGTAAGGATGAAATCCAATTGACCAAGCCACCAAGAAAAACTTCATCCAAAACAATGAAACCCCTGTAGAAGATAAGAATGGCATAAGAATGGCTAGCATACCATACGCTTGGGATGAAGTTAGCTATCTGATAATCAAGTATATTTCCTGTGAGGGGAGGTATAGCATTGTCTATGGTTACTACTTTAGAATCATGCATGAATTAAGGTATGTCATGGACACTCCAGCCCCTCAGAAGCTCAGCATCCCTTACTTCCTCCTGTAGTCCCTCATTGAATCCTGTACTAAAGTAAAAGCAGGAAATCCAGACCAGCTAGCTCACCATGGGTTAACCAAAATTTTAGTGGAAGAAGCCCTCCATACATTTACAATCCCTATAGCATGGGAAATTTTCCGAAACATGACTGTTGAAGATGACATCAAGGCCTTGACCTATGATAGTAGCCCCATTGGTAGTGAGGAGGAAGAGTAGCAAGGGGGAGAAGGAGAAGAAACTGGTGATTTAGAGGAACAAGAAGGGAAGAAGAAAGAAACCAAAATAGAGCGGGGAGAAACAAAACAAACAGAGACAGAGAAAAGGACAGAAGGAGGAGAAAAAGGGTCATAAAAGACAAAAGTGTCTCTTGAAACCCTAGAAAGAGAGGCATCATCTGCTCTCACTACCCTCAACACCCCAATTAAACCAAAACAAAGGAGGAAGAGGCAGACCTCAATGTATTTCAGGGCTAGGAAGAGCACATGGATCAAAACAGGGAGACCCCAGCCTTCTTCTAAAGTTCCTATTGTTATTGAAGATTCACCATCTACCCAAGGAAAAGAATCCCCTTCCAAGGCACCTATTACATATGAAATGGATACTCCTAGATCTCCCACATGGAAATAAAAAGTAGAACTATAGGAATCGAAAACAGTTCTACAGGAGGCACAGACTGTTCTACAGGAGACCCTGTCAAAACTACAGGAGATCGAAAAACATGAAAAAAAGGTAGAAGGACATCCACAGGGGAAGGATGAAGCAACAAAGGCACAAGAACCTGACCCCCAGCCTAGTCTTGGCTCTTTCTACAATCTTCTTTAGGGGGGAGAATCATTCCACAAAATTTGAAATTCCACTATTCTTTGAGTTTGAGAAAGAAAGAATAAGGAGCCATAGGTGGATGCAAATAGCCAAATCCAAGGGAGTTGACGATATTAGCCACATGGAGAACAAACTCAGAGAAATGGGCAGAGAATTAAGCGTTTTCAGACATAGAGAAGCAATCACAAGAAGTCACTTGGAAACTGAAAATGAATTGCTAGGAAGACAGTTGCAAGAGAAAGAGACCCAACTCGCATGCATGGCAAGCTGGTCCATGTAGGCATTGCAATGTAGGACACGAGCAAAATCCTATGGCCTATATCTCAAGGACTAATGGATGCAATTTCAGATCAATACTTTGGCACAAAGAGGCACACTGTCTTTCCAAGATTATAGGCAGTTTATGGACCGATGTGACCAAAGCACATCAGAAGATAAGGAAAAGATGGCAGAATTCTATCTACATAACATGGCCCTCATAGACGTGAATGTGTGGGACCAAAATGCTAGGCTAGGGGACGTGCAACTAATGGTTGTGGCCTCATGGATGAACCATGAAGAGTTAAGGGCAGCAGAAATAAGAAAGTTGATGATAAAGGAGCAGAATGAGCCCTTAATGATCAGAGCTAAGCCATCAAACCCCATGGCACACATAACCTTCTTACACATAATCCTCAGATTGCCCCTAGACATATCAATGATCAGGTTCAAGTCATTGCACATTTTGAGGATATGGAAAGGTTACTGGGGGATGACGATGTGCATACTTGTATGAGGATATGGAACACCTTACCATACAGTTTTCATATCAGGGAGTATCACTCCCCAATGAGGATGGAAGAGGCATTAAAGAGAGTGCCAATGTACAAGCGCTCCATGCAGAGGCTGTAGGTCAATTGGATTGGCCTCAAATTGAGTGCCCCCCTATACTAGGAATGCTAGAAGGCAGAAAAGAAGAAGAAGAGCAACAATAGTGGGAAGAGGTAGACAGAAAGGTAGGATTCTATGAAAAAGATGAGGAGACCACATCAGAAGCATGGGATGCTAGGGGGGATACTATGGCCATCAAAGATGAGGAGATGAACTAAGTTGCTCAGAGGATGAGCAACCCTTTCAGTAGGGGGTGATGATGATCCTCAGAAATGGGTAACTATATGGGCTCATTTTACCTCTTAACCTAGTCCAACCAACCATTCTCTTAGCTTATTGCATGATTCTCTGATTATATTTATGCTTATAGAGTGAGTTGAGTTAGTTATGATGCCATGAGGTCTAATATGTGTTTAATGCAGATTATTGATGATTTTTGTGGTCAAAGTCAGGGATCCAGTGGATAAATTGTAGAAATAACTCGAAGTGGACAAAGGAGAGGACTTATAGGAGGGAATCCCCCTCATTTATTACTCCTCAATTCAAATTTCCCTTCATTCATCTTGGAGTACAAGCAATGAAGTTATGCATTAGCAGGCAACCGAGAAAAGTGAAGGATAACTGATGTTTATCTCAAGTTTTGGGAGCTAATCCTCTCTGATTTTGAGGAAGCTGATGGGAGATTCATTTGTATAAGTAGAGAGGCCTAGGGTCCCACTAGGGAGTTCATGAAATTTTTGTTGAACTTTTGCTACAATGTAAACTCTGCTCAACTTCGAGCTTATTATCTTGTGACAATTCATGTAATCTTATTATTGTTTTGAGAATAAAGATAGAATCCTTTTTGAGTTAGCACTGAGTCACCTCAGAGGGCTGAAGCTCTTGGGTTAGGGCCCAATCTAAGCAGCCAAGCTCCTCTTTACTTGTATTTGTATGTTTCATTTCAGTTTGTAGATTAGGTTGTTGATAGATGCATTCCTTTTACGGTTAAGAATAGGTTGCTTTTGATTATTCATTAGTTTGTTTTGATTTATGTTTTCTATAGCAGGTTGAGTGATAAACAAAAGATCCAAAATGCTAGTAGCAATGCCTTGGCCTCTCTTCCTCCCTTTGGGACAATGATTTGAGGCAAAAACCTTCTTGCTGCCCCCAAAAACATAGATTTTCCTCCTTCATAGGACTTCTAGTGTTTGCAGCTTTCTAGTTGATTCATAGTTTAGTTTGCTTTGCTTTAGATCTTCTTCATCATGTTCATTTCCTTATTAGCAATAGTCCTCTTTCATGCAATGGTTATCAACATTTCCTTTCGTAGATCATAGTTTACTTTAATGAAAAAACTCTGTTTTTTGATGCACCTATTTCCTTGATTGCTTAATCTGATTGGTTGACTGTCAGTTTTTTATGTAGTAGATATCTTCTATTAGAAGTCCATCCTATAATCCATTCCACCCTCCATCTGATCCATTCCCTACAGGTTGCCTAAGTCTCCCCTCAATTCTACCTTAGTTTCCTGCATTTTCCATAGACTTTCCTCTCTCTCCTTGAGAAAATCCAATCATCTTTCTCTTTCCTAATGATTCTTGGTAGACTGTAGGTGCCCTAACACTTCATTCCAACCTTCATCTATCTTCTCCACCCACTCTCACACCTTCAAAACAATGAAAACTACTCTCGGCCTCCTCTTGTAGGCCTCCTGTAGAATGTTGTTTTTCCTCCTGTAGATTTCCTGTGTCCTCCTGTAGATTTTCCAGTAGGCTTTCTTTTGAATGCCGAGTTTGGTAAAAGCCTCCAGAAGGCCACCTAAGACCTCCTAGGACCTATCCACACCATCCTACATCCTCTCACATCCTGAAACCGCCCTCCATCGCCACCTATTCGCTGCCACATTCACAAACAAATAAATTACATGCATGACAAATTCACATAAAAATACATAAAAATCCAAAAAGATGCTTTTTTCTCATTTGCTTCCAGAAATAGCTTAGTTAGATGTTGTTTGCTTCCTTAGGTATATAATGGCATTCCTTTCATGATTTTCATAATGTTTTCTGCAAGAATAGGATTAGCGGTTAACTAGGATTTCCTTGGTTTAGAATAACATCAGTAGAGTAATCTCTCTTTTTCCTTTCATCAAATATAGAGCTTCTTCTAGAATCCATAGAAGTTGGCTTGAGCTCCTAGTGATCTTGCACCCGCTCACCAAGTGACAACCTGCAGTAAGAACTAGTACTTGTGCATACAACGCTGTTGCTTCCAAGTTTGTTACGAACTACTGGGTTGATAAAAGTAAAGTAGGAGGCCCAGGAGTTGCAACATTATTACTGCAATACTGGTGCTCACCAATAAGATGAAATGTCATCACAACCTCAAATAGTCTTGGAACCATTTTAGAAGTGGGCCTTAGACTTTGTAGCAGCAATTAATCCTTCATCTCAGCAGAAGTCCTACATTCTAGTATGTACAAGCTATGTCACAAAATAGGTTGAAAAAAGGCATTAACCAGGGAAACTGAACGCATTTTTTCAGATTTGTTATTTTAAGACATTTTTGTTTGCTTTTGGGTACCTAGAGAAACAGTGCTAGATGGGGGACCACATTACGCATCTCATTTGATCCAGAGGTTAGTTGAGAAATTCAAGGTATGTCCCAGAATTTCTTTACCATATCATCCTCAGGAAAATGGTCAAGTGGAGAGCACTAATAAGGTTATAGAAGGAACTCTCACTAAGATTGTAGCTAGCCACCAAAGGAATTGGGCTGACAAACTTCCAGAAGCACTATGGGAATATAGAACAACATGGAGGAATACTATTGGATTTTAACCACACGAATTTGTGCATGGTAAAAACCCATTATTTCCCATTGAATTCAAAATAAAAACACTTAGAACAACATTGTAAGGTGAACCTGGATTTGACTATAAGTCAGAGACATTGGTTGAACAAGTTAAATAAACTAGATTAGAAGAGATTGGCTTCCATCTTGAAAATAAACATCATCCAACGACAGAGGGATAAGGGGCACTACAAGTTTATAAAAAATAAGGTGTTTCAAAAAGATGATTGGGCCCTACTGTAGGACTCATGATTCAAAGACTTCAAGGGGAAGATCTACACCAGGTGGCTAGGTCCTTATGAGGTAGATACAGTCTTTGACAATGGGACCGTGAGATTAGTTACTATAGATAATGCCAAAGTTCCATTTCTTGCCAATGGGAATCGTCCTTAGTTATATCACAAACAACCTCAAAGGATTCATTTGTTAACATTGTCTCAAGATCTGATCTCCAAGTTATGAGAGCAGGGGGAAATTATCCTGTGTTCTCAAATTCTTAAATTTAAATAAGTGTAGCAGTTGAAAACCAACTTTTTGCTGGAAGGTTATGCACTGAAAATAGAGAGAGAAAAGCAATAAAAAGAAAAAAAATAGAAGAAAAATTAAATAGGAAAAAATTAAATAAATAAATATGCTTGTGAAAATCTCTTCTGGGGTGTAGGTAGATAATTGTACCAGCTAAAAACCACTTTGTGGCACCTAATACACATTTTCCTTTTAATAAGTTATGTAACAACATGACATTTATGATATATAACAACATGCTTTTTACAAGACCATTTTTATTTTATTGTATTATTTTGAGAATTATTTTATAGGAACAAAATGGTAATGCCCTTAAAATAATACATTGTTGTAATAAAGTAATTCTGCAACTATCATGGAGAAATTATTTTGTTGTTATATTTGTAACAAACGGTCTGATGAAGATATCGCATGAACCCAGTTGCAACCATCAACTTCAATAATCATATCACTAGTACTCTGTTATCTACATCAATCAAATCACTAACCAGTAAGTCATTCAAAAAAGGAATATTGTTTCTTTCTTTATTTAGAAATAATGGGAGTTAATACATCATTTTGTTTTAACGAATGATGACGACCTTTGCATTTAAGTTGGTAGGTGACAAAACATTTTGTGATATGTGACATAAATCGGTTTAAAATGACAATACACATTAATCATTACCACCCTGCATGATTGATTACCTCATTAATTATAACTATATACAAGTCATATTTTTACACCTTTTAAATTAATGATGAAATGATAGCCCATGTGCACAAATTTCTAATTTGATATCCTTTCCTATCGCCCTGATATTCGTCCCGACTAGATCTGCACTCTCATTTAAAAAAAAAATAGGAATTGTGACGGTAATCAGGCGAATATTCATAAGTGATTGTGAAGGGTCTTTAATAGTGAAGGATGGGGGGAGCATTAGTAAGGGATGAACTAGATACCATAGAGGCTTGTGAGAAATTCTCGGAATCATACCAAATCTTCAGAGAAGTAGGGTGGATAGAATTCTTCGAGAAACTCAAGGAAAATGTTTCTCTAGAATATGCTTGAAATTCTAACAAGAGTCGAATGGAGGTTAGAGGCTTAATACTGGAGGTTACAGAGGAAGTAATTTCCAGAGTAATAACACTTCGACTTGAAGGGAAGAGGTGGTTCAATCATAAAATTAATGACCCAACTCGCAAAGCTGAATGTTTGCAGGAATAAGAACAATTGGTTAAGGAGGGAATAGGAATTGAGCACCTTTCTCTTCCTCACCCATGGGATGATATTTCCCTATTCATTATTAAGTACATTACATGTGAGGAGCGCTCAACGATAGTCTTCAACTATCATTTACTGTTGTTGAGCCATCTTCGACATGGGTAATTGGTCAATATCCCTATTTCCTATTGGAAAATTTGAAACATTTGGCTGCATCAATAAAGGTGGCCTTGCATCCAAAGAACTATATTATCAATCATGGTCTCATAAAGCTGATCGTGATGGAAACCCTGGAGAAGCAAGGAAGAAGTTGGGAAAATTTTATCAGTGAAACTCCTATAGATGCTCCCAGGGAAGCTGATACAACTAAGGAGCAGTGACAGTCTTCGAGAGTTAGAGTCAAGAAAAGGTCACTTGAGAAACCATTGGGTGGCAGAGTACCAAAGAAAATGGTTAAGGTTGTTGCTAAACCAGAACCCTCACCAACAAAGAATAAACTAGAAACCTCACCACTAAAGAATAAACTAGAACCCTCGCCATCGAAGAAGAAGCTAGAACCCTCACCACCATTGAAGAAGAGACTAGGTGAGCAAGAAGAACAAAAGGAGAAGCAAAAGAAAAGGAAACAAACCAAGTAGGTAGATGATTATTCACTTGGTAAGGATGAAACCCGAACCTTGTTGCTTAAAATTGATATATTAGAAGAAGAACATAATAAATTAAAGCAACAATTACGAGGCAAAAAATTGAAAATGAAGGTTCTCGGTCTTAATACATTGGTTAAGGCTATTGATAGGTTAGGATCAGAAACCACCTAGGGGCCTTTATGTATAGCATGTGTAGGTGGTTTGGTAACAACGGGGTATAAAATTTGCGTTGCAGACACCGTCTCAGAAGGAACCCAAACCAAACCATTAGAGGCTAACACACCAGAACCCATTGACGATGCTACTGATAGACAAGAACCAGTAGTTGAAACAGAGAATCCCATGAATTATGACCTAGAAACAGACACACAAGAACCTGTCAATGATGTTGCTGATACACAAGAACCAACATTTTAGTCAAAAGTTTTTAAGGAAGAAAAAGTGAGATTTGTTCCACTAGATCTCGTCAATGAAGTTAATGATTCACAAGAACCAATAGCTAAGGAAGAGCATCTCGAAACATGAGATGTTGTTACACCCTCTACCTCTATTAAACAAGAGATTACACAGGACCCTTAGGTAGGCTGGAATTTAGAAAAAAAATTGTTGGTAAAAGAACTACAAAATTGGAATCAATTGGCACTTTCCTTGAGAAAGGGAATAATTTATGTGGATGAACATCATAAGGTTATTCACAACCTTAAGGATCAATTTCCTGAGGAATTGCTAAAAGAAAAGTTGATAAAGTGGGAAACGAGGAAAGCAAAGATGGAGAAGGAAAAACAGAGACTGTATCTACAACAAGAGGTCAAAAATTTGATCGAAGAGAAAGGTAAAATGTACAAGTAAGCCCTACTCCTTTTGTGTTGCAGGTCAAGATCTCCATCCTACCCAATCTTCTTTTAGGAAATTTCTATTTTTCCTAATTAAAAGTTATTTATTATAACAAACCCTACAAGAGAAATTCAACTAAAACTTTTCTAGAGGTACTTCGTGCATGCGATTTTGATGAGCAGAGTTTGTTATGCAAACTGCTTTTAGATAATATATTTGTTGAGAATTCTAGTATAGAGATGGTTGTAAATATCGCCCCCTATATTGGATATTTGCAGCTACAGGCCTTCATATCTTTTATGAGAAACCAAATTGATTGGCACCTTGCCACAAAAATCATTTTATATGAATGAAGAAAAGGAAAAATTGATGGTAAGATCAGAACCTAGTATGGTCACTACTATGAGAAGGGAATTCAAGAAGTTTCGCAATAACCCTAGAATTATAGACCAATTGCCCCTCTGTAAGAGAAGGATTGTTGGGCTTTGTTTTAATATTCATAAACAATTGAAAAGTAGAGCATTGGTGAGGAGCTTGAAGTGGTGGGAAGCTTTCAGTGATGCATTACAAGTATGGGATCCCTTTCAACACCCAAATTTCGTGATTGTTGTTACTCAAGTCCCTGAATATGTACGAATTGTTAAAATGATGGGAGCTTTCTCGATGGGGCTCAAATTCAAGTTTCCTTTGATTTGGCTCTTGATTGAGAAATACGAGCTTCACTTTCACCTAAACAGATATGATGAATGTTCATCGACATCTCAACCTGTGCCTACCCAAGGATATGAGAAGGACGATGAAGACACTACTGGTGCCTATGATTTTGAAAAACTGTATTAGCAACATGCCAGTTTCACAATAGCTGAGGACCCTCGAGACTCTGAATAGACTTCATGAGGACATATAATGGATTCAATTGGGGGGATCTTGGGTGCAATATTTAAGGATATTTCATGCATCCTTTCCCCTATTTTTGGTCATTTCCCCTCATTTGAACCTATAATCACCATAATATAATGTCACTACCTCTGATAAAGAAGAAACATTTTCTTTGACGTATTATTATGCTATTTTCTGCTAAGCATTGAATGAAACGATGTGTTCTTTGGGATGGCTAACTAAGGTATATCTAAAAGAGTTCTTTGGATTTTTTTTTTTCTTTCAGTTATTGCCATTACTACAGATAGCCATGGATGAATGGTTTTTGATTCCTTGTTGTTACACAATTAAAGTTTTTGTTACACATCGGGTTTGTCATTTTCTTTTATGCACAGTTTGAGCTGTTGTTACACCATGAAGCTGGTGTTACGCTGCGAATTGTCAAAACTACATCAGTGATTTTCAAATACAACTGTCAAGGGCCATATAAATTAATTCCACACGGACAGTTAGGAAGACCTTAGCAGTTATAATTATGTGTAAACAAGAGTGGTGTAACCATAAAAAATCTTTACTGAAACAACTTGTAACAATTTATATATTTTTATTATCTCTCTTAGTTTAATTAACACGAGAATCACAAATTCTCATCACTGATTCATTTTCCTAATTTTGGGACTCTGAGAGACTTTACAAAAACATATCAGTGTCATGTGAAAATGGCTTGGGGGGGGGGGGGGGGGGGAGACATTATCGATATTTTGATCCTGTACCCTTCAGTCGTTTTGAATATAAGCATATATGGTGATGTTATTACAATTTATGTGCTGACTTTTTAAGTAAAATTTCATTTTCTTCCTGCACCCTGTCAGGGAGGAAGGGCCCCCCTTCTTTAGAAGGGATAGCAATGTCGTTAGGATATTTATCTCTTTTATGTGTTAAAGTGTGGATTTATTATTATCGTTCTGCATGTTCATTGTGGATAGATACACTTCTTCTTCCAGATTTATTGTGTGTTGTTACACAAATTAATCAATTCCATGTTGTTTAATTCATGTTATATCTTTATCTGGTGGTGCATGATGCAGCTATCTTTATTTTGGACTTTTTATGAAGAATGGATTCTTTCCTTTCTGAGTGACTTTCCTTTCTGCAATGTGCCTTTTAATTCCTCCAAGCTATATTTCCATTTTGCGAGAATATTTTAATTTCTACAAGCATGTTCAAGGAGATATTTTCTTTTCTATTTTACCTATTTGTTACATGTATCAACATAGATAGTGTTGACACCTTTGAAATAAAAAGACCTTCCCTGGTTGATAATTAATGATTGTTGAAGTGATAAAATTGACCAAACATATATGTTTACCATAAATGCAAGTTATTTACTAGTATTATTGTGATACCCATGTGCATGAAATGATTTTCATCATGCTAATATGGATTGGCCTATGCATATGTAATAGCCTCACACGCATTAAGTATAGGTAATGCTTTTGGTTATGCCTTTTATTTTATCTAACATTGATATGTTACAAGAAAATAGAAAGCCAAGAGATGAAGAGTAAAATGGTTTATTACAGTTCATATGAATCCATGTACAAACCAAAGAGAAATCAATGGGATGGGAGAGATTAGTTGAGTAGTAAGGAAAGGAGGACTCTCCTGATTTAGTAGATACATTAAGAAGTTTGAACCTAGAGATCATAAGTTGTAAAGATGGTAATAAATGGTCAATTGAGGCCCAAGAAAGGCTTGAAAAAGGTCAAGAAAATTAGGTTGAGGATAATGTAGTCATGCTTCAAATCCTTTCATATTTACAAAAATAGGGAAAACTCGAGATTAGTCATGGAGTTAAATAGGAAGAAAATACTAATGGGACAAATAGAAGCAATTCACATAAAAGGTATAGGATTGACATTGACGACACAGTAAAGAGTGGTGGGCTCTTAGATACATCTAATAAGATGGTTAATACACATGGATGTTATTATAGCTCTACTTTTAGGAACAATGTGTGAGGCAAGTTTGGGAGCCTAACCCAAACACAAGAGAAAAGTGATTTTATGGTGAGAGGTTTAAAATATGGATACCATCGATGGATTAGAATTCCTAATCTACCAGAGAAATAGGGTCCCTGTTCAAAGTCCTTCTTCCAATCTTCAATATTTTTAAAGAAAACCATGAAAAATCCTTTAGAGAAAAATAACAAATTAATACTTTGCGATTAGTTGTAGTGAACCTAATCTTGGATGGTAGATGTCAAAGGCCAAAAACCACTAAATAAGATATAATCACTCATTATTTATTTTCTTCCACATTTATCTTGTTACTGTCACCATTCACCTCTATTGTTTTGGTATATGAAGAATGTTCAACCACAAAAGTTTGACTTAGGAGAATCATCGATGTCTAAGAACTAGGATCTGACTTTAGGGCATCCTTGAAAGTCATGGGATATGAGGTAGACGGTGCCTCACCACCATTTCCACTTCCCTTTAGACCTACCACTAGAAATATAGAGGCATCCCCTTTTATGCCATAATCTCTTAGTCCTCCTGCCATCATCAGTTTCGTCCCTTCGAAGAGGAATCTCATTGCTTCCACAAGGAGCCTTGAATACTATTGGAGTTTGGAAGCAAGCATCGAAATCATATCAATTGCTAACATCTTGGTACAAAGAGCCCCCCAAATAAATGACCTCATAAATATTAAGAATCTGCATGGATACATATATAATTGTTTTTTCTTTTTTGAATCTATTAAAGAGGAAAACTCCTTAGGAGCTCCATTAGGCATAGGAAGCAAGGGACAAAAGCAAGACTAAACTCCTCATCATGTAGAAATATTTTTTCAAACACTTTTTGAGCACTACCTACATATCCCCATTTGACTCATTCAGATACTTTCGTAAACACTTTGCAAGTAACTGAAGAGCTTAAGTATCTTAGAAGACAACACTAAGCAAGAACAATAGATCTTGCCTATAGGAAAATCCACAACTTGTAACTTCAAATGCACTTTAATGTTCACTTCCTATGTTAGTAATTGAGGCTTATGATGCCCTTGTATGGCTTCAATTCTCCTAGCCTACAAACAACGATCATTGTTGTAGCTTTTTGCAACCACCTTCAGTCCTCGAAGATATGTCTCGAGAGCTTACTTAGTCACCCACTAGAAAGAGGCACTTCCATCATTTCTACTTGCACTTTTAACGAGGAGGAAATGTATCTCCTCTCACTCTTCATTTTCCTAATCTAGAAAAAAACTAAGTTCCAATATGTCATATTTCTAATGAAAAAGAACCCATACTTGAGTGGTGATAAATGCATGAACATCTTCTTTCTCCCAAGTTGTCACTACTGCACCACAATATAGAGCCAAAATTGTTGATACAAAAGCCGTTTTTTTCTCGATTAACTCCTTATTGAAAATTAAAATAAATATTTTTATTAAATACATATATTTTATCTTTACTAATTTATATTATTTATTTTTGAACATGTCCAATAATACGATTTATTTGAAATGCATTATATATGAGATTTTTTTAGTTCTATTAAAATATGAACTAAAAAAGATACTTAATAGAAAATAAATTTTTTAATATAAACAATTAAAAATAAAAGTATATTGTTTATATTATAATAATAATAATAATATTTTTTTAATATCATAATTAGGTTAGACATCAAATTGGTGTATGATATTCTCTTGTTTATGGGATAAAGAACATTTTTAATGATTTGACTCTTAAACTCTATGAAAGTGTAAATACTCTACCACTTTTGGATTGGTTTTGAATCTATAACTTTTTAAGAGAAAACACATATCTTTTAAAATATTTTATTTTATTATATTATATTATATATATAATTAGTGTAAACTTGATTAAGCTTTTATACCGTATAAGTACTTCTAAAAATTCTAGTAATAATCAATGAGTGTGACCGTATATCACATGAGTACAATCCCATCATAATTATTAATTAATATTGAAAGCATTTTTCTTCGATCATAGTTTTTAATTAAAAATAAAGCTTTTAATCCTTAAATTATTTTTTTAAGTTAAATTTGTTTTCATAAAAAGAAATTACGTTTTTCCTTTCCCAAAACATCCATTTTTGGTTTTTGGATTTTTTTTTTTTAAATGGTATTCTCTTATTTCTTTGTAAGGGTTATGCAAGAAGAAATAGTACGTTTTATGGCAAAACCTTCCAAATTCAACGGAATGACGTGTCGTTTATTTGAAATTTAATTTTTAAAATTCATAATTTTAGTTACCAAGCTTTTGTATGTTTTTTGAAAATGTAGGTTTTTGAAAGTGGCATCTATTGCAAATAATGAGGTCAATTCCATTAATTTATTTTATTTTATAAATGAGTATAAATAAAAAGTTGTAGGAGACATTTAAAGGCTTAAACTAAGAGAGCCTTCATAAAGCTACATTCAAAATATTCATTTTAACAAATATTAAATCTTCTCAAGTAATTTATATTTATAGAAACATGTTCACATTCTTTATATAACAAAACATGCTTTAAATGTATAACTCAATCTATATAAAACATGATTTAAATGTATAACTCAATCTAATTCATTTTAAATGGTAAAATTAAATTATTAGTACTAAATTTTATTTTAACAATTAAGGAAATTCCTGACTCTTTTCATCATGGTAAAAGTCCAAAAACCTATAATAATCTTAGATTAAGTTTTCTTGTAAATAAATTAAACCAAGGTAATGGGAGACATAGTCCAAGTTGAATAAATGGAAAAACATTACATTAGGAATCACATTTGGTTAATTATTTATTTATTGGCTATGGAAATTTGCATTGACATTAGCAAGAGGAAAAAGGAAATAAATGGTAGTTTAGTAAAAGAAATAAAGAAAAATAAGAGAAAATGAAGATGAAGAGACAAAAATATGCATGCAAGGGAAAATGAAGGAAAATGAGAAGGAAAACAAAAAAAATTGGGAGATACATCATTCTAGCATTATTCACTTTTGGAGGAGAACAAGAGAGAACACTACAACAAGAGGAGAGAAAAAGAGAGAGCACTTGGACAAGACTTGAACATAAGCAAGAGAAAGATTGGAACATCAACTAGCAAGATGATTTTTGTAGATAATAGTGTGCATATGTGATTTATTATGTCAGGATTGGAATGCATGGTTCATGCATTGTATTATTGGTCATTTTTTGTTATTGGCATGGATATTTTCTTGGATTGACAATGATGCACAAAATTTCCTATGTAATTTCCTTAATGTCCAGAATGTAGGGGGTTCCTTATTTGGTTAAGCTTTGGATTGCAAGTAAATTTTGGATTTTGGTTGAGGTGGTATCAAGAAAATACTGTTGGCTCCCCATTAATGGTGGTGTAGAAGGATAATTCAATGCTCCCCATGTGTTTCATGGTATTTGCTTAAATCTAGCGATGTGTCCATTTACTAACACGTGCGAGTTTTGGTGTAACGACAATCATGACTCCAACAAATACCAAGGGTTGAGAGTATAGATGGTTTCTCTAGGAAGCTCTTGATAGGTGGGTGGAGACGAGAAAAATCTTATGGGTATGGTGAAAGAAATTTGAGGCATCCAATCTCATATTGGTTTTGGTGGTTTTTGGATTGAATTAGGTGAAATCACCATGGCTTGATGGTGGAGGTGGGTTCCTCTGGATTCTCTGTTTTGGTTATGTTTTGGTTTATCCCATGTGATCCCACATTCATTCTTGGAATATGTTATGGGGGTGATTGGCTGAAAGAAAGATTTAGTTTAGCCAAATCTATGGTCGGGTGGTAGGTAGAGGTCCCTGAATTTCTTAGCACTATGCATATGTTATGATGTGTTATTCATTATTGAGATAAATGAGCACAAGTTCTAGTTTAATGTGTGCTTATATGATTGATCTGTCAAGGATTTATTCTGGTTCAATGATGGTTACAAGCGTGGTATGCTTCTTATTATATGATATGTTCTTGTTATTGATCTTGTTCATGATTTGAACAACTATTGAATAGTTTCTATGAATGCATGAGCTAATAAGTGTTTGTTTCAGCTAGGATGTGATGAGAATAAGCCTTCTTGATGAAAATATGATGAAATTAATGAAACAAAGAACAATTATGCATTCATGACCCACACGTATCATGTTCATAAAGAGATTGCATAAATGAGTCATATGCGCTGGGAAAGTATGGGCAAGATCTAAGCCTAATAATAGAATATGAAAAATTGCAATGACCATTGACAAAGTTCTCGAAAGTTCTGGACAATTGGCTTGTATGAAAGACCTAAAAATCGAGAACAAAGTCTATGGCCGAAGGCACAGGACTAGGAAATTTCAGTTGTAGCCGCATAGAGGATGGGTTGTGTGTGTGGATGGAGGCTTTTGGGTGCATGGAATAGCCTACATGCATGAAACTTAGTTGTAAGCTAGGTTAGAAAGTGGTTTAAACTCAAGAAAAATGTCAGTAGTGAGAATTGTTTGCCATCTATTTGGCTGTGTCCATCGATGGTTGCAGTAAGGTTTGACAAGTGAAAACCATTTCCATAACTTAATATTGGTGGTTAGGTCATGCATACTAGATCTCAGCTCACGTTACCCTAGTTAACTTGTCAAAGAAGGTAAATGTGGGGTGGGGTGTTACAATGTGGTATCAAAGCCAAGTTCACATCCCTGGACCTTAGGGTAAATGCAGATTGTGATACAAGCATGTTAGTTGTTATAGGTTTACAATGAATGCAAGTAAGTTATTTACTCTTGTTGTTTTTATATCCATGTAAATGAAATTATTTTCATCGTGCTAATCTGGATTGACCTGTGCATATGCAATAGCCTCACCAATGGTAAGTCGAGGTAATGCTTTTGGTTATGCCTTTTATTTTATCTAACATTGATATGTTACAAGAAAATAGAAGGCCAAGAGTTGAAGATTAAAATGGTTGATTATACTTCATATCAATCCATGTACAAACCGATAGAGAAATCAGTGGGATGGGAGTGATTAGTTGAGTAGCAAGGAAATGAGGACTATCCTGATTTATCCATTAAGAAGTTTTAAAGTAGATATCATAAGTTGTAAATATGATAATGAGTTTTTGATTGAGGCCCAAGAAAGGCTTTCAAAAGCTCAAGAAAATCAGGTTGACGATAATGTAGTCATGCTTCAAAGCCTTACATATTTACAAATGCAGGGACAACTCAGGACTATTCATGGAGATAGACAGGAAGAAAAGACTAATGGAGAAAATGGAAGCAAGTCTTAAAAAAGGTACAAGATGGACATTGATGATACAGTAAAGAGTGGTGGACACTTGGATACACATAAGAGGAGGGATAGTACACATGGAAATTATTCTAGCTCTACTCCTAGGATACATCACCACTAACATCATTATAGGAGGAGTGAGAAATGGTATTTTCTAGAGGAATTCAAGAAAGCCAAGACAACTACTTCTGATAGAGAGATGACCAAATAAGAAGTTGTTGAAGCATAGCTTCTTGGAATAAGGAAAATTTTCAACCATGATAATTAGTTAGAGAATATGAAAGCCAAGATAACCACCTTCTCTCTCAAAGGAAAAGTAGATATTTGGTCAAAAGATGTCAAGAATTTCATAGCCATGAAGGAAGTGGAGTTGAAATGGGAAGAATATGAAAGACTCTTTAGAAAGAAGTACCTGTCATAATGGTATTATGATGGAAAGGACAAGGAATTCTATGAACTCATGTCAGGTTCCATGATAAATGAACAATACACAACCAAAAATCTAGAGCTACTGAGATATGTGCCATATATCAAGGACGAGAATGCAAAGATCCAAAGGTTTATCAGCACATTTCCATTATCATTCCAAGACTAGGTTGAGTTTGATGAGCCTAAGCCATTGGAGGAAGCCATTCATAAGTTGAAGCATTTTGATGAGCATTAAAAGCAGAATCCTTAGTTCAAGCATAACTGAAAGGGTAATGAGAAGACTAAAGGAAAATTTCCGCAGAAGTGAGGAAGATCTTAGGAGGCAGGTGACATAGCAAATTTTGCTCTACATAAGAAGTTCAATGCAACTGAGAAAGGACATGAGTCTTAACCTAGGGAGTAGGAGATTAAAGGAAGTGGCAAAGAACCTTTGAAGTGTTGGATTTGTGGTAGACATCATTGTAAGAAGGATTTTCAATTATATCAGTGTGGCAGGTCTTAGATCTATAGTGCTCAGGAAGCACAAACTATTGGGGATGTAGGGAAGGGTGGCTTTCTCAATCCATCGATGGTTTCTCGAGTTTGATCTACTTACTATGAAGTCCTTTCTTGTATCTGTTTAGGCTAAGCTCCCAAACATGGATCTCCAATAAATCTTGCTAGATATATTAACGAACATTAGAGACTCCATAGGTCACTTTATCAAGGCTGAAAATAAACGATTGTCAAAGGGATTTGTAAGCTATGTTTGCATATGTGTGGAATTGGATCTCAATGAAGGTTATACAGACAAAATTTCCTTCAATTAGGGAGAAAAGGATTATTCCCAACCTCTCAACTATGAAAAAACTTCTTTAAGGTGTAGAACCCAACAATAGGCTCAACATCTTCAACATGTGTATCCATTTCCAAAAGGGACTTCTAGAACACAGGAGGTGGAGAGAAAGAACCATCGCTGGTGAGATCCAAAGAAAATATCAGGTGTCAAGAAGTGTACAAATCAAAAGTAGAATAACTACCAACAATAGAAGACATTAATGAACAACACAACATGTAGAGATCTAGGGTAGCCCCTTATGGTACCGCCACAGTCCTCGACAGGAGAAAATATTTTTCCAAAGTAGAAGCAAAGATATTTAGCATCAATAGTGAATACAATTTGTGGGAAAAAGTGGAATCATGAATCAAACTAGTCTACTGGCGTGAAATACATGCCTATATTGGTTGGTTCGCTCGACATGGAAATTTCTCAAGAAAATGAGCATTTGACTCTAGCCTTAGTTGTGACAGATAGTTCTGCAAGATGGACCAATATCTGTAGGAGAAAGTGGAAAAATGAAAAACCCATGGTTCACCCTAGTCTTTCAATCTAAGGATGAAGTAGAAGTCCTTTGATGTAATTTGTGTTTCTGATAGTGATGTAATCTTTCTTTTAGATAATGAATACAAAATGCAACAATTTACAAAAGAAAAAGTGTATTAACCAAAACCATCCACTAAATTGTACTCAAGAATTAGGATTGTCTTGGAGTGACATGTGGTCAATTTCAACCACTAACACTATAGTCCCATTTTCCTATGTATGCTCGTTCGTCAAGCACAAGTGAATAAAGGGGATTTGAATCTCCTCACACATAACACTTCATTTTCACAGTCTTCACCAATTAAGCTACCCCCGTCTACAATGTACTTCATATTAAAATAGAATTTAGATTCAAAACAACATGTAAAAAGATGTATTGTATTTGTATACTTACATTATTATGTGTTGAAATATTTTTAATCATATAAATTTAAATTGCTTATTAAGTTAAAATATATTTTTATTATGAAAAGGATGTGCACTTTTTTTTATATTTAATATAAAATTAATAGTGGAAAAAAAAGATGAACATAGACTTTGTTAGTATTAGGGTAGCCCACATATATCACTAGTTAAGAATACATAAGGCCCAAAGCCAATACAACAATATTAAAAGACATATAACCATTACAACAATATTTGTCAAAGTATTATAACGTATCATGTCAACAATTGAAATTTAAATATGAATGAATAATATAATAGACACTTTACCCGACCATCCTAAATAATCCTAATTTACTTTTTTATCATTTTTCATATTTAAAAAATAATCCTTTGCATACCATCAAAAAAATTCATTTTAAATTAAAATAAATAATATAAATTTATTACCATTCACAATTCGTCTTCGAAAACTGATAAATTTATTGTTTTACACCACTCCATATTAAAACATTATCAAAGCAGACAAAATTTTATGATCCTATAAACCACGCCTGGTAATTCAAAAGAGGGAATTCCAACTATTTTGTACAGGTGAAGCAAACCTATAATTTATTGCGCTGATTTAAAAAGTTTCAAGTGACAGTACTCCACTAAGTGAACGGTGATTTGATGCAATCACATTTACAGTCACCGATGTAATTATATATAATTTATTGACCAAATTAAAAAGTTTGATGTTGAGAATAGTGGAGTAACTGAAAAACAGATTTGATGCACGGACATTTATATCGGCGATGCTGGATTAAAAACATTTGATGTGGACAGTATGATTGTGTCTCCAACCTAATCATTTAAAAAATATCAGAAACCACAACACGTTAGTGATACGTAGTTACAAAAAGATATTTCGTATCTAAAAACGTCATGTAAACATTGTTAACACGTGATTTTATCAAATATCTTAGAGATAAATTTTATTGTCACTTTGTATGCAACTACACCTCAGTTAATGTTCATTTAACGAAGCCACGGGTCTTTATATCGCTTAACATATGATGCATAAAAATACAGAGAAGGTTTCAATCAAGAGTGGCATTTGAAATCCTCCCAATCCTTCTAATAATGTTCAATGATTTATAAAAAAAAACAACTAATTGTATCCAGTGAGATTTTTTGGAAGTTTTTCCAGCGGGTTTTTCTGTTTTAATTTCTCTAAAATCTGACAATAATTTATTGAAATAACAATTTTGAAGGTAACCCCTGCACAATCAAAGTGCCCTAAGGGTTTTTCAGTGCACTGAATCTATATATACATTAAAAAAAACTAGTTTAAATAACACAAATCAAGATTTCACCTAAAATGTTTCCCGTGGATTACAACACCGGAAAGTCCAAAAAGTCTCATTAAAGACAACTCCATTAAAAAATAGTAATAATTTTAATTCCGTTATTATTAGCAAGTGACAATAAATAGTATACAATTCTTGAAAATTTCAAAGATTTTTAACAATATCTTAATCTCCAATGTCGATTATTAAATGAGTGAATGATATTCTTTGTAAAATGGATTCAATCTTTATCTCTTAGATATATATATATATATATATATATATATATATATATATATATCTTCTTTTGATGATGATGATGATGATGATGATGATGATGATGATGATGATGATGATGATGTCTATCGGACCTCAAGAAAAGAAAAACAATCAAAGTGCGATTCTTCAAAATCTTGTTTCTATGATCAAAGAGAAGGGAAAAAAACAGTCCAAGATCGTTATAGTTGGGATGGCTTAATAAGTCAAGAAGATTGGAAGTGTCGAAGATGTTAGGGAATTGAGAGTGGATGTGAGTAAGAGCTGGGAAGTCTAAAAGGAAGTACTTTCATCCTCCACCTTCTTAGTATTGCAAATCTGATAGATTCTGTGGAGCCTTGGGAGTAGACCACTGCCCGGTTTCACTTCGAAGATGATGATAATTACTTATAATTCTAGAAATGTTCATTTTATTCTTAGTCTTCGTCAACACAAAGCAATTATTCGGGTTATCAAGGGTGGTGTTGATCACCTCCTTATAGTATCCTAGCCTCCTTTTACCCTCCAGCTCCTTATCCGCCCACAACTTGTCTTTAAAATTGGAGGTAATAGTATCTCTGACACTATCTTTGCTTCCCATAATGGTCTCCTCCTTAATTCTGCAATGGATGAGCCAAGATTGGGCATCCTTATGCCACCCACACTTGAGGCGAATGTGGGGGTTTCGACTAAAGTTAGAAGCAATTTTTGGGAGCATCTTGGATTCCATGTTGTAAAAGTTCTTCTTATATATTAGATATCTAAACATAGTTGTACTTTCAATGGGGGACAAATGAGCTTCAATCAAGAGTATATGATAGGGAGTATTTCCCATGATATTTAGGTTGTAGGTTATGATTTTTTTTTAATCATCTCAATCATTCTCCAAGACACTTTGGATATATTGCAACCCCAATCTTCACATCCTATAAGACAACACGGGTGACGAGAGTCTCAAAGAGGAACCTATATTTATTCTGAATGCAAAGATAAGCTAACTTACAATTGTTCTCAAACTCATAATAAGCTTCCCAACCTTCAATAATCATTTTCTTGATGCTATAATTCAAGTTGAGTTGATGAGGAAAGTCAATACTTGAATATTTATAAGAAGAAACCTTCTCTAAGCAATGTTTATTATAAACGAAACTACCATGGGTGATATTTTTGAATTTAATGATCATGACTTTAGTCTCGTCATTATTAACTATCATACCCATCTTGGAGTAGTAGACATGAAGAGTCTTAAGTTTCTTGTCAAGTTCATCATGGCTTTTTTCAGGAAGAATGATATCATCAACATAAAGGAGAAGAGTAATGATTACACCTGCAAGCTTGGTGCCCTTGCATCTTGTAGTTTCCAAACACTCCACTAGCTTATCGTTTTATATGCCAAAAAGGGTAAGGGATAAGGAACACCCTTTATTATCTTTGATATTGCATTTAATGTCTTAAGACCACCCATTGTTGGTCTTAAGCTTGGCAATGATAGTCTCGTAGAGGCGGATCACTGCGATCCTGAGTTCAGGAGGAACCATGATGTCTTCAATTCTCTCCCAAAGCTTCTCACAAGGAACAATGTCGAAAGATTTTATAGAGTCCATAAAACAATAAAATATATCGGCTTTGCTATTGCGAAATTCCACGACAATGATCCTAAGAGCGACAAGATGGTTGATGGTCAAGCGATGTCTCCTAAAACTAGCTTGTCCTTTAGCTCTTTAGTCTCAGCTTTCAAGCCAAAGGCTAAGCTTCTTTTCCAAAATGATCCCATATAGCTTCGATAGGATGTGGCTAATCATAATGGTCCTGTACTTAGAGGGAACTCTTTTGTCCCGATTTTTAAGGATATGCACAATAAGGCTTTGTGTCCAAATCTGAGGGAAGCCATGATTTACAACTAAATTGAGAAGCCTATGGAGATGAGGGATGAGGATATATCTTCTCATTTTAAAGGTCTCATCTTTTTATCCTTCAATATCTTTAGCTTCCCCATTTGCGAGCTTATTAATCCCGGACTCAATGTCTTCCAAAGAAAATACATCCTCCTTAACATGAGTGTTTAAGGTGGTTCCCATAACATCCAGAGAGTCATATAACATCTTAAGATAGTTGTCGCAATTTTCTAAGGGGATAAAATGATTATCTTTGGTTTTACAAACATGCACATTCTGCTAAAAGTTTATGGGAATGACTTTAGAAGGATGGAGAAGATGTTCTTGCATGTTATTAATATATGACCTTTTCTTCCTCTTGATGAGATATTTGTATATATTTATATTTCGGAGCTTAATGATTTCATTAGCAGTGTCTCTAATCACTTTCCTGGCAATTTTACAGTCTTTGTCATACCATGGATTGGAAGTTTTATTATTCTCCTTATACAAAGTCTCATTTGAGAACTTGCTAATGGTATTGGAAAGGGTAGTAATAAAATGCTAATAAATTTGGTCAATGTTTCTACTATAAGTCATGGAGCCTAAAACAATTTCTAAATCCCTTAAGAAAAGGTCAACCTTACTTCTATTGAAGCGAATGTGTCTTTTGATTTCAATGTTCTCCTTCATGTGGGTGCTATGCGTAACAAGATTGAGGGATAAAGAGTTTTGTGGTCAGAGTTAGGTTCGAATGCGTTAAGTAGCTCAAAGTTTGTAATACGATTGAGGACAAGGGTATTGGAAATTGCATAATCCACAACACTACTACCCAACCCATGGAAATAGCTCATCTGACTGGAGAGGGGCCACTTCTTAATACCATTACAGATGATTAGGTGTTGCAAAGTACAAAGTTTGAGGATCTCGATACTGAATAAGTTCTCAATTATGTCTTCAAATATCTCTTGAATCTATTAACAAAGTTATTATCTTCATCAAGCCACAAGGGGTTGGGCTTAGAGTTCTTACTTAGCATAATAACTTGGCTAGTAGCAGTTCTAGCATTAAAGTCCCCAAGCAAAAGGATATTACCTTCTTTTTTTTTTTACTGAAGTAAGAGACAGTCCTTCTATTTCATTAAGGAAAAAAAATGTTACAAAATATACAAAAAACCATCCATCTTCATGGACTCAGGAAAAACAAAGGGCATCCTGCCATAGACATGACCCCCCCTACAACAGTCATTACCAAACTCTCAAATTACACAAAAAGTTGGACTAAATGATTCTCCAACCACGTGGAAAACTCCGGTAACTTCCACACCCCACTGCCCGGAAAATCAACAATAGTCGCCACCATCCATACTTCTTGCACCAACCACTGGCTGAGGAAAAAAGCACCCCAATAAGACTCGTGGAGAAAAAGACCTGGCCCCACAAAAACAGCACGGTCATTTTTGACCGTAGATCTAGACGGCTAGATCCAACGGCTAGGAGCAATATCACACTGCCAAGATGACCTAATGTTAGTGTGCGATGGGGGGTGGTATTCATTACCACCCCGCTGCCATGTGTAGGAAGCCTAATGGGATCGCTTCCAATTTTCCAATACCATTTACCACTCAGGAGCCATGCGATCACCTAGAAACTGCTTTGTGCATGATTTTCTATTCCGAAAGTGGATTGAAGGGAGATTGATGCTGCCAGAAATCCCTCCAATGTAGACCAAAAACCAGCATGATCAATCTCGGTCGTCGAATTTCTTTGCATGATCCCACGGCTGAGGATCATTTTGCACCAACTAATATCACTGAAAATTGGCACTTCCCGCTAACTAGGCCGTAACCTGCATGATCAATCCCATCCGTTGAATCACTTTACATGATCTGATGGCTGAGGATCATTTCGCACCCACTAATTTCACTGAAAATTAGTGTGCGATGAGGATGATATTTTAGCCAACCCCACTGCCACGTGTAGCCCTCTGTATGGAATCACTTCAAATTCAGCAATACCATTTCCTACTTGTGAGGGCCGCGATCGCCTGAAAACCTCTCCTGGCCCGGTAATCTGATCTCGGATGGAAAACCCCTGGTTTTGCGGTTGCCGAGAGTCCCCGAGATCCTACCTATCATTTTGTTTTCTCTACCAGAAACTAGGAAGGACGAAACACTTGCCAACTGGTCATTCTTTGAAGAACCAGGGCCTCCTGACTAAGTATCCACTGGAATCTCAAAAACAATGCTGACTCGTGTTACTATGGTCGAAAATGAACTGCAACCCCCTGAAGACCTGAAAGTAGAAAAAATAAGAAACATAGAACACCTGAATCAACTGGATTCCGTCTCCATGGCCCTACTCCGAAACACAATCCTGTCTTCATCTGCCTGGTCATAACATTTCACTTTTAACCTACTCTGAGGCATTTCTTGCCAGCCAAATGCAACCCTATTCTCTGTGCTGATCACCCCTTGATTGGCAAGAAGATCAGCCAATTTATTTGCCGATCTTCTTACATGTTTAAAGCTAACAGTCCGAAGGCTCTGGAGGTGTTGCTGAATCCATTGAAAGCCCTGGATTAGATGCCAGTTCCTTGAGACTTTTTCCGGCCTTGTACCCCAGCTGATCCTCTTGACTGATTCGATGATTAACTCCAAATCAACTTCAACAATCACATTTTGCCAGTGATCCTGTTTCAGGAAATCTAAGCACTACTCCATAGCCATCAATTCTACCATTTTATTGGTGTCTCTTCCTAAATGACAGTAGAAGGTGAAAAGTACTCCACCATTCTCATCCCTTAACGCACCTCCATAACCCGCAGAGCCCGGGTTTCCCTTTGAAACCCCATCAGTGTTGAATTTCAAAAAGCCCTTGGGGGGAGGATGCCATAAATCTTGCTCAGAATCTAGGGAGATAACTTTCATGTCCCATCCCTGAGGTATAAGTCCCTGCAAACCCAGATCACCGATATTTTTCAAATCCGTAGTTGAAGGAGGGTTCTTCGGTAGATTTTGCACAATAGTGCCAACCATTTCCTTGATTTGTTTTAAGATTTGCTCAAAAAGGCTTTGGGATGGCCTCTTTTGATTCTTGAAGATTCTGTTGTTCATTTCTTTCCAGACATTCCAAGTAATGAAACTTGGCATGATGGCCCATGCTGAGTTAAGAATCTCATTGTCTGAAAAGGTTATTCTCCATCTATTTAGGGTATTGATGATTCTCCATTTGTCCCTATCAGTCTGTTGGAAAATTGTGGCAAAAGAATCCCACAAACTGGAGGTGAAGATGCAATTGTTGAGAAGGTGCTCCATAGTTTCCTCTTGGGCTTCACAGAGCTGACATCTGGAAGGCCCCAGGACACCCCTCTTCCTGATGTTATCCCAGGTCAGGATTTTCTTATGCTGAACTAGCCACATGAAGAGTTTAATCTTCATCCAGCCTTGATGTCTCCATAGGTCTTGCCAATTCTTATCTGGAGCTTGTCAGTTAAGGTTAAGGAGAATGAGTTTTACTTCTTTAAGATTAAAGGTACCCTCACATTTGTTGCCCCATCTTAGCTGATCTTGCTCCCCTAATTTCAAAATCTTTCTTTGCTCTAACACAATTTTTAGAGTCTCTGCTTTAGCCTTTAGGGGGCTTTCATCCTTAAACTCAAAGTTCCTCTAGGTTCTCCATTTTCCAATACTGTTTGTTTGTACCCAAAAGTCTTTTACTCTAGGTTCTCCACATGTGTGCACATTTTTCTTTCCATATTTGCCCAGACATTGATGTGCTACGGATCATTGTACATGTGTGCACATTTTTCTTTCCATATTTGCCCATTGAGTGCTACGGTCTTTAACCCATAACCACCATATTTTAGCTCCTAAAGCCTTACTTAGAATCTCAGGATCCGGAACAAGTCCTCCATAGTTTTTGGGTTTGCAGATTTTTTCCCATGCTACCAAGGCCCATTTCTTTCTTTCTTCCCCCTTGCCCTAAAGAAAGTCTCTTTGCATGTTTTTGAATTGCTGCAGAACACCTTTGGGAGCTGAGAGAGTTGATAGCATGAAGACTGGGATCTATTGAAGGACAACCTTGGTTAGCAGCAACCTACCAACAAAATTTAAAGATCCAAAAGTCCATTTCCTAATCTTATATTGTATTTTGCTAATCACTGGTTCCCAGATGCTCTTGTGAAAAGGTTTGGCCGTTAGAGGGACTCCCAAATATTTTGAAGGGAGGATCTCCCTTTGAAAGCCTAAAATTCTGGAAATATTTCTCTAAATAGCAATGTGGGTATTAAAGAAAAAAATTTTATATTTAGAGAGATTAACTTCCATACCTGAAGCCATGGCGAAGTCTCTCAGGATTTGATTATAAGCTAGAGCATCTTTTGGTCGTGGGGATGCCCTGCAGCATGGTATCATCCACAAATTCTTGATGTGTTAAGGCTTGACCATCTTCAGTAAGTTGGAGACATTTGACTTTACCAACTTCTTTAGCATGCTTGATAGATCTACCCAACCCTTCCGTGATGAGAATGAAGAGAAAGGGAGAGAGTGGATCTCCCTACTTGAGGCCTCTTGAAGGAGTAAAAGTCTTCAAAGGAGAACCATTAAAAAGAATTGAAAAACTAGGAGAAGTTAATAGGGCCATTACTAATCTGATCCAATTGTGATGAAACCCAAAAGCCATGAGAACTTTTTGGATATAGTTCCAATTCAGCTTATCATAAACTTTGCTATATCCAACTGCATGATCATTCCAGCTTTCCTCTTGATTTTTCGTGAGTGCACCACCTCATGAGCTTGAATTATGTTATCGAGGGTTTGCATACCTACCACACATCCAAATTGTTCCCTTGACACCAGGGTGGGAAGAAGAGGTTTGAGTCTATTGGCCACAACCTTGGATATTATCTTGTAGACAACATTGCACAAGGTAATGGGTCTGAACCTATCAAGAGTTAGAACTAAATCCTATTTAGGGATTAGGGGAATAAAGGTGGTATTAAGCACCTTCACAATGGTTTTCTCCCTCCTAGAGTCTTCCACTACATTCAGAATGTCCTGTTTTACAATATTCTAGCAAGCTTTGAAGGAACCAACATTGAAACCATCTGGACCTGGTGCCTTACAATTTTGCATTTCTTTTAGGACCTCATTGATCTCCTCTTTCGATACTAGTCTATTAAGGTTGAAATTGTCCTGTTTGGAAACCAGGTTAGGTATATGTCTTGATATAACCCTAATGGATTGTTCCCTATCTGAACAAGATTCCTGAGCAATACCACAAAAGTGCTGAACTAGCACTGCTGTTATTTCTTCATGAGAATGAAGAATATTACCTCCTTCATCCTTAATAGAAGAAATCTTGTTGTGAGCTCTGTTCACCACAGTGGATCTGTGGAAAAATTTGGTATTGCTTTCTCCTTCTTTTAGCCATTATACTCTGGATTTTTGCCTCCATAAAATCTCCTCTTGTTTACAGAAGTTCTCCCATTCTTGTTTATACTTGGTTGCCTGTTCATTTCTTTCCTTATCAAAACCCTCCTTGATAAGGGTTTGGTTGAGTTCCTGCATTTTTCGCTCAACAGATTTTTTTCCTTAAAAAATATTACCAAACTCCTTCTTGTTCAACTCCTTGAGCCTGAGTTTTATATGTTTTAGTCTTTTTTGAAGTAGGAACATGCTTGTGCCCTAAATGTTTAATTCTTCAGCCCACCAGATGGCTATGTTGTTGACGAAATCTGGGTGGGAAAGCCAAATGTTTTCAAACCTGAAAAGTTTATTATTGGGGGTACCAATGCCTTGAATTTCCAGTTGCACTGGCCATTGATCAGAGTCTCCATAGGGGAGAACTCTTGCAACTATGTCCTTGTCCTTAAGCATGAGATCCTCTGAGATAATGAATCTATCTAGTTTGGAAGCCACCTGAGACTCTCCTCCTATTTTATTGCTCCAAGTAAAGGTACCATTATTCATAACAATATCCACTAACTTCATATTGTCTATGAAGGATTGAAAAGCACTAGAATCTTTATTTAGAGTTTTCGTGCCCCCTTTTTTCTTCGACAAAGATTTGATAATATTGAAATCACCCCCCCAAGATCAAGGAATACTTGCATGTCTTTCCCTAAGATCTTGTAGGGAATCTAAAAGCTTGAGTTTGCCATCCATTCTTTTGGGACCATACACATCCGTAACCAGGTAGACTTCCTTATCTCCTACTGGTTGTATGACCACTGATAGATAATCCCTGGCTTCCTCTGCATCTACAATGTCAATTTTTTGGGGGTTCCAAAGTGTGAGAATGCCACCTGCTGTATTCTCTTCTTTGACTTCCAGAAAATCAAATTTATTGAGTCATTTACTGTGGATCTCTTTTATTTTCTGAATGGAACATTTAGTCTCCTAAATGAAGATTACATCCAGTGCTGCTTGTTTCATTCTATTACTAAGTAATCTTTGTTTTCTTTTACTGCCTAGGCCTCTAATATTCCAAGAAGTGAACTTCACTATTAATGATTTGTAAAGGAGTAACTAGATAGGTCTTTCATCTTACCTGAGTCTATCATTAACTTTCCATATTCCATCAAAAGCTCGTTTTTCTTTTTCCTACCTCTTTTATTTCCTGAGTATCTAGGTGCCAAGCCTTGTGTGCTTTTCATAGCTTTCACACCTTCGTTGCCCTGCTTTTCATGATTCCCTTGTTTTTCTAGCCCTATGGTCTGAGTTTTCCATAATAACGGCTATTGAAATCTATTGAACTCCTCTGGAGGTAACAAATCCACTCCTTCCCTAGTTCCTTGTTTCAAGAAGAATCCTTCAAGATTCTCTTTCTCAAGAATCTCTTGTAGTTCATAGTCTTCCATTTCCATCTCACTCTGTGTCATTTCCAGATCCATCTCCAATTCTGTGTCATTCACCATTTCTCATTTTTGTTTGTTAACGTTTTGTGTTCTCTCATCCTCTTCTTCATTCTGCTTGTTCACTGGACTATCTCCCTTGGCTTGATCTGCTTTCGTTATCCCCTCTTCCTCTTCTAGTGCTTGAAACCTTTTTTGACTGGCTTGTTGCCTTTCATTTTGATGTTTCTTTGATCCCATCTTGTTCCCTTTTCCTTTCTGGACCACATTGTGAAAGATTTCAGTGCCTTTAATGGTATTGGTTTTACTATTATTTTCAGTTTTACTGAGAGGGAAATCTCTGAATAGATGCCCATGCTCATGAAATTTACAACATCTGAATGGGATGTGCTCATAATCCACTGTTTGTACCCATTCTTCATCAAGCACTTCCAATATTACCTCATCTGGAAAAGCTCCTGAAAGATCCATCTCCACACATATTCTTGCAAAGGATGTGTATTTTTCTCTTCTGGTGGCCTCAGAAGCTTTGACAAAACGTCCTAACTTATTTCCTATGGAAGATAGGGATTCCAGTTGCTAGTAATCCAAACATAAAGAGTAGAGTCTTACCCAAACCGGGATGGAGGTAAAAGTTTCACGTTCTGGGACAAAATTCATTATCCAAGGTCTCATATACAGCCATGTTGCTGCATAAAAGTAGGGCCCCCCTTCAAACACTCTGTCCTTGTCTTCAATGTTTGCAAAGACTATAGTAAAGAATCCCTTTGACCCAAGATGTAGTTCTATGCTTCTTTTTTCTTTCCAGTGGTATCTAATCCATGTTTGTAATGCTTTTTCAGTGGGCCATAAACCCATGAACTTACAAATGATTGCATAAGTCTGCATGTGGTCCCTATGTGCCTATAGAGCAGGATCATTCAAAACAACTCTAGGAGTGATAGTAGTCTTAGGTCTGCATGGTCCCTTTTGAGTTTTGTCTTTTGTGCCCTATTCATTGTCCACTTCCTTGCATTCTTTATTGTTGTTATTCTCCTTAGATTTATAGCCCTCCTACTCCTTTTTTTGTTTCTTTTCCTTTCAGCTGAAGGATCTCTATCCTCTTCTATTGGTTTTTTTTCCTCTACTAGCCACTACTTGCTTGCAGGAGGGAGTGGAGCTCCCTCCTTTACGGCCTTCCATGGAGAACGAACTCTGCTAAACTGTAACCCTATCTCAAAAATCACCCTCCATCTCTCGCTTGACTTAGGGCCTTGAATCAAAAGGATATTACCTTCATGCCTTAGGTTGAATATGTCTTTTCCTAAGGTATTGAAAGGACACTTCTTATCCAAGTTGTTTTTCTTATAGGATGTAGAGTTGATAGGAGAGAAATAGTAGATTGCAAGAAATATCCTATTAGTGGTAGAATAAGAGATTTCGATCCAAATGTATTGATTAAAGGGGTCCATTTTATGGAAACAATGTTCCTTATATAGCAGGTTATACCACCAAAACCTCTTCGATAGGATTTCTTATTCCAAACTGACCAAAGAGTGAAACTGTCAAGCTGAGGGACCCTAGATTCGTCATGTTCCCAAGTTTCAACTAAAAGAATAAGGCCAATATCACTCGAGATCCAACTTAACATAGGACCTTTACACCATGGAAAACCATGAGAGTTCCAGAAGAGGATCCAGAGTGATGCGAGCTCCTATTTATCACTCGTTCTCGAGACTTTATCTCTAATAATAACTTTCCTATTCCTAATGATTTCCCATTTCCCTAACTTTCTTGCCTCCTTGACCTTCTGGACATATTTCCTAAGTTCAACTTGGTCTTCTGGAATGAGATGTTCATTTATAAATATTCTTGTTCCATTAGGCTCGGGGATTTCCTAAGTATATCCAATTTATGTTCATCATAGTTGACCTTGGCACGGATTACTCTGTGCTTATGCTCAAGTATCTTTCCTACCCTTATTTCTTCCATGAGATATGTTGTTTTAATTTTAGATTTTGTTTTCAATTGTTCTTTAACTATTTCTAGTGTGTCTTCATTGTTTTGTCCTTCTATACCTGCAATTATAAGTTTTAAGGCTCTTTTGTGGCACTCATGGTCGAGTACAATTAGTTTACTAATTTCATATTTTGTGGGTTTAGTATCTAACTTATTCTCTGTGTTATTTAGCATTAATTTATTAGGTAGTTGTTATTTTATATTTTTAATCTCACTTTTCAAGGTGTCATTTTCTTTAACCATTGCTTTTTTACTATGTTCTATTTATTTAATTTTACCTTTCATTCTGTGGAGTTCAATTTCGAGTGTGATTATTTTATTTTCTAATGATTTGTTGTTGTTGTCAACCATTATAGTTAACTCTAGTTTTAAAAAAAATCTCTTTCTTCCCTTCATCTTTGTAAAGATTCAATGTACTCATAAAGATTCTCTAGGGTAATTTTACTTGGTTTGCCTTTGTTAGAGGGGGGCTTAGAAATACGAGGGGAAGTACTCATTGTGTAACAAAACATAACAAGAGGAGGGTAGATGGAAACGTGTGCACCTATCAGGCAGAACCAATGCGAGGCTGCACTAACCACACCTCATAGAGTTAATTGTTTAAAATGAGAAACCTCTGTTTAATCGAGTGATGGCAACACAAATCGAGCCTTCGTTTAATCACCTATTTCATATACAAAATGGATAAATCGAATACATATATGCACAACACAGGGGCGAATATAAAATTCTGACCTCACCACAGAGACTGTCCTCATCACAAAATATCGTACGCCTTGCAAAATTGAACCTGAAGCAAAAAAGTCCCTGACCAAAGATGAATTGATTAAGCAAAGAAAAACTACGGTAGTGGTAGACAAATCATATTTGAGGATCTTTTACTCCATGGATTCAGGGTGATACAAATCGAGCCTCTCTTTAATCAATTCATATACACAACGGAGAAAGCGAATACATATATGAAGAACACAGAGGCGAATATAAAATGTTGACCTCACTCTAGAGACTAACCTCACGGTAGAAGACCAAATGTCCTTCGTTTAATCGGGTGATGGAAATACAATTCATGGAAGCATAGATTAATTCACCATATCTATAATATAATAGTGTGAGGCCACACAGATTAATTCACACCCACAAATATTGTAATACAATGGTTCAAGGCTACAAAGACTAATTCACACTCGAATAATAGAATATCGGTTGAATTCCTCTGAATGAAAGCCTTGCCAATTTGATGCAGTGAAGTGTACATACACCAATCAAAATCTAATGTTGTCATGATTGTTTTTCTTTACATAGAATGTTGAAAAATTAAATAGATAGAAAGAGAATTGATATAGTGGTAATGGATCTTCTTTCAGTTCTTCGTGCCATGTCGGGGCTCTTCATCAACCCTTATGGATGGAGATGAATATCCTGAGGAATAATTAACCTTGGAAGATTGTACACCCCATAATATTTAGACTCACCGCACCTCTCAGCGTTAATTGTTTAAAATGTCGCACCTTCGTTTAATCAGAATCCAAATCCAATGAAATCATGACTATTTTTATTTACATAGAATGTTGAATAAAATAAATATATACAGAGTTAATTGATACAGTGGTAGTGGAGCTTCATTCAGTGAATCATTTTACATCAATAATTGCATCACATAAAACAAGCCCACATCTTACAAATTATTATTTTAAGGTGATAAATATTTGACAACATATTATTATGAATTCGATTGAATTCATATATAATGAGCATTTGAGATATAGCATGACATCCAATGTATATACATATTGTTTTAAGATTTCACAGTCACTATAATGTGCTTTTCTTTGTTATATATGCATTTGGTATGATATAAGATTGGTATCTCATGAAGACTCCATCTGATGCATAACCCTTTGGAGGGTAGGTATGGAAGAAAACAAATCTTTTTGAAATATACATCTTAGTGTAGCATGAAGGATTTCTTATCTTTTTCATATCATTACGTCTTCAATGACATATATGGTTGCAAGCACTGAAAGTCATTCCATGTGTTTCCTCAAAGTGTTTTTGTCCCTTTCAATTGTTCTATCAACTGTCATCTTTTGGCATGTTTGACCATTATGTCATGTTTGTGAAAATTCCTAGTGGTTTCGAAGGTTGATCTTTGTGTATACGAGTTTTCCTAGCCATGTAAACACCTATCACACTCATACACAACGTGTTGAAAATTATCACCCAAGTGTCATCATGGTCATCCTAAAGTTTATCCATAGTGTCGCACTTATTGTTTCTTGTCATAAGACAATCACTGTGAGGGTAATTATTTTCTTGTTGTTTGGATGATCTGTGATTTTCATGTTGTTGAAGTATGCTAATTGTGTGATCACAATTTGAGTTCATCACAAGTCCATATTTTCCCTCGCACATCCATTTTCCAAAACCTTCTCTACTGGGAAACTCAACTTCACCAGGAGAGAACTAAGATGCACACTCCATAGTCTCAATCCTCAATGATGTGTCCTTGCTAACTAGATCTGCACAATGTGCAATCATTTTCCTCCAAGGTAGTTGCATTATGAAATTCGATAGTTCAATAACCTTCCTTGACTCCTAGAATTGTGCAATGATTCTTTCCAGTCTCGCTTGAACTATGAATTTCACACCTTTAGTCCTCAAGCTTTTCCCTTGCATGTTGGAATCCCATAGTGCACAGAGATCAGGACCTCCTGTGGAATCCAAGACTACGCAGAGGTGTCCCCTAGTTTCCACCCTCAGCCAGAGATCACCGACTTCTTGGATTACATAGATCTGTCCTCCAAGTCCCACTGTTTTCCAATCCTCCTTGCCTCTGAGAACTGTGCAGATCTATCTCCCAGGGTTCCGTCCTGCATGAGATACTAATTGTCTCAACTAAAAAACTTGTCTCCCAGTGGCCATTGCACAATTTTCCACCTCACTAAGTATTGTGCTCAGAAGTTCCTCAGTTAAGCCTGAGCTACGCTCTACACAATCCCAGTCACTAATCTCTCTTCTGGTCACCTGGAACTATGCAATGTGCAGTTACTGCACCCTCTTTCAATCTTGTCAATTGTCCCACACTCAGTTCGCGGATAAAAATGCATCATCTTAGATTAGAGATTTTTTGGATTGATGTTGTCCTCTCACGAGTGAATTGCAGGAATGGGTACACTATCATATCATGGTCAAATGAAAAAGAAGGAGAAGGAATAATCATGATTGAAGACTCACTTACAGCCATACATACAAAGAAACCTATGAAGAGCAATCAAAAGGAGCACATATATTCAACCACCTATCAAGACCAAAGATCATTGAAGATCCTCCATCATCAAGCTATGCAGAGGAGAAGAGAAGGCACACCCAACAACATATCTATCACTCATCAGCAAAAAGTATTTGAAATTTCCACCACAAAAATCCAGTCCATGTCAGTAGTGTCATTTAAATTCATGTCATGAGCTTTCAAATGCCACGTCACTATTATGAGCCATGTATATTGTAAATTAAATGTAATGTAAAGTGGAATTCCAATGGACACACATTAATATGAAGAGTCATCTTAGTGTAAAAGTCATAGGAAGTTGAACAGTCATGAGGGTAGTCAAAGAGTCACAAGGGTCAAGCATCACCCCTTGGTTATATATACCCCCTCATTGTATGAGAAAAGGACTTTCACTAGGCTCCTCACACAAAGCATAGAGAGTTTCAGTCAGTTCTTTGATGAACAAGGAGTGGCTCCAATGTCCCACTACTAGGGCTAGTGATGTACGATGTAAATGTGTCTTGGAACATTTTCTTAATTATAGAAGCCTTTTCAGGCCAACCCATTCCATGCATGACTTATGGATGTTTGTAATAATATTATGTGAGAATATATATTTCATGTTTGTCTTCACATATACTAAGATAGTTGAACTATTTTAGTTGTTTTAGTTCTTATCTTGTTGGGAATGTAAAATTCATCTTAGTGTAAAAGTCATAGGAAGTTGAAGAGTCATGAAGGCAGTCAAAGAGTCACAAGGGTCAAGCATCACCCCTTGCTTATATATACCCCCTCATTTTATGAGAAAAGGAATTTTCACTAGGCTCCTCCGGCAAAACATAGAGAGTTTCAGTGAGTTCTTTGAGGAACAAAGATTGGCTTCAATGTCCCACAACGAGGGCTAGTGATGTACGATGTAAATATGTGTGTTGAAACTTTTGCTTAATTACAGAAGCCTTTTCAGGCCAGCACATTTCCATGCATGACTTATGGATGTTTGTAAGACAATTATGTGATAATTTATATTTCATGTTTGTTTTCACATATACTAAGATAGTTAAACAATTTTGGTTGTTTTAGTGCTTATCTTGTTGGGAATGTAAAATTCATCTTAGTGTAAAATTCATAGGAAGTTGAACAATCATGAGGGTGGTCAGAGAGTCACAGGGGTCAAGCATTACCCCTTGGTTCTATATACCCCCTCATTATATAAGAAAAGGACTTTTCACTAGGATCCTAGCACAAAGCATAGAAAGTTTCAATCAGTTCTTTGATGAACAAGGAGTGACTCCAATGTCCCATTACTAGGGCTAGTGATATACGATGTAAATATGTGTCTTGGAACTTTTTCTTAATTACAGAAGCCTTTTCAGGCTAGCATGTTTCCATGCATGACTTATGGATGTTTGTAAGACTATTATGTGATAATTTATATTTCATGTTTATTTTCACATATACTAAGATATTTGAACTATTTTGGTTGTTTTAGTGCTTATCTTGTTGGGAATGTGTTGTAATGGTTATCATTGTTGTCCCATACTTGTGGACTATTTTGTGGGATACTATGAAAGCCTTTCCTTACTTATCAATTATAATGACTGTCACATCAGCTATGGACTATTCTGTTGGATGTTAGATGGATCTTCCCTTGTTCATTGGTTGTAATGATTATCGCATCCACTTTGGACTATTCCGCTAGATGTCGAATAAGTCTTTCTGGTTATTGTGTGTCTCTTCTTGGGTGGTATTGTCACTGATCTGAATTGAAATAGGATCACAAAAAATTACATATATAACCATAAATATAAATATGTAGTAGAAATAACACTTCATTTCATTAATATCAAATATTGAAACATGCTTACAAGCAGAATGGAAATAAGACTAGCTCGGGAGATGGTAGCTTATCTATGAGAAGAGATGTGGTAATGACATGCTTCTGAACTATGTCTTTATTGAGAAATAATGGAAAAACCTATACATCCTAAAACCTAACCTTAGGAGATGAAGCGCCAAACTATGGCTCCCATTTGGGTAAATTGGTCCATAAAATTTGCGGGGTCGTAACTTTGGCATACTATCTTAGTTTGACGTGCACAATACCTCATTAGAAACATCTATCTGAGGAATAGAAATTGTGATTGGAAAAAACAAATAATTAACCTATAATGGCCTCGGGATTCCTAAAAACCATCGTTTAGGGCCTCAAAACAGCTCTGGAAGTTCTCGACCCGAAAAAACATCCAAAAATAGTAAATTGTTATAGAATTAAGGAAACTAAAAAACTGAAAGAGACAATAATGGGGGTCCACGTGGTATAAGAGGGTGGCCATCAATATCCACCTGAATCAATTACCTCTCACTTAGAGGCTCAATTTTCTCCCCCCTTTTGCACTAAGATAATGTACATGTAGTTGTGTTGTGCACTGACTAGGCACACTCATCTTGTTGTTCGAACACACCATTGCATTACTATACTATGCTAAAAGCTAGAGCAAAGGCAGATCATTGAGGATTAAGCAACCGAGACTTTATACCGGATGATACTCCTACACCAAATGATGTGAGGTCTAACTGGGACTTCATATTAGGGAGATGCCCTTGGTTGATGGATTTCCAGCACTATCAACGCCACCATAAGTCCAACACCTCGAGACTTCCTTCCATTACCCTGATTCCACTCATCAAGCTAAAATCCATGTCCTCTGTCAACTACATTGAACTTCTTATAAGGTGCCACATTCTCCTTGTGACCTTCATCCTGAAGTCTTCCTTGCTTATTAGCCCACCTTCCTTTACTTTTCCCATTACCTTTCTAATTACGCTTAGGCTTAGACTTCCACTTAGACTACTCATAACAATGATTTAGCTTTATGATGACTTCGGCCAATGACTAAGACCCATCATACTCAATATGATTTTTAAATGCTAAAGACAATGCATTGATGAACCTTTTGGACCTTTGTATTCTCATCCTTGAGGTAGGGTACATACCTCAACAACTCTAGAATCCCATCTATTCCTGAAACCATTTATTTGGGTCATGTACTCTTTATATGTCGTGGGAACCATATTGAACTCATAGAACTCCTTGACCTTCCATTCATAATATCTCTTGAGAAGTATTTCTTCCTGAAGAGTCTTTTAAACTCATGCTAACTCAGTGCCTCTACCCTCGTGTCTATGATATGCTTCACATATTCCCACCATATATCTTCTTTTCCATTGAGACTGAAGATAACTATCTTGGATTTCATATTCTTTAATAATCATGTAATGCAAACAAGTTATTCATCCCAGGTAGCCATGGTTCTTCATCTTTTGATTTCTTCAAATCCCCATCAAAATTAGGAGGTTTTGATTTCTTGAACTACTTTAGAAAATAATGCTTCTAACTCTTCCTATCAGGATGTTGGAGGCAGTAATGATGATATCTTTTAGAACCAGAGCTAGAATAAAATCCATGAGTGCTAGCATACTTGTTAGGTGTATTCAAAGCTCTTCCACCTCTGGCTATGCAATCCTTGTCCTACATGTGTCCTCTATGATACCTACTACCATATGCCCCATTTATATTTTCTTCCCATCCCTGACTAATCCCCAATTTTCCTCACCTCTACAAGTGTGAAAGGCTTTGAAGGATGAATGCATTAATTCTCCTTTATTTTCTTGATATCTCGCAAGTATTTCTTCTCCTTCAATCAACCTATTATTATCTACCTTGCAACTTCTAATCTTTGGTCACAGACTCCTTAGTGTATCTAGTAAATCATGAGAGTACTCTTCTTGTTGTTTCTTAGATAACCTTTCCCATTACATAGAATTGACATCAAGACTGTATGGGGATTGATATGTATTGTAGTCCACAAACATATCATGTTAGACAAAATAAATATACAAATAATCAAAATCATACCTTAGCATATTTCAAGGGAGTCTATCACATCTGCACAAGTCAATCCATATTAGCATGATATATATACATCATGACAACATATGAACATCATTCATGATAACACAAAACTCCAATAATGACCACATGCATGATAACCATAACCATCACAATGCACACAAATTAGACACATATACAATTGACATGCATGCATAAAAATCCCATTTACTCCATGAAATCCAAGTGTTTGAACCTAGAAGCTTTGGTACCACCCTCTAATTACCACTCCCGCATTTACCCACTTGACAAGTTCTCCCTAGAAAACATGAGTTGAGTGTCACTATGATATGACCTGACCTCGAAGTTCAAGTTATGGATGTGGTGCCTCCAAAAGGAAAATAGGGTGACATCACTTAGAGACTACAGATCACTTAGGAGCCTATCAACCACCATAGGTGATCAATCAATGAGCTAGAACTTTTTCCACTAGGTTTACACCCCAACTGCACCCTTGGCACATTGTTCATGTAGTTATGAGGCTCCAACCACACTCATAAGGCCATATGCATTCGATTATGACCCAAATTTCCCTGTTTAGTGCATGTGGTCGTGAGATCTATGCAACCCTTTCATGTTAGCCTCCAAAACATTGCTTATAACTGCCTGTAACTTTCTAGAATCATGACACTCATGATAACAATGCTAAAAAACTAGAACTTGAGGAAGATATTGACCTAGATAATTTTAATGCAAGATAGACATTTCGTCAAACATATAGTAAACATATAGTCTACAGGTCATGAATGCATATCTAATTGTAAACTTTTGAACTTCATCTGAGAATCCCCAAGAATGATTTATGTCCTCTTAAGATAGTTGTAAGAACACTTATTATCCCATGCATTTATCAACCATCCAGTCACCCATCAAATCATGAAAAAGAGCCATAGTTTTAGGACATGCTAATATGAGATATTTTCTGAAAGACTGTAAGATATACAAATGTCGGAACTGAGAAAAGGCAGAACTGGCAAAAGGCATCAACTGTTTCCTTAATGCATTTTTATTATTGATGTCTCCTTTTTCTTTAATTTTCCTTCATTTCCCTCTAATTTCTCTTGCATGCAAATTTGTGTCTCTTCAAATTCCTTTTCTTCTATTTTCCTTTTTTTTTCATTATTAAATGACATTTATTTCCTCTTTTCCTTTGTCAATGCCTTTTCTAGTTACCATAGCCATTATTTAACAACAAGCGATGACCACTTTTAATGTTTTCCCATTATTCACCTTGGAGTACGTGTCCCATAACCTTTATCTTATTTTATTTAAATGGAAAATCAACTAGGGGTTGTTACAAGAGGTGCTCTATTTTCCATGTAGTGTGATGGATATCTAGGAATATCATAATATGGTCCTTCCTCCTAGAAAGCAATGGAGGTGATTCATGTGTTTTCTTGTTATTTAACTTGAGTTGATTTCTATATTATATAATGGCATGTGACTAACATACCTCATGCGGTAACATGCAAATATCAGGAATGGGGAGTAGGATTTGTTTTGCAGGAAGTATATGATAGTATCGATAGCTTGGAGAGTGTCTTCATGGATCCTTATGGAAGTTTATTTGTTGGGGGAGGTTTATGGGATATCATGACCAAGAGGTACGACCTTCTATGGTGAGATCATCATGAAACCTTTTAGTGAAGGTGAGGTAGACAATTATAGAATAATATAGGTAATTATTGGATGATTCCTTGAGGGATTACCTCACTAAATGGAAACATGTGCTTTAACAAATTTGATGATGAGCATTTTGGCAATGCATCCTACTAAATGGTAGCCACTTTTGCAAGGCAGTTGTTAGAGTTTAGTACGCATGATTAGGAAATGAGAGGTCCTACTTTCCCACTACTAATCTCAATACTCCATCACTTTAGATGTGAATATATTAAAAATGAGCTAGGAACAAGTTTTTTTATATGAGTGAGGACCAAATTTTGTACATGATTCACTATTTTTTTGATATAGTCCTAGTGACGGGTGATTATGTCTAATAATTATTTTGATGATACATATATTTGGTACCAATTTCTTGGGATGAGATGCACATTCATAGTGTATATTTGATAGTAATATTTTGGAAAGTATGCAATGATGGATGAGTAAATGTACCATTTCTTTATATGAGATATATATTTGATACCAATTTTTGGTGCTACAATAGTGGGGTTTAACTATATGTACCACTGGTTTTTATGAGATGTATAACAAGTATTATGGTATGTGCATTGACATGTACATCATTAAGTACATTATATTTTTCATATCATGTTGATGGTGTTGTTTCTTGATTTACATAACGTATTATGAGTATGTTCCTGATTAAAGAAAATTATTAATAATTTTTCTATTTTAAAATTGAATTTGTGATGGGCTACTCTTATAATTTAACATTGTTATATAATGTTGAGTTTTGGTTTTATGAAACTTTTAATTTGGATTGTAGATGTACACACTCATAACTATTTATGCCATATAATATTTAACTTTTCCTTAATGTGGGTTGTTCATTCTCTACCAAGATACAATATGTTTACCAAAGATGTTTTACAAATTTTATTAAATTATGTGATCAATTATTAGTATATTTTTTAATTTCTTAAATCAATTTTTTAATTAAATAATATTTTATATATTTAATCTTAAATATGTTTATTAAACTTGTTTTTGAATAATGACAAAATTAAATCGTATTATAGTATATCTAAGGAAAAATGTCATACTCCAATTGTATATAATGATAAAACTTTCATATTAATTCATGAAAAAATCCCTAAAACATTATGAATGTGTAGAGAGTAATAACATGTAGTGGAGAAAAATGGACACAAGTGTCATGAGTAGAACAACCTAGTAAATGATGCATTCTTCTTGTAGCAAGACTAAAACATTAAGGTGATGAAAATAGAAAGACAAATCCTAATCACATTAAATTTTTTGTTTGGAGAAGTGGCCGAGTAAACCTATTTTTGAAGCTAAGTGTAGATCCAATGGTAAAAATTCTAATGTATTAATCGCATTAGTGGCATAGAGAACATGGTAGTTTCAGAAAAAGGTGGAGAAACTTGGGTTGATACCATAAAAGAAAACAAACATCTAGGTATGTAATAAAAACATCAATAATATTGTTTTAAAAAGTGATATGACATATTTGTGAAAAATCTATGTTTGTTAGATTTAGTTAACATTGTAGAGAATTATGATGGGGTTTTATGTGATATCATTTTAATGGATACCTTCCATGTATTAGATAATTCATAGCATTTTTACATACACGCAATAGATGATGGAAAGAAAATTTGAATTGCTACACTTGTTGCAAGAAGAGCTGTAATAAAAACATCAATAATATTGTTTTAAGAAGTGATATGACATATTTGTGAAAAATCTATGTTTGTCAGATTTAGTTAACATTGTAGAGAATTATGATGAGGGTTTATGTGATATCATTTTAATGGATACCTTCCATGTATTAGATAATTCATAGCATTTTTACATACATGCAATAGATGATGGAAAGAAAATTTGAATTGCTACACTTGTTGCAAGAAGAGCCCAAGTAAGCTTTTGATATTTGGGTTGTGTTTTTTTCATCATTGGTTACCATGGTTCTTTATATTTATGCAACTAAGCTTGCATATATGTGAAGTGTTTAAGTTTTGTTTTTGTATATTTTGGTTCAATTTGAATGTTGTACGTAAATTAATATATGTTGAATCCTTGATATCAACCTATGTAAATATCATACAAAAAAAGGTGTTCAGTTTTGAAACCTATTATATTAACTCGAAACTCCATAAAATTTGGATTTAACTAATATATACTTGATTATACTGAATTAAAAATGGCAAACTAGAATCTATCATTACTGGTGATATTTTATATTACATTTTAATATAACAAATATGCTCATAAAAAATATTGAATTCATATAAAATACCGAAAAGTTTCATCATTCCCAATCTACTTAAATAGTATATTAACAAAATATCACAATGATAAATATTAAATATATTTGTACTATGTATTCATTCTCTTCATATCAATAGTTATCCCTTTTTCCGTTAATACTGCCAATACTATTATGTAAACTTTCTATATAAATAATAATGAAACGATAAATAAATTAGAAAAATAATGTCCAACATGATAGGTTGTGCAAGAAAAATATTGTTATCATTGGTAGTGAATATTTAAAAGCATATGTTAATTTTTTAGTATAATGTCCTTAGCCATGGATAGATTTTTCATTGTATACTAGGAAACCTTGCATTCCCATTAATTTTATAAATCCTTGTATGGACACTTTATAAAAGAAAATAAATAAAAATATAAAAACAATTAAAACAAAAATATTAAATTAAAAAAACAATTATTTCCTCCAACTATGAGCATAAACCCAACCACTTTATAAATTGTCACTTTAACCCATACATTTACAAGAGCTCCATTAAAAATCCAAAAATACAATTACTCAATCATGTTTTTATGACCACCTAAGGGGATATCTAAAGATCTACCTAATGGAAGGAATTTTTTATAAGCATTCGGTGGGATACAAAAGTTATGGTTTATTAAAAGCTTATCACTATGAGACAAACTATGCACTGCAGCATCCACAACACTAAATATGAATGGCATCATTTTCATATATATTTTTTTGTCATCGAAGGATTCTCAAAATAATAGTTAGTTTACACTAAATATTGTGACTATACAAGTATTTATCAAACCTATAATGTTTCCATGATTTATTTATTATTATCAATACAGAAAATGTTCTTTCTTTAAAGACGATAATGTTTGATCCACACACTATTTGTGCAAATACCATCTTTGTACCTACTACTATTTATGTAATGGGAGTGACAATGAAAAACGGAATAATTCTTACTAATTATTTTGGATGAGAAGATATATGTGAAAGGATAAGAAATTAAAGTTTTTGGACATTTATTTTAGAAGTGGTAATTTTATAATTATTACAAGAAAAGAAGAATTGGTTTCCACATTGACCATAGGATTGGAACATAGCCAAGTTCCATACAAAGTGTGGTTGTAACAGATTTGACATTTACTTTGAAAATGGATAAAAAGAGTGAAATTATGACTATCTTCCAAAAGTCGAAATGTCTTTGGTGCACATTTGGACATTTTTTCTCTCATCTCATACAAAATGTTGGATCTCCTAGTAGAGATGTTTTGAGTGATGTTGCTATCATAACTTAACACACGAGAACTCTCTATTGATTGGAAAAAAGGAGAGGAGTTGTTCAATTTAGGATGAAACTGAGTTGATTTGGCTTAGGAATTTTCAAAAAAGGATTCTATGGAAGTTTTCCTGTCTCTTTTCTATATCTCCTATTGCATTCTTGATTGCAATGGGAGGTGTTAGACCATCAAATTGGGTAGCTCATAAATAATACAATGGGGCAATATGACACATCCACAATTCTCCTTCAAACCATTACATTTTGGGAAATCACACACTATAAAGGTGTCATGAGAGAGGTAGTTCATGATGTAATACTATTGACCTATGATTCTAGATATAGGATGACATGATATGATTGGTGGGGTAAAGCAACTACCCATTTTCATTAAACATCTACTTGGGATGTCTTTCTCTTCAAACATGTTTGTTGCATTTTAGTAGCAATGAAATAACTTGGAAATATATGATCTTTGACCAGTTATTCTATAAATTCAATTAACAATTATTCAAGTGCATATATAGATAATATGAATTCATTCACATAAATGAATCCTAAATAAAATCTATATTTCAAAAACAAAAAAAAAAAAACTTAAAAATTTTTAGTAATCTAAAAAAAATAGACTCTAAAAAATTTACCATTTCATATTACAATTTTTTTTCCACTACATTTTACCCAAATACATTCTCAATAAAAACCTTGACAAAAAAATTTAAAAATTACATCGCAGTCCAACCTAAAAACATAAATTTCCATAACTTTTAAAATTTATTATTACTTTTTAATTATTTTTTCAATACCTTCGTGCTTCTCTATAAAACAAAATCATTAAAGAAGTAAACATTAATAGGCACCAGTGAGGAAGGTCTATTTTTTCCTTCGCAAAGAATGGGTATATATATAAATAACACGAAGGTATACGTTTGTAATTTTTTTCAGTAAAATTGTTTAGTAGTGCATTTTGTATGGAGAAGCATACCGATGCTCTTTATATTGAACTAGGAAAGTAATTTACAAAAAAAATAACAGGGATTTCTGGAAAGTAAAGGGCCTTATTTGTGCATCCTTACATACAAAAGTGCATTTTGTGTGGAGAAGCATACCGATGCTCTTTACTATGAACTGAGAAAGTAATTTACAAAAAATAACAAGGATTTTTGGAATGTAAAGGGCCTTATTTGTGCATCCTTATATACAAAACATACTAGTTTACTATAGCATTGTACAGACTAATCCACTCTATGGCGGTATGCGCGAAACTGTGATATTCTTTGTGATATTCTTTTTTCGGGCAAGGCAAAACCTCCACAAGATTCTAATTGCAAAAGTTTTCACTTTATTTTGTTGTTATGTAAAACTTAGCTATATAACTATATAGGAATTTCAATTTTTTTAATAATATGCGTTTTTCAGAATATATTTGTGCAATCCTTATCACTGAATGGATAGATTTTGGAAGAGCCAAATTTGCAATAATTACCAAAAATGATATAGAAATATGCAAACTAAGAATATTAGGTATGTGATTTCTTTGGATAGATTTTGGAATAGCCAAATTTGCAATAATTACCAAAAATGATATAGAAATATGCAAACTAAGAATATTAGGTATGTGGTTTCTTTATGGTCTGGTTTTATGGCATATGAACGCTCCAGCACGTTCCTTTTGGCCGTTTTGTTGAACAGCTTCAAATGGCATCATATGTATTCACTGTTTATATTTTCTCAATATAATATTATTATCATCAGATTTTTCCTCTGAAAAAAAAGGTATGTGATTTCTTTGCTCATCTTAATTTGATCGCTACATCTCAAAGAGCTAAAAATGTTTCATAGTTACCTTTAATATTGGAAGCCTTAGCTTCCTCAGTCCTTTTGATATCACTCTAGAATAATTTTTCCCTTACAAAATGATAGATTTTATAGCGTCTTTTATTTGTAAATAGAGTTTTCGATATAGACAACCCATGTGTTGCATCCCAAACTGTCTTTTGCAAATATTTTTTTACAAAAATGCTTTTACTATTAGCAATCCTACTCTACAAAAACAAAGCAACATCTTTGGGTATATTTCTGCCAACGTTAATTAATTAAAAATGGAAATAACATTATTTTTATTATAAAAAATTTATATTTCAAATTATATTTTAATACTAAAAAGGTTAGGTTTTAAATTTGTTCACGTGTAGCCATGTGCAATTTATAGCAGTGATACACTAGTTGTCTACTGCTTCATAGAGCACTGCATGGATTTAAAAATTTATAAACAATTTGTTTTTAATATCACATGACATAGTAATCATCTCAAAATGCGTATAATGCGAATATATATTTCAACCGCATTATGGTTTATATTTGATGATGTGCGCTTTGACTTTATTGTGTTAAAAACATTTTTCATGATTCTTATATCCGATTATTTCTGACTTTTATTTATCGAATACGGTAATAAAAGTTGAAGAAAAGAAGTTAGCTCATCCTAAGAAGATTTTTTTCCCACAGAGATCATCCCAAGTTGATAGTAAGGATGTTTTTAATATTTTTATTTTATATATATATATATATATATATTTGTAAAATTTAATATATCTGAATTATTTTGTAGGTTTACAGCAATGATTTGTTAATTTATGTCATGCAACGCAAAATCTGAAGAAACTTTATGATATTCTTCACAATACGAGTGGAAAAAGGTGTAAACTATTTGCAGAAATATGGCCAGGAGTTAGATTATCTATAACAAAAGTAATTAGTTTGAAATTAATGATTTGTTTACCATTAACCACTAACTAATCACTATCTTGTTTAAAACATTGAATTCCATCTTTTCTTATCCTTGTGCATGCATTCGTCGTTCAGAGATAAAACATATGAACAATAAATGATTGACTTATTCCTCAGTTCATCTAAAGTGGTGCTACAAGTTAAGGAGAGCGGGGGTTTACAAATCTATTAGTGATATAGTGGAAAGAAGGTATAAATCCACCTTCCATTTATATATTTATGAAGGCTAGAAATCATATTATAGATATATTATGATAATTAATTTTAAAACTATTTTTAATAATATTTATGAGTTTTGTAATAAAAATAAAATAAAAGGTGCCAATTTTTTCTTTTATTAGTAAATATGTTTTTTTATAACATCACTCAAAATTACCAAAATAATTTTTTATTTTTTTATTTTTACTTAGGTTTAAAAGAAAAAAGTAATTATTGTGCTTTTCATTTTTTTGGAGAGATTAGGAAAATTCTGAAACAAAGGAGAGAGAACCAAATTTATGGTGATAGGAATGTTTAAAAGATGTGCAAGGAAATGGTAAAGGAAATTTAATATAAATGTATTGTTGGAAGAGCCATCCAAACAACAACATGCATCACAATTATGCATTCATTGATTTACCTTTTTACTCCGATTAAATTTAATTATTGTGTGGAATATTATTTTTTAGTTTTTTTTGTTGTAAAAAGGAAAGAGAATGAGACATATTTATTACATAGGTAAGACAAGACCAAGAAAAGAGTCCATCCAAAAAATAGTGAATAGTTATATTTTTCTCTTTATTTAATATTACACATTTTATGCGATCTTCATATTATAATAATTAGTTTATACTTATCCATAGGTTAAATTGGGGTTAATTGAACAATTTGTAAGTAATGATATTTAAATTCACTCATTTTACAACTAATAGAACAACACGAAACATTTATATTAATTACATTAATTACTATTTTTATTAACATGCAAGAAACAAAATATTGAGCAAATGTAAATTTATTTTAAGGTGTAGAAACCTTGGCGGATCTTACTGGTCTTCAATGTTCAAAAGGATGGAAAATTAGCCTTACTAGGAATACTAAGCAATCTAGAATAGTTCAAGTAATGGATGGAAATCAATATAATTTAATATGATTGTAATATCTATGCTTTGGAATATTTTTGACGTAAAATCATGGAACTTTTTTAAGATAATCAACAAATTGGCCTAATTGTAGTGAATACATCTTACCAATACTCATGCAAGACTCAAATGTTATTAAATTTTGTTTGATGTATTTGAAATATTACCAGAAATAGATTCTTATAGGTTACCAATAAATGAAGCTATTACATCTTATATGTAATTTGGTTATTCTAAAACTTTACATATTTTTTAACTATGGATCACTTATTCATATATAATAAAATGAGTTTTTTTATATTACCTCATTTCCCCATATTTATTAAAAAAAATTGTTGATTAATTTATATACAAATGATTTACATTTTTAGAAGTGAAATATGTAGCTCTTTGGATAATATACTTATGCAATCATTTTATGAAAAAGTAAGACAAAAATATAAAAAAACCATTATATTATAAAATATGTTTGATTATAAAATGATTATTTGAAATTGTGTAAAAAAAAATAATGAATTAAAATACATAAATATTCCTACATTGTATTATTTTAAATTCACAAAAATCTACATGTATGCATTTTCATATCCATAAACACCTATCCTTATTAATTATAATACGCAAAAAAAAAAAAAATTAAATAAATGACAACACATAATTAAATTTATGATTTGAAGATATTGGTTGGCACATAATTATAATATACATTCATCCTATATATATTTCCTTTGTATGCGCACTTGTCTAGATAAAAATACTTACTAAAAAAGATGCCAACATCTCACTTCAAATACTTGAAATTTCATGTCTTACTCATCAAAATGTTAAACATAACCTTCAATATCTGATATTTATAAAAAAACAATACACCATGTAACACATAAAATTGGATATCTGATATTTATAACAAATACAATACACCATGTAACAAAATTCATGACTAGTGTGTATAATAAAATTCAATATCTGATGATATTTACAACAAAAACAATAGACCATTTAACAAAATTCATGACTAATGTGTATAATAATTATTCTTGCCTAAATTATAATGTGTATAATAAATTCAATATCTGATGATATTTACAACAAAAACAATAGACCATTTAACAAAATTCATAACTAATGTGTATAATAATTATTCTTGCCTAAATTATAATGTGTATAATAATTATTCTTGCCGAAGTTATTTGTAGATTTATTTGTACTTTTATGTATACGCTCCTACATTATACATATACACATGTGTGTGTTGATATGTTAGTGACAATATCAACCTTGGGAAATAAATCTAAGATAAAACCTTTTCCCGTCCAATAATTTTTAGCCATGGGGAGCATCCACTAAAAACTCCCTTAAACCACCTTTACATGTAGTAAGCAAGGTAGTGCAGGACTTCTTTAAAATTTCGTCTGATCTGGTAACACTAAATGCCTCCATAAAAAGCTTTTAAATGGGTTTCCTGGTATAAAAAGCTATTAAGAGAGAGTGAACTCAAGAAAATGAAGTGATATATCTTTCTTTATGACAACATAAGCTCTATCTTCTCTATCTTTAAGGTATTTAACATGTCAATGCATCATTATAATTTTGATATCTATTTTTTAATTATTATTTAAATATACTTAATGATCTTTCAACTATGTATCATCTACTTCATAAAAATATATATAATTATAAAATAAAATTTTAATAGTTAAATTTTATTTATGGATTAGCTTTCCATGCATTTTCTTAAGAAAGATTTGTTATTTTCATTTTTTTTTTAACGATTCATCTAAATCCCACGAGATAGCAATATTTCACTTAAGGTAATCATAATTATATAGAAACTATATACCCAAACAATTTACATTTTACATGTTAATGATTAGTAATACTCACCAAAATTTCTAGTTTTTCATCCTTCAAATTTTTCTTGGTAACTAAATATTAAAAATAAATTCTTTAACAGTTTACTAACCTCAAAATCACTATAAAAACAAAATATTATTTATTTATTTATATAAAACTATATTATTTATTCAGTATAAAACTCTTTATTAAACTCAATAAATTTATTGTCATATCCCAGTTAATTTACTAATTAAATAACCATATAAATGTATCTATTAAATAAACCCTTTTAATTCACTGATTAAATAACCCTATAAAAACCCATTAAATAAATTCCTTTTATATGAAAACCCATTAAATAAATTCCTTTTAACAAAATCATTTGTTAAAATTGGTGAACCGACTCAACCAATATTTTTTCCTAGTCATGAATATTATTATACAAATGTGAACAAAGACATTTATTTTAAAATTACTGAACGAACTCAGCTAAATTCGATTTGGTCATAAATGTAAAAGGTCAGACCACCTGCAAAATTCATTAAAATCCATTCATGATGGTACGTGGAGGACATCATATGCTAAGGTGGTGGGCGTGGGATATAAGGAGAACGAATAAAGCGAAGAGAGGAAAAAGTGAAAGAAGAGAAAAACACAAATACAGTCGTAGTGAAGGGAAATTTTGAAATATACAAATTGAGTAATGGTTTTTGGAGTTTTGGGGACGGGACCATAACACTTTAATTTTAAAGGTTTTTTTATCTAGGAATTAGATAGGTTGATCCAAAATTAGCATGTATGATTTAGTTGGTTTGGTATGAGTGATCAGAACTAGATTCAAACACTTGTGGACCTTACAAGCCATCACCATACAACTAGAATTAAAACAAACTAGCATATGGTAAAACAAAAGTGTGGACCTTACAAGCCATCACCATACAACTAGAATTAAAACAAACTAGCATATGGTAAAACAAAAGTGATTCCATTAAGCCCTTAAATAGTTAAATTACATAGCGAAAACTCTCCTTACTATATATAAAGGAGTTCTCCTAAAAATATTATTTTATTTTTTATTTTACTGTGTGTTTTTCATTGTGTTTGGTTAATAAGCTCCCCAACCAAGGTAATAATCTATAGAGTCAAATAATAAAAATATTTTAAGAAGAATTACAAAACAAAATTAAATAAGAGAATAGTAAACTACATAGACTATATATACCGGCACACATCGTATAAATTCAATATGTTGATTTAATTTATCTATATGTCAGTTAAATTTATATTTATATTTATATATATATAAAAAGTGAAATAAGCAAATCTTATAAATTGTATATGTTGGTTTAATTTATTTATATGTTAGTTATATATTAATAAATTAATTATATTGAAATCAAATAAGATAATAATTTAAGAACAATATATGATAATAACATAAATTAAATCAAAATAATACAACAATACAAACAAAAGGTAAAAATTATATTAAAAAATCAGAGAAAAGCAATGAAGTAGATAAAATATGAAAATTAAATATATTTTATCTATATAGATATTAACTCCAACCATACAAACAAAAAGGTAAAAATTATATTAAAAAATCAGAGAAAAGCAATGAAGTAGATAAAATATGAATATTAAATATATTTTATCTATATAGATATTAACTCCAACCATATTCATGAGTTAATTATTTATATTCATGATATAGTGTGATGAATTTAATGGTTAAAAAATAACTTTTATTTTATTGGAGGTTATAATTATAGTGCTTTTTAATGATATTTATATTACAGTAATAATGAGTAAATATTGATATTAAGAATTATAGTAATTATAATAATCACTTATGTAGTATGATAAGTATTGTTACATATTATTAAATATTAAATATATTACACTTTAAATTAGGATGAGGTAACAATATTTTTTTTTTCACATTAATATCAGTAACACCTTTTTGCAAGTAATAATAGTAGAAAACATATACCTCTATACAAGCATGAATTTATGATAATTTCTTTTTGAAACTAAATTTCTAATAACCATATTTTGTGGCTAGGACAAATCTGCAACGATAGCAACACATCGACGACGAGGCCAACTAGCAGCGACGGTGTTACCACCACCAATAACGCTATAAGCACCAACCACTCTAGCACCTCAGCTAGTCGATATTATACACTCATTGGAAGTAATCATAGAAACACGAAAAAGGTTTTTGACAACTAGTGTCGAGGAAGTGTGACATCTCATTGAGAAAGGAAACCCATAGTGATCTAAGGGATTAGATGATAGACAACCCCATGATGATTTTTTAAGGGATCTGAAAAATATTAAACTCCCACAATTCTTAGGGGCTGAGCTAGAGAATGTGTTGAAGCATGGTCAGAAGGAACGACAAGGTGTTTTTCACTAAAGGAATATGCCTCTCCCTCCAAAATGAAAATATCTATATTTCAGTTAAGTGGAAGTCTTTTGATTTGGTGGGGAAATCTAGAAAAATGGTTGCATCTGACATCAAACAATACCCCTTGGGAGTTATTTGAGGAAATATTTTGTGCAAAGTACTTTCCTCCCTACTTTTAAGAGTAGAAAGGTAGTGTCAGATGTGTTATATTTTTTCCACGAATATCATCATGAAGTTTTATGTTACGTTGGGTGCAACAGGGATGGGTGGAAACCCCTCTACACGAGGTCCAAAGAAGGGCCTTGTTCTTTTTTTAATGGGGATCCAATAAGAGTTAGGCAGACCTAGGATGGGGGATAGACTAAAATATGGTGGGTGTATACATCCATGGTTTTGTGCATGGTTTTTGCAGATGGTTTTGGGAAGGATAGTTTTTTCCCATGGTATTTTGTAGATCCAATAAAGGGAGCTATGATTATGTTCTAATCTAGGGTTAATGGATTGGGGTTTATGAACACTTCAATGTGTATATAATACGTTGTAACATTGAAAGGAAAACAATGAAAACTCAATTTGGTTTTCCCGGGTTTGGGTTTTAGGAGAAAACATTTGATATTTTATGTTCTCACCATTGTATATTTTTCTATTTTAAGAATCCTTTTGCAGGTGATTCTTATACCATGTTAAAACCTACATCCAGATCATTTAACATGTTAGCCGAAGATATCAAAGAAGTGCAAGAATGTGAGATGATGTTTATGGAACTCATAAAATATGTCCCTACCTAGATACTGATGAATTCCAAGTTGATTGTTTCATGTATGTATTAAACCCCCAAATCAGGGCCATGGTTAGAATGTGGACGCCATCATTAGTATTAGAGAAAGTTGATTGTGCCCATTAGCTGGAAGAGAACCTAGGGCTCAAAATGGTCATCAATATATGAGAACCCCCATAACTCAAATTTCTAGGGAAAACTCCACGTAACTTCTATAGGGTGAGTAGCTGAAGACCACCTACTAATTTAATAGGTTTACTCCAATGGGAGTAGGAGGAAGGGTTCCAATGGCATCTAATTTTGTATCTATAGTTTCCTCAAGATATAACATGAGATAGTGGAACTGTCGAGGAACTTTCACAAGAGGAAGAAGCTTGAGAGGAAGAAAAACCTTTTCAAGATACTCACATAATGGTGTTAGGGGATCACTATAGGCTAGTTGTTGGAAATGCGAAGGACCCCATTTTCAGCATGATTTTTTATAGGCTTTGTTAAGTGTGGTGCATATGGAAGGAAAAGGGTCGTCATTGTTTGGTTAGTTTTATCACTTGTACAATCATTAATTATAAACCAAGGTAAGTCTTTTTATTTCAAAGATGTTGGCACTATTTCTGGTAATACATGTACCAACCAGGTAAAATAGAGAAGAAAAGATGTTGTTGACCACACTTGTAGAAATTAAAATAATATCACAGAATAGAAATACACTTGCGGGAATTAAAAATCACAATGTAGAAAGGAAACACACTCGGTAAGGAAAGAATACAATCTTCATAAAAATATCCAAATAAAGATAGGCACTCCATACAGTATTAACTAAAGGTATAAAAAGAATTAAAGAACATTGAATTGATTAATCTGTGTAACAACACATGATAAATATGGAAGGAGAAGTATATATATCCACAATGAACATGTACAACGATAATAATAAATGGACACTTTAACGAATAAAAGAGATAAATATCCTAACAACATTGTGATCCCTACTGAAGAGGAGGGCCCTTCCTCCCAATCGTGGTGCAGGAATAAAATGAAAACTTAGTTAGAAATTCAACACAGAAATTGTAATAACATCACCATATATTCTTATATTCAGAACAAATGAAGAGTACAAGATCAAAATGTCACTATTGTCTCTTTGTTCCCGCCCTTTTCACATGAGACTAAGATATTTCTATAAAGTCTTTAAGAGTCCCAAAGTTAGGAAAATGAATCAATCATGAGAATCTACAATTCTCATTTTGATTAAACAAACAGAGATAATAAAAGGATTAAAATATTACAATTTGTTTCAATAAATATTTGTTGTGGTTACACCACTCTTGTTTAGACATAATTATAATTGCCCAGTTCTTCTCAACTATCATTGTAGAATTACTTTATATGGCCCTTGACAGTTGTCTTTGAAAATAATAGCTACAATTCTAACAAATTGCGGTGTAACAAAAACTTCATGGTGTAACAAAAACTCGAACTATGTGCAATAGAAGATGACAAACCCAAGGTGTAACAACAACTTGAACAATGTAACAACAAGGAATCAATAGACGTTCATCCATGGTTATCAGTAGCTATGGCAATATCTGAAAGAAAAAAAAATCATTTTGAAGAACTCTTCCAGAGATACCCTAGTTAGTCATCCCAAAGAACACATCGTTACATTCACTACTTATTATAAAATATCATAACAATACGTTAAAGAAAAAATTGCCTCCTTTTTAGAGCGAGGGACATTATAGTAGGGATATCTTGGGTTACAATGAGGGAAAATGGCCAAAAATAGGGGAAAAGATTCCTTAAATATCCTTAAATATTGCACCCAACATCTTCGTCCAGCTGAAGCCACTGCATGTCTTCATGTAGTCTCTTCAGAGTCTTTAGGGTCCTCATCTATTGCGACACTAGAATGTTGTTGATGCAGCCTTGTGAAATCATAGGCACTAGCAGTGTCTTGATCTTCCTCCCTATACCATTGGGTAGTTACAATATGAGTTGTCCAGGAAGGTTTGTCATATCTACTCAGGTGAAAGTGAGGCTGATATTTCTCAATTGAGAGCCAAATCAAAGGAAACTTGAATTTGAGCCCATCCAGAAAGGTCCCATCATTTTGACATTTTTGACATATTTAGGGACTCGAGTAATAAAAATCACGAAATTGGGTTATCTAAAGGGATCCCTTGCTTGTAATGCATCATTGCAAGCTTCCCACCACTCCAGGCTCCCAAATAATGTTATACTTTTCAATTGTTCATGAATATTAAAACAAAACCCAACAATCCTTCTCCTGTAGAGGGATAGTTGGTCTATGATGCCAGGGTTATTGAGAAAATTATTGAATTCCCTTCTCATAGTAGTGACCATATGAGTTTTTGATATTACCCTCAATGTTGCTTTTTCTTCATTCATAAAAAATGATTTTGTGGCAAGGTGCCAATCAATTTCATTTCTCATAAAAGATATGAAGGCCCATCGCTGCAGATCTCCAACATGCGGGGCGATATTTACAACCGTCTGTAAACTAGAATGCTCAAAAAATATATTATGTAAAAATAGTTCGCATAACACACTCTTCTCATAAAAATCGCATGTGTGAAATACCTCTAGAATAGTTTTAGTGGAATTTTTCTCGTAGGATCTATTCTCATAAATAGCTTTCAATTGGAAAATTTATTTTTTTCCCACAAGAAGATTGGGTAGGATGGAGATGGCGACCTGCAACCCGAAAGGTTTAGGGCTAACTCGTACATTTTAGCTTTCTCTTTGGTTAACTTCTTGACCTCTTGTTGTAGTTGTTGTCTCTGTTTTTCCTTCTCCATCTCGACTTTACTTGTTTCCCTCCTTATCAAATCAACAATTCCTCAGCCCAATGATCCTTAAGGTTATGAATAACCTTATTGTGTTATTCCACATAAATCATTCCCTTTTTCGGGGAAAGTGCCAATTGCTTCCAATTCTGCCATTTTGATAACAACAAAAGTTTTTCTAAATGCCACGCTGCTTCAAGGTCCTATGCAATATCTTGTTTAATAGTAGTAGATGTTGTAACAACATCTCATGTTTCAATCTACTCTTCCTTAACTACTGCTTCTTATGTATCAGTAATATCATTGATAGGTTCTTGTGGATCAACTCTCACTTCTTCTTCCTTAAAAACCATTGTCTCAACTACTGGTTCTTGTCTATCAGCAACATCATTGACAAGTTCTTCTATGTAGTTTCTAGGTCAAAATTCATGGAATGCTCCATTTCAACTGTCAGTCATTGTGTATCAGCAACATCGTTAATGGGTTCTTATGTGTCAGACTCCCATCATTCCACTGGGGTTCGTTCTGAGATGGTATCTGCAATACAAATTTTATACCTTGTTGTTTTGAAACCCTCTGCACATGTTATAATAAAGGCCCCTAGGTGGTTTCTGATCCTAAGTTGTCAACAACCTAAACCAATGTATTGAGACTCAGAACCTTGATTTTCATTTTTCTACCTCCTAATTGCTACTTTAATTTCTTATTTTCTTCTTCTGATTTCTCAATTTCAAGCAGAAAGGTTCAGGTTTCATCCTTACCAGGTGAAGAAGCATCTTCCTGCACGTTCTATTTTCTTTTCTTCTTCTTCTTCTCCTTTTATTCTTCTTTCTTTCCTAGTCTCTTCTTGGATGGTGGCAAGGGTTATGGCTTCTTCTTCGATGGTGAGGGTTATGGTTCCTTATTTGGTGATGAGGGTTTTGGTTTCTTCTTTTGTGACAAGGGTTCTGGTTGAGCAACAACCTTAACCATTTTCTTCTGTACTATGCCACCCAACAATTTCTCAAGTGACATTTTCTTGACTCTAACTCTCGAACACTACCCTCGCTCCTTAGTTATATCAACGTCCCTTGCAGCATATCTCGGAGTTTCAGTAATAAAATTTTCCCAACTTCTTCCATGCTTCTCCAGGGCTTCCATCACAATAAAATTTATGAGGCCATGGTTGGTAATGAATCTCTCTAGATGCGAGGCCACCTTTACCACTTCAGCCATATGTTTCAAATTTTCCAACAAGAAATAGGGGGATTGGCCAATTTCCCATGCCAAAGATGGCTCAACAACAGAAAATGATAGCTGAAGGCTATTGTCGAGTGCCCCTGACATGTAATGTACTTAATAATGAACAGGGAAAAAACATCCCATGGATGAGGAAGGGAAAGCTGTCAATTCCTCTTACTCTCTTGACCAATTGTTCTTCTTCCTGCAAAAATTAAGCGTTGAGAGCTAGGTCATTAATTTTGTAATTTAACGACCTCTTCCCTTTAGTTAAAAGTGTTATTACTTTGGAGATTAATTCCTTTGTAACCTCCTGTCTTAGGCCTCTAACCTCCGTTCGACTCCTGTTCAAATTCTAAAGCAATGTTTCCATTTGACCCCTTGAGGCCCTTGAATAATTTTATCCACCCTGTTTCTTTGAAGATTGGGTATGCTTTTGAGCATTTCTCCAAAGCCTCTATGGAATTTGGTTCATGCCTTACCACTACTCCCCCCCATTCTTCACTGTTATGGACCCTTCACAATCACTTAAGAATTTTCTCATGCTTACTGTCACAATCCTGATTTTTTTTTACAATGAGGATAAAGAGCTATGCTGGGTCAGATATCAGGGCGATAGGAAAGGATATCAAATTGGAAAGTTGTGTACGTGGGTTATCATTTAATCATTAATTCAAAAGGTGTAAAACTGTAACTTGGATACATTTAGAATAAATGACGTAATTAATCATGCAGGGTGGTAATGATTGATGTGTATTCTCACTTTAAACCGAGTTATGTCACAGATCACAAAATGATTTGTCACCCCCAAAATTAAATTGAAGAACCATCCTTGGCCATCAAAAAAAAAATGACGTATTAACTGCCATTATTTCTAAATAAAGAAAGAAAAGCATTCCTTTTTTGAATGACTAATCAGTGGGTGATTTGATTGATTGCAACATTGGAGTATTAGTGATGTGATTATTGAAGCAGACGACTGCAACTGGGTTCATGTGATATCTATCTTCATTGGAACAACCATTACAAATGTAACAGCAAAATTATTTCTCCATGATGGTTGTAGACATACGTTATTACAATAGTGTATTATTTTAACGGAATTAGTGTTTTGTGCCTATAAAAGAATTCTAAAAATAATACAATAAAATAAAAATGGGTTTGTAACAAGAATGTTGCTATATATCATAAATGTCATGTTGTTACAGAACTTACTAAAAGGAAAATGTGTATCATCCTCGGCAAAGTGGTTTTCAACTGGGATGATTATCTATCTATGCCCAACAAGAGGTTCTCATAGGCAAATTTATTTATTTACATTTTTTCTTATATATTTTTTCTTTTTACTATTTTTCTCTCTTTTTTTTTGTTGTATTAGGTTCCAACAAAAGGTTGGTTTTCAGCTACTACACTTATTTACATTTAAGAATTTGACAACACAGGAGAATTTTTCCCTACACTCATAACTTGGAGATCAGATCCTAAGACAATCTTAATAAATTAATCCGTTGAGGTTGGTTTATGATATAAATGAAAACGATGTCCACTGGCAAGAAATAGCACATTGACATTATCTATGGTAACTAATCTCATGGTCCCATTGTCAAAGATTATATCTACCTTATAAGGACCTATCCACCTCGTGCAGATCTTCCCTTTGAAGTCATTGAATCGTGAGTCATATGGTATGGCCCAATCGCCTTTCTGAAACACATTTTGATAAACTTTTATGCCACATAGCCCTCTGTCATTGGCTGATGTATGTTTCTTGGATGGCAGCCAATATCTTCTCATCTAGTTCATTTAACTGGTTCAACCGATGTTTCTAAGATGTAGTCAAATCCAGGTTCACATGCAATTTTGTTCTAAGTGTTTTTATTTTGAACTAAATGGAAAATAATGGGTTTTTACCATACACCAATTCGTATGGTGAAATACAATAGTATTCCTCCATGTATTCTTATATGGCCATAGTGCTTTTGGAATTTTTTCATCCAAGTTCCTTCAGTGGCTAGTTATAATCTTAATTAGAATTCCTTCTATAACCTTATTAGTGATGTCCACTTGATCATTTTCTTGAGGATGATATGGTGAAGTAATTCTCTAACTTGATCTTGAATTTCTCAACTAACCTCTGGATCAAATGAGATGTGAACTCTGGTCCCCCATCTAGAAATATTTCTCTAGATACCCCAAAGCAAACAAAAATGTCTTCGCATAAAAATCTGAAACAACATGTTCAGTTGCCCTGGCTAGTCCCTTTTCTTCAACCCATTTTGTAACATAGTATGTACCAACTAGAATGTAGGACTTCTACTGAGTTGAAGTATTAATTTGTCTTACAATGTCTAAGGCCCACTTCTCAAATGGTTCTAAGACTATTTGAGGCTGTAACGACATTTCATATTACCAGAGTGTTTGACCCATTCTCTAACAACTGTCACACCCCTTTACAAATTTCTTTGCATCCTGGAATATGGTAGGCCAACAATATCCCATTGAAAGTACGTTATGCCTTTCTTCTTGTCAGCAAAATGTCCTCCACAAGGTTCTCCATGGTAGGCTTTGAGGATGTCAAAAATCTCATCATCTCTGACACAATGCCTAATCTGATGATCCGACAGTGTAGTGGAGGTATCCTTCTACCTAAGAGTATCTTTCACATTGCAAAACAATTCTTTTCTTTTCTTTTGAGGGAAGATGTTGTGGAAATATCCCTACAATAAGGTAGTAAGAAATGTTTGTATACCATGGTGAGTGTGTTGAAATAGGAAAAATATATTCATATGGAAAAGAATCCTCACCGGGCATGCAATCACTATTGAGAATTAGCCTAGAAATAAAATCATCCACTACATTATCTTTTCTAGGTTTATCTAAGATTCTTATATCAAATTGGTGGAACAACAACAACCAATGTGTAATCCTACCATTGGTAACAACTTTATTAATTAAGAAACGAATGGCAGAGTGCTCAGTATGTTTAAATAATTCATAACCTATAACGTAGTGTTGAAATTTATTATTGGCATGCACTATTGCAAGAAACTCTTTTTCTGTAACTGTATAATTTAATGGTGCTGGAGTTAGATTCTTCTTGATGTAATAGATGGCATATGGCTTCTTGTCTTCTACTTGACCTAATACAACTCCCATAAAAGTATCAGAAGCATCTGTTGTTATGTGAAATGACATATCCTAGTTCATTCCTTGCAAAACAGGAGTTGATGATATACACTGATTTAACTCTATAAAGGCACATTCACATTTCCATGTCCAAACAAATTCCATATCCTTAGCAAGTAGAGAAAGTAATGGATATGTAATCTTTGAAAACTTTTTTATAAACCTCCTATAATACCTTGCATGTCCCAAAAAAAAATGTACCTCCATATGTGTTTTGGGAGTTGGAATTTTTAGGATTACTTCTATCTTAGCATGGTCTACTTTTATTCCCACAGTAGAAATATAATGCCCAAGCACAATTCCTTCATTCACCATCATGTGACATTTTTTAGTGCTTAAAGAAACATTAGTTTTCTCACATCACTCTAGCACATTTTCTAGAGTAGCTAATGTTGGTTTTAAATCCTCACCATAAGGTGTAAAGTCATCCATGAATACTTCTAAACAATCATTTCGCAAATCTACGAATATTCCCAATATTTCCATATGGAAGGTTTCTGGCACATTATGGAGTCCAAAAGGAAGAAATTTGTATGAAAACGTCCCCCAAGGGAAAGTAAAGGTGGTTTTATCCTGATCCTTTGAGGAAATCTCTATTTGATTATAACCACTAAACCCATCTAGAAATGAAAATAATTTTTTTCGAGATAAGGTGTCAAGGACCTAATATATAAATGGAAAAGGGAAATGATCCTTTTGAGTGGCTTCGTTAAGTTCTCTGTAATCAACATAGATCCTCCATTTTCCATTCTTTTTAGGAATAATAATAAGTGGAGATACCCATTGAATTTCACAAATAGTATAAATGAAGTTGCCATTTAGAATCTTTTGTAATTATTCCATTATTGTTTCTTGAAGTGGTGGGTTCATGCATTGTTGTGGCTTCTTAATTGGATTTCAATCTTCTTTGAAGTAGATATGGTGGGTACATAGGCTAGGGTGAATGTCTTTCATGTGTTTGTAATCCCATGAAAATGAATTTTTATGTCTCTGTAACAGTTGTAACAACATCCTATTTTTTTTGGGAGTGATATTAGTATTAATATTTAAACATTTTCCTTTCTCTATTTCAACTAGGATGCTCTTGAGATTTGGGGAAGTTTTCATATGTTCTAGACTCAAGGCTTCCATGGTATCTTTTACCCCTAAATCATCAATAGAGGTAACAATAAGGGAATTGCTGATAAAGCCATTGATAATATCATCCTTGGTTTCATTCTTAAAATATTGGGCTTTACCAAGAGTGTAGACTGGATGAGAATGATTTGATTTAGGTTCAAATTCATCCGATAAGTGGTTTTCCAAATCCTTACTTGGTTTTGCAGGAGAATAAAGGGTGAGGTTCTTTATGGTTTGTCTATCAGAAATTGTCATGAAGCTAGACCTACAACCTACGAATCCATCTACAGTGGCCAAACATGCCCTTCTAAATATTAGCTGGTGTCGGGCCGTAGATTTGATTTGGTTTGAAAAATAAGGAATTGTGTTGGATACCTCCAAGAGTCCACTATGATGACTACATCCTCTACCACTCCTTCAGGTTTAACACATGACCTATGTTCTAGTTATAGCACTATAGGTGTTTGTCTTAGCCCATGCAATCCTAAAGTGGTGAAGATTTCTTTATTCATTACATTGATTGTTGCCCCTAAATCTATTAATATATTTGCAATGGGATTCCAATCAATATAAACAATGATTATAGGATTTCCTGGGTCATTGTATCTAGCCAAAAGAAGTTGACCATTCATTATTCTAATAATTTTACCATCACATGGATGGTAACAGGACCGTTGGGATTCCTTCCAGGTTTCTGTTGATGGTGTTGGACCTGCCAACATTTAGGGGATCTACTCGGTATGAAGTCCCAAATAGACCTCACACCGTTTGGTGTAGGAGTCCCAGATGATACGATAGCCTGATTTCCATTATCTTAAATATATGCCTTAGCTCTTACTTGTCAGCATGTGAGAGTGGTCTGCTTTGTCTTCAAACACTAAGGTTCATGTGACTGATGAGTGTTAGCATTACTTGTCTCAAGGTTCTTTCACTATAGAGGGAGAGGGTGGAAGTGAGTCTCTAGTCGAAAGGGAAGAGTCCCAACTCTGTTAAAGACACACAACACAGTAGGACATACACAACTTCTGGTGGAGAAGTACACATAGATATGACAGTCACAAACACACAAGAAGGGATAGTACGTACAACACTCAACGGAGTAGTCCACGCGAGTGTGATGGTCGTTATAACAAGTTTATGGGAAAAGTTTTGTCTGATGTCCAGTGAGGCAGCCCATGCCGGCATGACATCATTAATAACATATACAACACATTTTCATAAACATATGTTTTAGAGCAACGAAAATAGTTCAACTTTTTTAACACAAGTTAAAGAAACATGCATTACAAGTGTTCCAAGATTAGTCTTACAAATAGTTAGAATACATGTGTGAAAATGTGTTGGCCTGTTAACAAGCTTCTGAATTAAGTGGAAGTTCTAAGACACATCGGTACACCATACATCACTAACCCCGTAAGAGGGGCATTGGAGCCACTTCTCGCTCCTCAAAGAAAAGATTACAGACTCTCAAGGGTATGCAGGAGGATCTAAGGTGAAAATTCCATTGCATGTACAAATGAGGGTTATTTATAGCCAAGGGTCAAACTAGCCCTTATGACTATTCGACTTCCCTCATGACTTTTCAGATTTACATGACTCTTCGGATCTACATGTGGGACTCTTGGACTTCCATGTTACATTACGATGATTTACAATAGTATGGCGTATAGTAGTGATGTGGCCGAGATGACTCATGACATGACTTGACACGACAGAGCTGGTGTGTTCATGCTGCGATTGGTGTGCATGTCGAGTTGCAGTGATTTTTAGTGATGGATGTCCTCTTGGTGTATCATAGCTTCACCTCCACATGTGAAGGTGTGCAGAGTCTTCAATGGTCTTGGTGTTCGCTTGATGTTGCATGTGAACATCTTTCCTTCAATTGTACTTTTGCATGCATCACGCATTCGTCCGTTCGCGAAAAAATCCCCTCCCTTGCATTGTCCACTCACGAAAAAATCTCCTCTCATGCATTGTTTGTTCTTGAAAACATATCCTTGGATGTGCTATCCTTGTTCATCCTATTTGTCATCACTTCATGTCTCATCCATGTACCCATATCTGCAATCAACCATGACAAGATAACATAAAATCCATAAATATCCTCTCTACCATCATGAATTATATTTCACCTTCAGATGCAAGTGATTGAGAGAGATGACAAGGCTCTTGAAACTATGCAAGGTAGATTTCAAGCCGACATGGGGCCTCTGGATACTGCCGGTCAAAATTACGCAGAAGTCACTGGGAGACTGAGATGAGCAATCCGGATTGGCAATGAATGTATAGGGGATCTGGCTTAGCTGGATGGAATATCTGTGAAATGTTTTAAGGGAAACAGTGCAGGCAGCAAAGGGAATTGGTAACAAACACTACGCAATTCCTCCGGGGAGCTGGAAGTGGACTTCAAAAGGCTTGCCGAAAAAAAAAAAATATGCATTTTTTGTATGGAGTTGGCAGTGGGTTGTAGGAGTGCTACTCGCAAAAACTACACAATTGCTGGGAAGTTGGCCTGCTAAACATCTCTATGCAGTTTCTCAGCTGAGAGAGATGCTGGGTAGCTTGGTGACTACTCATGAAAACTGTGCAGTTTTCTAAGAGAGAAGCAGGCCAACTGTCTAGGTGACTGGTTGGAAAAACTACACAATTGTTTTGGGGAGACAGTGATAGACACAGGGTGTCTTATCGGCACGTCTGAGAAATTTCTTCATTTAGCGGAGTAGACAAGTTCTGCATTGTTTGTGCAATTTTTTGGGGGGTAAGTGCCGAGGTCATTGCCTGGTCAAACTCTCTAGTTGACCAGCTGGAGGGTTGGTTGATTTGCTTGCGGGCAGTGCATATTGAGATGGCTTGCTGACAAACTTCTGTGTTATTCTGGATGATAGTCGGTCTCGTTGATTCTAGCATTGCACAATGTAGGTTGCTTGGGAGACAACCTCAAGCTCTACACAATTTTGGGTACCAGTACATGTTCACTAAGGGCTGAAATTGTGCAATGCAGCTTAGTGAGGGTTTGGATCTTGGAGGGTGATTTGGTTGTCAGAACTTCAGTAAAAATGATATGTGTGTGAGCGAGTGAACTTGTGCATACGTGACTTTTCGAACACACACTCAACATGACTTGAAAACAAGATGCCTCGAACGATTAAGACAACATATAATCAGTGTGACTAAACGACGGTGTGAGTGACATGGGAGACACTTGTGATATATTTTTGAATGATTGCGACGATGCTTGCGTGATAGTTTATACAACTTCATGTGTGAGTGTGAAAAATGTTTACATAGTGAATACAACTTGTGCAGATGAAGGGAGACCTTGTGCATGGCCAAAACATGGTTACAAGCGTGACATTGTGACCAACATGCAAAAGGATGTTCATTGAACGGTCAAGCGAGGAGTGTGAAGAGGCTCAACACGAGCTCAGAAGATGAGCCTGAGTGCTTGAAAAAATCAAGGAAAAATGAATGGAAGGCTCCAAAATTGAATGCAGGAAAAAATTTTGGAGGGTGTTGCAGCTGCTACAACACTTGGCAAGACACTAGTTTAATTCCATCTTCTCTATTTTAGTTCATTGACAGCATAGGGCCTTGGCCTCTCAGGGAGTATTAAATCATTTTGTGGATTACTTTTGCTTCCTCACTTACCCCATGGACAGACATGGTTCAATTTTCACCAACTCATTCAAACACAACAACAAGTTTTAGCTTGATCACAGTGTTTTGAAATGAGGAAGGCTAGTTGGGCTCACGAGTTAAAAATTTTTAGAGTATAAGTTTTCATCTATGGTGTTGATTCACTACTAGCAGGCCTAGAAAGTACCCCGACTGAGTCACATGGGAACACATCCATTGCTCCACTACTAGAAAGCTTAGTCAATACCATGGTGGAGTTGCATGCTTCAAGTCTCTGCACTAGAAGCCTTTCTCTTCTTTCGCCTTTGTATTTTTTTTCAAGAGGAGTGTGCATAGGCACTTATTTATTTTTGGGGCAGAAGAGGGATCCTGACTTAATGAGAGAAGAAGGGTTTGTTCCTTCAGAGAAGCATGTAAGACCTTTGACATAGTTTTTCTCGTTTAGGTTCTACCGTTCCCCGTTTCTACTAGTTGGATGAGCTTGAACACACATAGCAGAAGGGTGAGTACATGCATGGGGGTTCCTAATGTGGACACAGGTTCATGGTTAGACCCAAGCTTCCCTTGCAGATGAATCATATTTTACGTCAATACTTCATCGACCGAAGGTTATAACCAAGAACAAGGAAGAACGACATAAGACTGGCCAAGTGCTGCAGTGTCACAAGACTCCTTACATCTCAGCGACATATTCATTCAAAATCTATAACTTAGTAGAGGGCATCACTTATTGACAAGACCCAAAAATAACATGCTATTAATAAAATAAAACAAAGTGAAGCAAACATAATAAGTGAAAGGACAACAAGCAAGCAAAGAAAGCAACAAAAAAACTAAACCAACTCAACAAGCAAACAAGCATGCAAACTAGAAAGCAAGGACAAGCGAGAAATCAAACACTATTCCTAATCCTATGCTAAATGGTCGAGGTTACATGAAATGAAATTTCCAGTGAAGCCACCATAGGCATACCTAGCCTGCAACCATAAAGATAAAAGCGATTAAAATAGATAAAAAAATGTGCACGACAGGAAATACAAAAACTTGAAAAACTTGCACACAAGAGGGAAGGTCTTGCCTCCGGGCAAAAACATGTGTCACAACCACTCAACATACAAGCTTACCTTTTCTGTGACTACCATTTTTCAACAAACCTTGGAGGCCTCTTGCAAGTGTGTTTTCTTCTACACCGAGTTCCTTAATGCATGCAAGGAACGACTGAAGCTTGTTACCTGCAACACGACTCGCCAAGTAAGATTGTTCAAGCGATTCAATGATTAGATCATAAAATTCATGATGGTTGTTTTGAAAGGATCATGATCTTTTAAAATATGGATTTATGATCCGAGAGAGTGGATCATAATGAGAACTTGGTACAGATAGATAGATTTAATCATTCTCATTGGTCAAGTCAAGACATTGAGGACCAGCCATAGCCATCAGGGCAAGCCGAAGTGTCTCACCTGCTTGACATAAGTCTGAGGAGAAATATGTTACACAATGAAGATCACAATGCGCGAAGTGACTGTCATTGGATGTATGATTAATCACATGATAATCACCCAAGATAGGAGAAAGATCTGACTAGCTGGTTAAGATGCCAAACTCCTAGTTTGGCATGAACAGAGAAGGCTTTTGAACAATCTTGCAAATGCTCTAAATGATAGAACCAAGTTCGTTGTGCACTAGATATGACAGAACACCCACCTGTAACTGGTGAAGAATTTTGTAGGTATCATGGTTATCACAAGAATGTAGGGAGGATGCTAGCACTGTGAATGTGTGAGTCTAGTTGAGGTGTGGTGAAATGAGAAGAACTTGATTCACATGTTAGCTTGTGCACTCCTCATCACACAGGGAGATTGCTAGTGTGATGAGAGGGTAAATTTAGCATGCAAGATTTGCAAGAAGACTGAGGAGTTGACTACGAGAGAGAAGATCCGATAAGTATGGTTCTAGACAAAGATACTCTTTGAGATGACCGACTTCACAGTTCCATGACTGCATGAGGGATGGACACTCCCAGCATGAATTGGATGTAAGGGAGGTGCATGAAGATGGACATGTTGTAGCATACTCGTGGATTCGATCATTAGTGAAAATTTGAAATTTCAAAATGTCACACTTGGAATAGTAAACATTCTTTACATGGGCGTCCACATTGAGTGCAACCATGCAGATACATGGAACCTGTGTGAGAAACCAGATTTGAGTTTGTTCGAGGGGCATACCAAAGTCACCAGCTCCTGACATTACCATCAATGGATGTTGAAGTTCCTCAACTCCCTCGCACATCTCGGAACATTCCAGAACTGAAAATTGGCATTTTGAGATGTGAACCATCTCATGCATGGCTCGAAGATGGTTGTTGTTGCTTCATCTCTGTCATAGGCTTAATAATTTTTTTTAGCAAGCTAACTTGATGAGTTGTCTTCATGCAACACACAAGATGATGATGAGTGGGAAGAGTCCTCTGCATTGATATTGTTTTCATCATTGATAACCTCAATTCCTTGTGTTGATCGAGGAGATAACTCATAAGATGAAGAAGTAAGAAAACAGGGAGTATTGTTGTTGCATGTAGATGCATTGTGAATGGTACGACACATGGGAAAGTGAGGTGAAAAGGAATTTTCGATATGGACGTCTACATAGAACGATGCACATTACAGATCTGAGTTTGAGTGTACATGAAATAATAACATATCACATGATGTGCTTGGGTGTTCATCACAACATATGGAAGGATGGGACTAATGAGAGCCCAAGACTGGAGGTTGATCGAAAGAATTAGTTGTGCATGATGTTTCACCAAGATCCACAAATTGAGAATCAATCAAGAATGGAAGCTCAATGTTTTTATGTTAACCATTTTGAAAAAAAAAAGAGGAATTGATTTTGTCTTCACCTTCCTACTCCTCCTCTTGTATAATGATACTACCTTGCACATGACCGCAACTTAAGCCAACAACTTGAGAATCAATAGAATGTGCACAAATAGCTTGTGAACTAGATTTATCAAGCAAGTCATGGTACAAGGAGTCACAAATTGTAAATGATGGAGGATAGAAGAGATGCATATTAGACTCGAACAATGATGTCTTCTTATGGAGTGGAGGAATGATTCTTCACCATAGGCTTACTGAGCCATTCTGGAATTTCCTCCGTTCGAGCGGGAGATATTTGAGAAGATGAGTTGGGAATATCGTGCGTAGATTTCTCAGCATTGCAGCTGCTGCGAGGGGGTACCATCCTTAGAATGGAAAGGGAGGAGGACAAGGAACAAACATGGTGTTGGGATCCTCCTGTACAAAATGAGGTGTCTCATGAGCCATAAGAGTCAAGGAAGGAGCGAAATCAGGAGGTTCACTATTTCGAGAGACATGAACCTTGTGTTTCAGCTCTTGGCTCATGAAGTCAAAGTTCACAAACCCTTCAGGCATTACATGACAGAGGTGAAGGAAGCGGGTATAGAATTTCTCATCTAATTCACCGGGCTTCATTCTTAAACAAAAGATTCTTTCATAGACATCTTGGTGGTTACACTTATCAAAGGCTTGATGGACCCCCTTTAGGAGAGTGAGAAGGGAATGGACAAAATCACGTGGCAGGGTATGACACCATTGATTAGCACAACCTTCAAGGGCGAGGAATAAAAGTATGCAAACAACCTCATCACTATCGATTTCATGAGATTTTCATAAATGAAGAAAATTAGAAACGTGCTTGGTTATGAACGTTCTTTCCTCACCGTCAAACTTCAACAAGGACATGTGATCAAGAATCTCATTGAGGATTAATAGTTGATGAAGGGAGAAATGAGAGAAACAACCCTAGGGCATGAATTTTGTATAATCCATTTGGTAAGGTATTCAAACCAGATGTAACAGGCTTAGCTTATAATATGGCCCCCCTTCTAGTGACATAAATGTTAAAGGTATTGGAACCGCCAATATTCATGGGATCTCCCTAGTATGAAGTCCTAATTGGACCTCACATCGTTTGGTGTAGGATTCCCATCTAGTATGATGGCCCGATTTCCATTATCTTAAAGATATGACTTAGCTCTTACTTGTCAGCACATGAGAGTGGTTTGCTTTGTCTTTGAACAGTGAGGTCGCGTGCCTGTTATGTGCTAGTTTTACTTGTGTCAAGGTTATTTCACCATAGAGGGAGAGGGTGGAAGTGAGTCTCTAGAGGAAAGGGAAGAGTCTAAACTTTTTCAAAGACACACAAAATAGCATGACATGCGCAGCTTCCGGAAGAGTAGTACATATGGATGGGACAGTCACAAACACACAAGGAGGGATAGCATGTACAACACTCAATAGAGTAGTCCACGCGAGTGTGAAGGTCTTTATAAGAAGTTTATGTGAAATTTTATGTCTGATGTCTCGTGAGGAAGCCCACGCGAGAATGACATTGTTAGCAACTTATACAACAAATTTTCATAAAAATATGTATTAGAGAAATCGAAATAGTTCAACTAGTTTAACACGGGTTAAAGAAACATCCATTACAAGTGTTCCAAAATTAGTCTTACAAACAATTAAAATACATTGGTGAAAACATGATGGTTTGTTAATTGGCTTTTGAATTAACCAAAAGTTCCAAGACACATCAGTACACCATACATCACTAATCGCGTAAGAGAGCCATCAGAGCCACTTCTCGCTCCTCAAAGAAAATATTATAAACTCTCAAGGCTATGTTGGAGGAGCCAAGGTGAAAAGTCCTTTGCATGTACAAATGATGGGTATTTGTAGAAAAGGGTAAAACTGGCCCTTGTTACTCTTCGAGTTCCCTCATTACTATTTGACTTTCATGAATTTTCAATTTTACATGACTCTTCGGATTTACACATGGGTCTCTTGAACTTCCACATTACATTACATTGATTTACAATAGTATGGACCATAGTAGTGATGTGGCCGACATGATTCATGACATGACTTGACATGACAGAGATGGTGTGCATGTCGAGTTGCAGTGCTGCTGAGTGATGGATCTCCTCTTGGTGTGTCATAGCTTCACCTACGCATGGCAAGGTGTTCAGAGTCTTCGATGGTCTCATTGTTCGATTGATGTTGTATGTTCACATCACTCCTTCACTTGTACTTTGGCATGCTTCAGGTGTTCATCTATTTGCGAAAAAATCCCCTCACATGCATTGTCTATTCGCAAAAATATCTCCTCACATACATTGTCCATTCGCAAAAAAATATCCTCACATGCATTTTCCATTAGCGAAAAAAATCCTTGCATACATTTTACATTCATTTGTGAACAAACTAATCTCCTCGCATGTGCTCTCCTTATTCATCATGTTCGTCATTAATGCATGTATCATCCATGCATCTGTATCTGAAATCACTAATGACAAGACGACATCAAATCCATAAATTTCCTAGTCTGCCATGATGCATTATATTTCGCCTTCAGATGCAGGTGACTGAGAAAGAGGACAAGGCTCTTGAAACTATGCAAGGCAAATTTCAAGCCAGGATGCAGGCTCCGGGCACTTCCAGTGAAAATCACGCAGAAGTCACCAGGAGACTCAGATGAGAAATTCAGATCGGTAGTTACTAACTGCGAGATCTAGCACAGATGGAGGGCATATCTACGCAATTTTTTTAGGGAAGTAGTGCAGGCAGCAGAGGGAGTTAGCAGAAAAAACTGCGCAATTCCTTCGGGGTGTTGGCAGCAAGCTACAGGAGGTTTGTCGGGAAAAAATGCACATCTTTTGGAGGGAGCTTGCAGCGGGCTATAGGAGTGCTGCTGTCAAAAACTACGCAATTGCTAAGAGGCTAGCTTGCTGAAATTATCTACGTAGTTTGTTAGTTGAGCAAGAGGTCGCGTAGCTTGGTGACTACTCATGAAAACTACGCAGTTTTCTGGGTGAGCAGTAGGTCAGCTCTCTCGGTGAGTGGTTGGAAAAACTGTGTACTTTTTTGAGGTAGATGGTAACGCACATAGGGTGTATGTCTAGCAAGTCTACACAATTTCTTCAGTCAATACAACGGGCATGTTTTGCAGCTTTTGGGCAATTTTTTGGGGAGTGAGTCCTCAGGTCACTACCCAGTCAAACTCCGGTTGACTAGATGGAGGGTAGGTTGATTCACTTGTGGGAAGCACAGATTAAGATGGATTGTTGAGAAACTTCTATGTTGTTCTCGATGACAGTTGGTTTGGTCGATTCCAGGATTGCACAATGCAGGCTGCCTGGGAGACAACCTCAAGTTTTGCACAATTCTGGGTATAAGTACATGTTCACTAAGGGTTGAAACTGTGCACTATAGCTCAACAAGGGTATGACTGTCGGAGGGTGATATGGTCATCATAACTTTAGAAAAAAGGCTATGTGTGTGAGTGAGTAAAATTTTGGATACACATCTTTGCAAACACACACTCAACGTGACTCGAGGACAAGATGCCTCAAACCATCAAGACAACATATACTCAGTGTGACTAATGTATAGTATGAGCAACAAGCACAACACTTGTGATAGATCATTGAACGAACGGGATGACGCTTGCGCGATAGTGCATACAACTTCGTGTGTGAGTGCGACGAATGTTTACATAGCGAATACAACTTGTACAGACGAAGTTGGACCTTGTGCATGGCCAGAAAATGGCTGCAAGCGTGACATTGTGACCAACATGCAAAAATTTATTTGTTGAATGGTTAAGTGAGGAGGGTACAAAGACTCAACAGGAGGTCATAGGATGAACCCGAGTGCCTGCAAACATCAAGGAAAAACCCAAGGAAGGCTTCGAAATTGAATGCATGCCAAAATTTTGGAGGGTGTTGTAGCTGCTACAAGAGTTTCTTAACACATTGGTCTCTTACTATTTTCACATAAATGGGAACATCCTTAATGGCTTGCAGCAAGGGAATCCTTACATGTAGGTTTCTTAACTCCTTAAGAAAATCAGATTCGAGCTGTGGAATCATCCTAGTTTCAGCTAGGCTTTGCCGACATGGAGGATATTTGGTGACTTTAACAGTTGGATTGGTTGTTAGAGATGTGTCAGAATTATTTGAATCAGATGTTACATGTGTATTACTTTCATCAAAATCTAAAGGATCATCCCTAGGTGACTCACATTTGTCTTCATTAATTATAGGGGAGGTTTTTGAGTTCACTACTTTTCCTGATTGACAGTGGATCTCATTGCATCTAACAGGGGTAATGTATTAGGTCTAAAGAGAGGTGGGGGTTTCTATATATTGAGCTTCCTTATTATTTGGGTTAGGGATAGACTATACAGGTAATTGGGGACGTATGGGAGTAGTAGTAGTAATAGAAGTAGATGATGAGAGAAGTGGAAATAACAATTAATGTTTCACTATTAATCTAGGAGGAGTTGAGCCTAGAGAGTTTCCCCTCCAATTCTAGGGCAAAGTATATGGTTGAGATGGAGGACACTGAAAAGGAGGAGAAGGAGACCATTCGTTCCATGGTGAAGGAATTTCATATGGAGGACTAGGATATTACCATGGAAATTGTTGAAGATTATATACGTCATTCCACAGATTAGAAGAAACTCCTTGAGACATACATGGTGGTCATAACTCATAAGGCTTCCTAGACTCAATAAAGTAAGAATATTAGTCCTCCTCCCTTAATTCTTTGATTGTTGTCTTCAATCTTGGGAGCTTTGGACAATAACCTATAGAATGCTCCACGTCACAAGTTTCCTTCAAGGAATGTTTCTCTTAAAATATTGGGTAGAACATAGCAAAAGCTTTTTCAGCTTCACCATGTTCCTTTTTCACTTGAGTTGTCATCAATTGCAGATATAAGGTACTGAGAAGACCGGTCTTGAGATTTTCAAATAGGTTCCCAATCTTAGCTCTAGTCACACCTCCATTCGCAAATTTCTATATTTTAATAGAGGCATCCCATGCCATACTTCTTCCTTGTGATGATCCTCATGAACACCTTAAGAAAATATTTATTACCTCATCATACCGGACCTGAGATATATCTCTTCTTGCTAACAGGTTCAACATGTCAAGGCAGTCATCTCTCATTCCTCGGATGAATATTATTTTCAAAATCTCTAGATCCAGATCACTATGTTTGGACCTTTGTAGGTTATAATGGAACTACTCTATATAATATTTCAAGTTCTCTTCTTCCTTCTGTGTCATCATGAATATCTCTTCTCTAAGATTATTGGTTCGATAATGGTTATGATATTTGGCCAAAAATAGTTTTATCTTCTAAGCATCTGAATTTTAATCATAACTCCTCCATAGAAGATCAAACTCAAACAAAAATGTATCAAGATCTTCTATAGCCAAACCTTGAGAAGATGAAAGGGCTGATAGAGGGATAGTTTTCATAGGGTATTCTCCCCTTATATCACTTATTGGAAATTGAAAAGTGGTAATAGTGGCATCCATCCCATTATTATTATTATTGTTATCCCCCATTGGAAATTCTCCCGATTCTTGTTCAGGTGAGTATCCTTCTAAAGATTATTCAGGTGAATGTTCTGTAGATAGTGACTCTTGTGATAATGACTCATATTTTTCTGGGACTGGTTGTTTTAATGTACTACCTAAGTCTAGGTATTGAGAGGTAGAAGAATGTTCTTTCGATTTTGGTTCTTCATTCTTTCCATTGGTTTCCCCTCATCCTTCTAATCTAAAATTGTAGCAACTAGTTTCCTTGTGTTATTCCTGAGTTAGGCTTACAGCTTCGAGAGCTTGTAATCTAGTTTGAGGAAAATGGGGTCCTAAAACAAAGGAACCAGATACTTGTTTTTTTGATGTAGAAGTAGCAACTTTTTGTGGGCCTATTTTTCTTATGTCCCTATGTGGTGTGGATTGATCTCTCCTTTCTTTTGAGATCAACTCTTGGATAAATGTTTTTGTCCTTGATCAATATTGTTCTTGTTCTTTTTATGCCCCATTTTTCGTATAGATTTATTAAAGTTTCTACATTTTTCTTCTTCTTCACTCATACATTCTACACATGGACCCTATGTTTAACTATTTTCACAGCCTAAGTGTCTTAATTATTACAATGGAGAGCCCACTCAAGTATATTAGAGCGATGTGTAGGTTCTTACCTCTCATCTTAGCTCCGAATGCCTGTAAAATTATAGACACGTTATCAAGAGAATATTCAAAATTTTACACACCCTAACTGTTCTGATTGTTATAGTGGTGAGAATACTCAGGTATATTACAGTGATGTGTAGGTTCTTACCTCTCATCTTACTACCCAATGCCTGTAAAATTACAAACACTCCATCAAAAGGAAATTAGAAAGAAAGCGTTGGTTGACTATATCCATTAACAACCTTCCCCGACAATGACGCCAAAATGTTTGGTTAGTTTTATCACTTCCACAATCATTAATTATCAACTAGGGTAAGTCTTTTTATTTCAAAGGTGGTGGCACTATCTAAGTTGATGCATGTAAAAAGCAGGTAAAACAGAGAATAAAAGATGTTCTTGAACACACTTGTAGAAATTAAAATACTCTCGTAAAATGGAAATATAGCTTATAGTAATTAAAAAGCACACTACAAAAAGTAAACACACTCGTCATGGAAAGAATCTTCTCTTCATAAAAAATTCAGAATAAAGATAAGAGCACCATACACTATCAACTAAATATATAACATGAATTAAACAACATGGGATTGATTAATCTCTGTAATAGTACACAATAAATCGTGAAGTAGAATTGTATCTATCCACAATGAACATGTACAACGTTAATAATAAATCCACACTTTAACGCATAAAATAGATAAATATCCTAATAGCATTGTGATCCTTGCTAAAGAGGAGGTCCCTTCCTCCCTAGCAAGGTGCAGGAAGAAAACGAAAACTTAGTTAAAAATTTAACACAATACTTGTAATAACATAACAAAATATGCTTATATTCAAAACAACTGAAGAGTACGAGATCAAAATGTCAGTATTGTTTCTCTATTCCTCGCCTGTTTTCACATGAGAATAAGCTCTTCTTGTAAAGTCTTTAAGAGTTCTAAAACTAGGAAAATGAATCAATCATGAGAATCTACGATTCTCATGCTAATTAAACTAACAGAGATAATATAAATATATAAACTGTTATTTGTTTCAATAAATCTTTGTTTTGTTTACACCACTCTTTTTTAGACATAATTATATCTAGTCATGTCTTCTTAACTGTCTGCGTGGAATTACTTTTTACGACACTTGACAGTTGTCTCTGAAAGTAACAGCTATAGTTTTGACAATCTGCGGTGTAACAAGAACTTCATGGTGTAACAACAACTCAAACCATGTACAACAGAAAATGACAAACACAAGGTGTAACAACAACTTGAATAGTGTAACAGTAAGGAATCAACATTCGTTCATACATGGCTATCAGTAGCTATGGCAATACCTGAAACAAAAAAAAAAACATTACGAAGAACTCTTCTAGAGATACCCTAGGTAGTCATCCCAAGGAACACATTATTTCTTTAAATACTTAGGAGAAAATAGCATAATAATACTTCAAAGAAAATATCGCTTCTTTATCAAAGGGAGTTGCATTATACTAGGGAGGTTGTAGGTTCAAATGAGGGAAAAGGACCAAAAATAGGGGAAAGGATTCCTAAAATATCCTTAAATATTGTTCCCAACAATCATTAAATATGAAAGGAAATCATAGAATCCATGCAAAAACCAACAACAAATACGTAACATCAATCCACTATAATGGACTCACCAGGTACTATTAGCAACATAAAACTCAAAATATCATTCGATTCTGGTGCTACTATTATTTTCATTTCTTCATATGCATTAGATAAATGTGGGTTGAAAACATGTAAGTAAAACAATCTTAGATAGCTAGTAATGGCTTAAGGGGAACTTCATTATGTAGAGTAAAGTGTTGACGAATGCATGGTCGATATAGGGGTTTGCTTGAATAATTTCAAATTATATGTCACTGCCTTAGGAACTTATGACCTCATCATAGGGATGGATTGGTTGGAAGCTCATTCAGCTTGGGTGGAATCTTATGAAAAAATAATTTTCTGCATAAATGTCAAATGAGAGTCCATCCAAATTGAGGGTATTAAGAGGAAGGTATTTTTACGCTCCATATTAGTAAAGAAAATGATGTTTTCCCTCAAAAAAGTTTATTTGATATACGTATTAAAGAACGTAAGAAAGGAGAAAGGGATATCCCTAGAGAAATATTCTTCGTTTCCCGAACTTTTTCATGCCTTTCCAAAGAAATTGTTAGGATTACCTTTTGAAAGGGAGCTTGATCTCATAATATAATTAAAACCTAGTACAAAACCAATCTCTAAAACAACCTCTAGAATGAAACCCTAAAACTTCAATATTTACAAATACAACTGAGGGAACTATTGGAGATAGGACACATCATACTCAGTATTTCACCTTGGGGTGCACCTATAAATTTTGTACACAAAAATGATGGTTCGTTGCAGCTCTGCATATACTATCGAGACTTAAATTGAGTTGTAGTAAATAATAGTTCTGTAATGCCCCAAATTGATTATCCCTTTGACGAAATGAAAGGGGATTTTATGTTCTTAAAAATTCATCTACATTCTCGTTATCATCAATTAAGGATTAAAGATAGTGATATTCCTACAATAACACTCCAAACACTCTTTGGGCCTTACGATTTTAGAGTGGTTCCATTTGGGTTGAAAAATGCATCTGCAATATTCATGAATCTTATGAATAATGTTTTAGCTAAGTATCTCGATCACTTTTTACAAGTATTCTTAGATGATATTCTCATTGATTCCAAAAATGAGAAGGAGCATGAATAACACTTTTGTATAGTATTAGCTTGCCTCAGGGAGCACCGATTATATGGAGTGTTATCTAAGTGTTCCTTATTTCAAAAGAATATTCATTACCTAGATCATATTATATCTAGTGAAGGGACTTGAAAATATCATGAGAAGGTAAAAGAAATCATGGATTGCTTGACACCAAAAAAGGGACATGAAGTGTGTAGTTTTATGGATTTAGTAGGAATATACTATCAAAGCTTTGTAAAATGGTTCTTAAATATTTAAAATCATATCACAACCCTTTAGTGCAATGGATCTAGGTACAAGTGGACGAAGAAATGTGTCATTTCGTTAATTGAACTTAAAATATTGTTGACGAGTGCACCAATGTTGCGAGTACTTGACATCGACAAATAATTTACGGTATGTACTGATGCATCCAATGAAGGATTAGATGTGGTATTAATGCAAGAAAAATGAGTAATAGTTTATTCCTCAAGGAAGTTAGGATCTGATGAATAACGCTACGCCACACATGATTTAGATTTATTTGTCGTAGTACCAGGTGTAAAAATATGGAGACACTACCTTGTAAGGAAATGTTTTGTTCTAAAAAATGACTACCAAAGTTTTCAATGCTTGTTTATCCAAGGGGACTTGAATGTTAGATGAAGATGATGGAGTTAATTATTAAAAGAATATGAATTTGAAATTTCATACATTAAGGGGAAGGAGAATGTAGTGGAAGATGCTCTAATTAGAAGACCAAGGATATTTTCCCTTATACCAACTGAGGTATACTTGAGAGAGTGATTACTATAACATCTCTTAGAAGATATATGGTATTTAAAAGTATGATTTTTTCTTTGAAATAAATATCCAAGAGAAGCTAAGTTTGAACGATATGAGCTAAAGAATGATGGATTGTTACAATTCCATGAAAGGTTGTACATCCCTGATATTGATAGTGTAGTTACCTAGCAACACCATCATCAAGGAATCCCACTAAAGACTTTGTTGTGCACATTTTAACGTAAATAATATGTATGTTGACATAAGGAAACACTTCTTTTGGGTAGGCATGAAGCATAATATTATCTAATTCATTGCCAAATGCCGTGAATGTTAGCAAGTGAAGTCTGTCCATCGTCACCCACTAGGTCTCCTGCAAACTCAGGACATTGCTATGACCAAATGAGTGGTTATGTCTATGGATTTTATTGTGAGGAAACCTCCTACCCCACAAAAGTACATTTTTATTATCGTTGTGTTTGATAAACTAATGAAAAGTTTTCACTTTATCCTTGTAAAAGATACATATGAAGTTATCAATGTAGCTTAGGTATTCATAAATGAAATTATCTGGTTTCATGGACTTGCTAAGAAGATCATACCGGATAAGGATTCATGACCCACTTCAAGTTTCTAGACTTGTATCATATGTAGGAAATCAACTAAATTTCAGTACAACTTATCACCCTTAGATTGATGAACAAAGAAAAAGGATGAACCAAGTAATAGAAGATATACTAAGGATGTATGTTATGGATGCCATTAGAGGAAATTTAAGCCTAAAAGTACCCATGAAATTTTCACATAATTTCCATGTCATAATATGTAAACCAACCAAAATCCTTTAAATTTAAAAAGAGGTACATGTAAATATTTTGGAGGGAAAGAGGAAAACTACCTTTTTTAACTTGTATTTTTGACTTATCTCATTATAGTTTTATTCATATTTCAAGTGTAGATACTCGTTGGGAGTACCCATCATGCATAGTTTAGATAAGACCAACATTGGTAAAATTGAAGATATATTAAAAACGCGTGTTGAACATGCTTTTTTAATGTATCTTAATTTTTTTTATCAATGTAGGTCTTCTCTAAAGTATGCATGATGGGTACTCGTTGGATGCAGAATTTAATTTTGCATTCAACGAGTGTCTACACTTGAAATTTGAATAAACCTATAAGGAGATAAGCGAAAAATACAATTAAAAAAAAAAAAAGATTTGTCTTTCTTCTTTTCCCTTCAAAATTTGTAACTCTTATTTTATTATTTGTACTATTATTTTATTATTTTTCGTTAGGAGGCCACTTTTAGGCTAAAAATTCCTCTAATGAAAAACACATTAAGAAAATTACTTACCCTTGATTGAATTTTCATACAATAACAATTACCACAGTTCAATTGAAATGCCTTCATTTGAAGCATTATATGGAATACCTTGAATAACTCCACTAAGTTGGGATAAGTTAGAGGACTAGGTGATAGTGGGACCAAAATTTATTCAAGAGATAGAAGAACGTGTAAAACAAATTAGGTAACAATTAAAGGAAGAACTAGATAGACAAAAAAAGCTATATTGATGTTCACGGGACACATAAGAATTATCAACTAGGGTATCAAGTTTTTATTTTCATTAGACCAAACAAAAGCAACATCCTATTTTGAAAGAGAACAAAGTTGTCACCCCAATTTATTGGGTCATTTAAAATTATGGAAAGAGTTTGACTTGTCACCTACCGTCTTGAACTTCCACCCCACTTGCATAAAATTAATAATGTTTTTATGTATTTGTACTCAAGCACTACGTAGCTGATGAATCTCATAACCTTGAATAGAAGGAACTGCATGTATCAGACGAGTGAACCATTTCAGTCAAACCATTATGTATACTGGAACATAGGGTTTGAAAACTCAATAACTTCATGGTAGAACAAGTTAAGGTCCAATGGGAGAAGTATACTCCTAGGTGTACTACCTGGGAAAACACATAGATCATGCGCCAGAATTATCCCAACATATTTTGATTTTGACGCACTTTTTTGGTATATCTTTAATTTATTTGGAAAGATACATAAGTATATCATTATGAACTTATATATAACTATCAAGAGTTACATGTGAGAATTTTATTTAAAATGATTATGTTTTTTCATGTACGCTTAATTAAATATATAAACATTGTTGGTACATGGGTACCAATGTGTATTATGCTATAACTGAAATGACTACATATTATGTTCTACGTGTCAACGTCTGTGATTATATATTTCTTATCATTGATGTGAGGGAAATAAAATGGATGACTACACTTGGCTACTTAAAAGCTAATATTAGCTAGACATGGCCAAATATGTTATATGAACTTAAAGATCAATATCATAGATGGCAACATAGGAATGTAAGGGAACTATTATTTGAATACAATGATTCATATGTTATAGTGTGTGGACAAGTGTGTACGCTGCAGATAGTGTCATTACCAAACCAACAACATGAGGTAATGTAAAATACCCCTTGAGCCTACTCAACGAATTAACTACTAGTCTCTCATTCTTTCAAATTTTCTTCATTTACAGTTAATATTCAACCATCGTAACCCGTAAAATTACTTCTTCACTATATGATCACTATTATTCATGTAGCTATACCCATATTCTTAACAATTGAATGACACCAAAAGTGGATCCATGATGTGGAATTTTATGTTCATCAATAAGACTTATATGTCAGATCAACCATTAAACATAATTCACAATTTGGAGAAAGGAATTAATCATAGCATGCAATCTATAAAACTCTTTGATGACTCCCCCAAGCATTAATGGAACATTTCTTTGATTCGATTGTAACTAGCATGGCTATGAATCATGATCATAGTCTTACATGCATAGTCAAAAGTGTTACTAATATAACTCATGCAACATGTAGAAATAACTAAACTATCCTCATTGGATACAATTCTTATGACATGGATGGCATATATAACCTAAATGATCAACTATACTATTAGAAGCATTATTCCATAATTGTTCCACATGCACCAATGTCTCATGCATAACTATTTGCCAATTTAACCCAAAGATATCACATAAGTTAGAGGCATACTATGTTCCTTCACTAAACTTAATGATGATCAAGTTTAGATTCAATAGTTATCTCAACATTCATATATGATCATCTCATAAACAATGTTAGTACAAGAAATTATACTTATGCATAATGGTCACATGCATATTCTACCATGAGTAAGATAGCTCCTTGGCACAAGTATTAACAACTCCCTACTATGCTTCTACCACTAACTTTACACTTGGATGCAATAAGAGTCACATGCATAAGAATTCCATCCCTCTTATAATAAAGATAACTCAACCATCCATACATATGACCTGAATGATTTATCAACATAAAAAGTAAGGAGTAAACGTACAACATATTCCAAGCAAGTGAATCTGACTGGATTAGAAAAAAGAGCACGACCTGGAAAATGAACACCACCACCCAACCTAGAACTAACTCTTCCAGTTCACCCCCAAGAAGAGTTTCTTGCCATGGATCAACTGCCCCATGTTAATCTTTGCAATGGGTATTTAATACCATCTTTCATGATATGGTTTCCATTAGCGATGTCTCGCTTATTTGGATATTTTATTCACTTGCCTAGGCTTATCTCAGAAAATCTCGCCCTTCTCTCTCGTGAGGCTTTTCCTCATAAAATCTTTTCTTTCTCTCCCACAAACATTTTATGTTTATCTAAATGGATATTTACCTCTAATCCATCCAGTTTGTCTAGAATTGAAGCTAGAAGCTTTATCATGAAAGAATTACCGTTTCCCATTCACCAATATGATTTGGAAATAATCTCATCTCTTGGTGTCTCATTTTTCCATGTGATTAATTAATTAATTAATTAATTTTGTAAAGTATGTACTTTTCATATTACACTTCAAACCTAGCTTTTGTCAGCTTAGGTTTGCAAAGTTTGGCACACAAGGGAGGAGTGTTACAAGTAAAAACTCTATGAACAATTGAGGCTCAGTGAGATTCCATGATATGGTGTTGATCGTGGTCCTACTAGGATGGGTGGAGGTGTTTCCCACTGTTTATCCTTCATAGCCAAGATCCGTGGGATGATTGCGCAAATCACACTCCCCTAGATGTGTGATGATGATTGTCACATGCCCAAAGGGGAAGTTAGATCGATGTAGTCGATTTTCCCACCTTTTGGTTTTATGGAGGTTTAGGTCAGTATAGCTGACCCATCGCATATTCTAGTAGAGGACAAATAGGATGGTAACATAAGTGATTAGGAGGGATATGATGATTCTAGAATAACTTGGGAACTTTTTTGGTGCAGGGCATGAATGTTCAAAACAAATTTTAGAAAAAATCTCATATTATAATAAAGAATTCAATTGGAACACAATCCTTGCATAATTATACTAAATACTAATGTGATTATTGATATACTATATCAACCGTAACTTCAGGATGAAGTTTTCTAAAGGAGGTATGTATGTAATAAACCATTTAATTCACTAACTAAATAACCCTTTCTATAAACCTATTAAATAAACCCATTTTATTAACTCATTAAATAACACAATTAAACAAACCATATTTTAACAAAACCATTTTATTAAAATTGGATTATTGGTTCAACCAATTTTGATTTGGTCATGAATATTATTATATAAATGTGAAAAAAAAACATTTCTTTTAAAATTAGTGAACAAACTCAGCCAAATGTGATTTGGTCATAAATGTGAAAGGTCATATCGCCTCTAAAATTCATAAAAATCCATTCATGATGGCATGTAATGGAGAGCAAGGAAATCATATTATAATAAAAATCCTTGATGATGAGGCAATGAGGGGTGAGTATATAAGGAGAATGAATAAGGTGAATATGGTTTGGCTTTATTTTTATTTTTTAGGGGAAGGGAGGAAAAGGAAGGAGAAAAGAAAAACATAGATAGAGCCACAATGAAGGGAAAGACACAAATTGAGAAATTTTTCTTGGAGTTTTGGGCACGAGGACCAGAACTCGAATTCCGAAGCATTCAGGATCTGGGAACCTGATAGGTTATTCCCATATGGGATGGAGGAATTAGTCAATTTTGTAGCAGGTGTAGACTCAGATCAACATCAGCCCTAGGATCAAAATCAAATGGGATATCCAGGTATGTATGCGCATTTAAATTAGAAAATATAAGTATAATTTTGATGGTCTTGTTGATCTATAAAATTGTAGGCCTTGCAATTATTTTCTTGTATGTTTTTTACTATTTCTAGATATGAACCTAAATAAAATGCACCTTCCCAACATCACATAACCTAAATTAATATTAGCTCATTCTCTTTTCCACATCTTCAAAACTTTAGTCATGTGGTTGCTCCGATTTTCCCAACTCTACATAACTTCATCTATCACATTTTATTTTCCCAACTCTATGTAGTTTCATCTCTCACATTTTTTGAGTTCTTTCTTGTTGTTTCTATTAACTTTTCCAATTTTTTTGGTTTTTTTTTTATTAACATTAACATCATTGTGATGATAGTTTAAATTTAAAATGATTCATAGTTTTGTTTCCATCTACCTCATCCAAAGCCCAATAACAATGAAATATATTTAGTACATCTTTAATGCTTGGGACAATAATTTGTATGCCTATGCTAGAATTTTAAGAAAACTATGTAACGCTTAACACAATTTTATGTAACGCTTAACACAATTTTTATAATTGTCATATTAATGCATAAGGGATTATGCTCTAACATCCACTCTATCACACATTATTAGTTGCTTACATTATTAGTTGCTTTGATAGATAAAGTAAAAAATCAATATGCTCAAATGAGTGGTTTGCATGAATAATCTCATTTATTTATTTTTTTGAGTAGGTTTTGGGAAGCTCAAAACAAAGGTCCTAGGAGATTTTCTTCATTCTCAATGAAATGGGCTACATCTTATTAACAAATATGTTATTACTTTCATTCACAAAGAGTGCTTTAAAATTGTAAAAGATAGAGTTAATAAATTGTATGTATCGGTGAGAGCGATATAAGATATATTAGTTGAATTATTACAAAATGAAGTTTTATTCATTTAAAGCAAAAACAATTAAACAAAAAAATCTAAAATATATTTAATAATATATAATAAAATAGAGATATTTTTTAATCTTCTATAATCCTAAAAAATATAAATCTAAATTACAATACTCATACATCATATAAATATAGATAATAAATATTCTTATATTCTACTAAGAATATTTAATTTTAATATTGGTTTTAAAGTGATATGTTGCCAATTCTAATTATATGGTTGATTTTCTTTAAATTACATTTTTTTATTTGGTGGATTCTTTACATAAAATAAATTTTTAAGTGAAATTTTTTTTGGAAAATTTTGATAAGTTTATAATTAAAATAAGGTAAAAAAATTTATGATCAAATCTTAATAAACAAAACAGTAATTTTAAATTTGTGATTTCAATAAATTCTTATCAAATTCTGAGATAATACAATAAACTGTTTAAACTGTTTCCTTTTAAAATCTAAAAAAAAAAACTTTCTCACCATATGACCTAAAAAAATAATTGACTAAGCAATATATATTTTAGATATAACAAATTAAACATAGATTTTGTTTAAATCTTTTGAAAAGTATACATCAATTTTAATCTTATTAAATAAAATATAACTGCTTTGCGACTTCTCATTTCATAAAAAAAGTCCACTAGAATTTTACACTTAAAAAATTAAAAGCAATTGGTTAAATTTAATATTGGTCACCATCCAATCACTGTACTAAATAACCTGTGCGAAAGGTCAAAGGAATTTGTTTTCCACAGGGGAAGGGATACTCCATTAAATGACATACTTCCCACTTGCATCGTAAAGGTTGATTGATTCGTGTTTTTCCTTTTGGTTGACCTCCATTGATTGGTTAATTCCTACACTTTCCGTGGCCTTGGTACACCTAATACTGCAAAGAGAACAATTTTCCTCATTAATTTGTTGTCTCAGGTAACTTACGTTAAAATAGCACAAACACAGACCCCAAAATAGAGGAGGATTGAGGGGGAAATTCAACCATGTACCAAAAAATTAGGAGAAGAGTGGGAAAATAAAATCACATCCGGGAATATCGAACGCGGAGTAGACAAGGTGGGTCGAGATACTGTAAATAAAATTCTTATTTTACTCGGGCCTGGATGACTTTAATATCTTGTCGTCCGTGGATCGAGACTTTATGCAGAGGTGATTTAGATGGAGGAACAGTGATTCCTATTTTTGATAGCCTCATGGCCGCAGTTGTTGGGCAATAACAGGCATAGAGACAGATGCATATAGGCGTGAGGATTTTATTTGATGTGTTTTTGTGTCAGTTTGCCTTCATATTCTCAATATCTTTATGTGACAGAGAGGTTTGCTGGCACATATTTTGTAATGTGTCACTCGAAGCTCATTTCGTTCCCAGGGAAATAGTGCATTACAGAGATATATAATAAGCAGAGACCAAAATTCTGGGAAGACAGAGTCACACAGACCATTCATAAGAAACAAGCTTCAGAATTTGGTTCTGGTTCTATGTGGATAGAAATAGTTTCGCTGTGGAAGGTTCGAAGGAGATATTTAGCTGGGAATGGTGTCGACCCTGAATCCGTTAAATAATGTGAAAGAGGGAGACAAACACAGCCTGGTGTCGACCCTGAATCCGTTAAATAATGTGAAAGAGGGAGACAAACACAGCCTGCCGCCTCCGGGTTTCCGGTTTCATCCCAATGATGAGGAATTCGTTTCTTACTATCTCACCAAAAAGATTTTGGAGGGCAAGTTCTCCTGTCATGCAATTGCAGAGGCCGAGTTCAGCAGGCCTGAACTTTGGGATTTACCAGGTACATATGCTTGATATATCATCATTACACGCTATTTTATCATGAGTTGGTACATAATTTTAATAGCATTTGCTTTAATTTTCTATTCTTAGGGAAATTTGTATTGGAGGTATTATGCCATCAGAACTTATGATAACATGACTGCAGCAAAAGCTAAAATTTGAGAGAAGAAATGGTAGTTCTTCAGCCTTAGGGACCGCAAGTATCCGAGAGGCCTTCGCACCAATAGAGCCACAGAGGTTGGATACTGGAAAACCACTGGGAAAGATCAAGTGCTTTTCAGTTCACGATCATCTTCACGGGTTGGAATAAACAAAACGCTTGTTTTCTACAAGGGCAGAGCTCCGAAAGGAGAGAAAACCAACTGGGTAATGCACGAATACCGCCTCGAAGGAAAAGTCTCTGATCATCTCATGCCCCAAAACTACAAGGTGCGTAAATCGAATTCATTGTATACATTAATATACTGTGTGCTCAGTAACAGTATATACGTTCATCTCACTTTGGATTTATTAAACAGTGACATAGATAGAAAACTGAAACTGCAAACATAATGTTTTCGTACAGATAAATAATACTAGGTTTAGGGTTAAGTCGTTTCCTAATTTTATAGTCATTACTCAAATACGGGATCTTCTCCTACTGGGGCTGTAAAAAACGTATGTTGTTGGAATTTAGGAGAGATGAACCCAAAGGCTATAATAACTAATCTCTCTATGATTGGACTTGGCTCAGGATGAATGGGTCGTGTGCAGAATAGAATGCAGCGGGCAAGAAGAATTCCATAGTGTTGACAAACAGAAACACATTTCTTGATGCTCCGGGCTCTCCATCCGTGCCCTCGCTTTTGGAATGCCCTTGCAACAGGACTGCAGCGAATGATCAGGAAACAGCATCTTCCTGAGAGTGAATCTGAAGCTTATGTAATGTTGGGAATAATGCTTAATTTGCTATGTAAATTGCTGATAATTTAGTCAGCGCATTTTGTGTTCTCTGTGCAAAATTAGGGCAGCAAATTGTTAGGGAGGTCAGTGCTCAAATTAGAAGACTGGTAGTGTCATTAGATTTGTTTCACTTGATTGATAATCATATTATTAATAATTTTACTATATATGAATGTAGTTAATGGTTTAATATATACGAGATTTACAGCAGGTTTGAGCTCACATATTGGTTGTATTTTATTTGAATTATTGTTTTTTTATGTGTTTTTCTTCATAATTATGTTGCTTATCAGCTGGCTTAAAGAAGCCATTTCATATTCTACAAGTGGTATCAAAGCGGGTTTTGGGTTGAAGTTTTATTGTTAGAATTTTTCCAAAGTTAATCATGTTAAATCCTAACCAGATGCCAGTTCCAGAGTTTGATGGGAACGATTATGATTATCAGTGCATTAAGATGCTACCCTTTTTTATTGGAAAAGATTTGTGGGAGATTGTTGAATCAGGTTAGGAGGAGCCCGCTGATTGGAATGCCCTTACAGCCAATGAAAGAACAACAAGAGAGGAAGCAAGGAAGAAGAATGCTCAAGCTTTGTTTCACATTCATATAGCTCTTGATAAGAGCGTATTTCCAAGAATATGAGGAGAAAAAACTGCCAAAGATGCCTAGGAGACTCTACAAGAAGCTTACCAAGGTAGTGATCAAGTTAAGGTGGTCAAGCTTCAGAAATTGAAGCAAGAGTTCGAGAATTTGAAGATGCAAGAAGCTGAAAGTGTGAGTGACTATTGTGTGAGAGTCAAATATGTGGTCAATAAAATGTCTACACTTGGAGAAACTATAAGTAATGAAGTTTTAATTAAAAAGGTATTGAGATCTTTAACACATAGATGGAATCATCGTTCCATAATCATGGAAGAAAGTAAGGATTTGAGAAAACTACAATTTGATCAATTGGTTGGATCGTTGATGTCTCATGAAGAAAGGTTGAAGGACACTTTTGAAGGTGTAGAGAAAGCTTTTTCCTCTAAATTACAAATTACAAAGAATAAAGATGCATGCAGTAGTAGTGCCAAAAGCAATCAATGTCATGTAAATGGCAAAGCCAAAATTCTTCAAGAGGTAGGGGAAGAGGTGGCTCAAGTGGAAGAGGTAGTTTTAGAGGAAGCGGTAGAGGTAGATTTGATAAGAAAAATGTTCAATGTTACTATTGTAACAAGTATGGCCACTTTGAAAGAGAATGCATATTGAAAGAAGGTAAAAATGCTAACTATGCTCAAGAAAGTGGTGCGTATCCTTGAGATCATTTATTTTTATCTTCTTCCAAAGGTGAAAATACAAGTAAAGATGTTTGGTACCTAGATTATGGATGCTCTAACCATATGACAGGGAATGAGAATATGTTTTTAGCAAAGGATGGAAGTTTCAAATCCAAGATCCATCTTGGTGATGATGAATCATTGTAGTTTGCTGCCAAAGGAGCTATGTAGGTCCAAATAAAAGAAGGTATAAAGCGTATTCATGACATTTATTATACTCCACAATTGAAGCATAATTTGTTGAGTGTTGGGCAACTATGTGAGAAAAATTATAAAGTAGTCTTTGAAAATAAGACATGTACTATCTATAATAAGAATAAGGGAAATAGGTTGATCATTGTTGTGCCTATGAAAAGAAATAGGATATTTCCCTTGAGGTTTGATGAACATAACAACAATCTTGGAAATATGGCTTATGAGGATTCAAGTTGGTTATGGCATCTCAGGTATGGACATTTAAATTTTCACAGTTTGAAGTTTCTAACCTCACATGCATTAGTTTTTGGTTTTCCCAAGGTAGAAGAGCATAAAGAGGTTTGTGAAGGATGTGCTAAAGGAAAGCATGCAAGGAAAGGTTTCCAAAGGGCACTCCATGGAGGGCTCATCGCCCACTTCAGCTTGTTCATTCAGACATATGCGGTCCTATGCAAACTAAGAGTTTGGGTAAGTCATCATATTTCACCACTTTTATTGATGATTACTCACGAAATTGTTGGGTATATTTTTGAAGGCCGAAAGTGAAGCCCTTGATACATTCAAGAAGTTCAAAGCCCTTGTAGAAAATGAGAAAGGGTGTAAGATCAAATGTTTTCTGACTGACTATGGAGGAGAATTCTACTCAAAAGCTTTCCAAATTTATTGTGATATGAATGGCATCAGGAGGCAGCATACTACGACATACACACCCCAACATAATGGCATAGATGAAAGAAAGAATTGTACTGTGGTTGAAATGGCAAGATGCATGTTACAAACTAAGGGGTTGAGCAATTCTTATTGGGGAGATGCAGTTGGTAGAGCAGTGTACATCCTCAACCATAGCCCCACCAGTGCACTAGAAAATATGAATCCTTATGAAGCTTGGTATGGAAAAAGGCTTAATGTTAATCATTTCAAAGTTTTTGGTTGTTTGGCTTATGCGCATGTACCTAATCAGAATAGAAGAAAGTTAGATGCAAAGAGTGAGTTATGCATTTTTATTGGGTATAGTAAGACAAGCAAGGCTTATAAATTGTATAATCCTCTAAATAACGAGCTTGTTGTATCAAAAGATGTAATTTTTGATGAAGGGGGAGTTTATGGTCATAAAAAAAGCTATGCTGAGAAGAAAAAATATTTTTTGAAATATGATATAATTGTTGATATTGATCATGAGCAACCAACTAATATTTCTGTAACTAGTGGGTTAACTCCACCAAGCAACCCTTCATTGATTTCTTCAAAATCAAGGTCAACTGCAATTTCTTCTCCAAGTTCTACAAGGAAGGTAAGAAGATTGAGTGATATTTATTAGAGGAGTGAAAATCAATCACATGAAGAAAACCCAATAGGTGAGATAGTCAATTTCGCTTTATTAGCCAGGGTTTATTTTGAACCATCATTTCTTGAAGATGCATGTACTAATGAGGTTTCAATGCAAGCCATGCAAGAAGTGATGGATTCCATTCAAAGGAATGACACTTGGAATTTGATAGAGCTTCCACATGACAAGAAAAATTTTGGCACTAAATTTAAGAGTGATGGGAGTGTTGAAAGACACAAAGCAAGATTAGTTGCTAGAGCATTCACATAGAAGTATGCAATTGATTATTAAGAGACATTTGCGCCAGTAGCAAGACAGGAGACCATTAGAATTTTGATTTCATTAGTAGCTTAGAAAAAGTGGAGCATGCATCATATGGACATGAAAAGCGCCTTCTTGAATGGGTACTTAGAAGAGGAAGTATATGTGGATAAGCCACAAGGTTTTGAAGTGGAGGGAAAGGAGAATAATGTCTACAAGTTGAAGAAGGCTTTGTATGGTCTCAAGCAAGCACCAAGAGCATGGTATGCTAGGATTTATGGATAGTTTCAAGAAAATAGCTTCCAGAGAAGTAAGAGTGATCCTACCCTTTACTACAAACAAGAAGGTATTGATATTCTAATCATAAGTTTGTATGTTGATGATCTATTGTATATGGGTAGTAGTTATAAAATGAACGATAAATTCAAAGTTTCTATGATGAATGAATTTGAGATGAAAGATCTAGGCATCATGAAATATTTTCTAGCAAAGGAGCTTTATCAAAGTAAGGATGATATTTTCATTTGTGAGACAAAGTATGCACATGATATGCCAAATAAAGTTGATATGCTTGATTTTAATCCATCCCCTACTCCAAGTTCTCATGGAGAGGTGTCATGTAGAAATGATGGTGTTGATTTAGTTGATGAGAAAACTTACAGAGGTATTGTGGGGAGCTTGATATTTCTAACCCACAGAAGGCCTGATATTACATATTCAAATTCACTTGTTTCAAGGTATATGACAAATCCATCTAAAATACATATGAAGGCAACCAAGAGGATTTTAACGTATGTGAAAGGCACTCTAAATTTTGGTATTCATTACTACTCTTCTGAAATGTTCAACCTTGTTGGATTTAGTGATTCAGATTGGGGAGGTAGCCTTGATGACCACAAGTCCACATCTGGAAATTGTTTCTCTCTTGGTCCTGGTTTGATTACATGGAGCTAAAAAACAAAGCATTGTTGCCCTCTCATCCATAGAAGTGGAGTATGTTGTCGTTACCTCAGCAGGTACACAAACTCTTTGGCTTAGAAAATTTTTGGAAGGATTTGGAGAAAAACAAATTCAGCCTACAATTATTTATTGTGATAATGTAAGTGCCATCAAGTTAGCAAAAAATCCTATTCATCACAGCAGGACAAAGCATTTTGACAGGAAATATCACTTCATTCGAGATTTGGTGTAGAAGAAGGATATTGAATTGAAGCGTATAAATACTGAGCATCAACTAGCCGATATCTTCACCAAAGAAGTTGCAAAAGCTCAGTTTTTGGAACTATGAGATAAGATAGTAAATCCTAATTAATGATTAAGGGGGAGTGTTGGTAATATTGCTTTATTTGTTATGTAAATTGCTGAAAATTTAGTCAGCAGATTTTATGTCCTCTATGCAAAATTAGGGCAGTAAATTATTAGGAAGGTGAGTGCTCAAAATTAGAAGAGTGCTCAAAATTAGAAGATTGGTAGTGTTAGTAGATTTATTTCACAGTTGATTGATAATCATATTAGTAATAATTTTACTATACCAGAATGTAGTTAATGGTTTAACATATATGAGATTTACAGCAGGTTTGAGCTCACATAGTGGTTGTGCTTTATTTGTTTCATTATTTTTTGATGTTTTTTTCTTCATAATTATGTTGGCATATCAGCTGGCTTAAAGAATCCATTTCATATTCTACATGAAAAGGGTCACAATATGTCCTACTTCTCAATACCGGTGGAGGGATATCATCCTCACCAGTCTCAATGTGGCAGCAACTCTTGATTCTTTGCACTAGCTATTAGAAATGCAGTCTTCATATCTACATAATCTCATGCTCGATGATGCAGGGATTCATATGAATATAATGTATTCATCTTCACTATTCTCAGTATCCAATATGAGACGTGATCACATCATTCGAAAACTAGACTAGCAGGTGCCAGTTGTACAACCACTTCTACCACGCAATTCACATTTTCCTCTATCATTTATGTCCTAAAACCTGGGATCGTCGAGTACAGGTGATATTTTTATAATTTTCACTCTTCAAACTCTGTTACAAAAAACCTGGTTGGGCAGTCGACAAGAAGCACAATGGATCCCTTTTCTAGCTCTTTTGTACATCATAAAACATCAAGCAATAACAATACTAGTGGAACTAATAACGGTATGGTCAACTTCCACTAGGCTAACGATGGCCTCTGTGAAAAGATATTGGCTAAGCCTATTCAAGAGGTGGATGGTGCCACATGTTTGAGTACATACATAAATGATTTAATGAATTTTGTTGGTTGTAATTGATTAGATCCATCACTTGATCAACTCGATTCTTCTGCAGCTCCTCTAGCGAATTTTGATTCTCCATGTAATATCACGGAGCATTTATTTTAATGGAATCTCAAGAAATATATATATATATATATATATATATATATATATATATATATATATATATATATATATATATATATATATATATATATATATATATATATATATATATATATATATATATATATATATATATATAATATATATATAACCAAGAAGAGCCATAACTAGAGCACATTATAAAATTAAACATATAACTAGAATGGAAATTATAACAAATCAGCCATAAGATCACCATAATGACCAATATATTAACATATGAAAATTCCAACCAAGTCATGCACTTCCATGTACCTTGAGCTGAACCAAATCTCTCTTTCAACCAATGAGCCCCGGGCCATATTCTAAGCATGAATGTGGGATCATAAGGGTTTAACCAAAAGAAAACCAACTAGGGATTTTAGAGGCCAAACCACCTCAAACATCAAGGAAAGATATCTCAACTAGATGGTCCGAAAATAACTAACATCACCTAGATTCGTCTCTAACCAACCTGTGTAGGGCTAGAGGACCTAGTAACTCAACCCATAGCCTTTAGGTAACCAAATCTATTATAGGGATCCAAATATCTCTAATCTCGACTTACAGCCTCCAAGGAATCCAAGCTATTTCAGAGCTCCAAAGAATTTGTCCTAGCTCACAGCTATAGGAAATATGAGAACCAATCAAAGAACCAAATGGGGAACCCACTACATCATGGCGATCGATGAAATGGTAAGGAAATTTCGAAACCACTCTAAATCTAGGAAAATATCCATGCCAATGACAACATATAACCAAGGAATCACATGCATATATCATGCATCCAAAAACTAGCAAGGAGATCACACATGCAACCTATTACCTGCAAAGTAAGGTTGTTGTAGTTGTTGATCCAACTATTTCCTTGCACTTCCTTTCTCTCCTTTGATTTTTCCTTTGCTTTTCTTCTCCCAAATCCAAGTGATTGCTAGAGTGCTCCAAGAATACTCTATGTATGGAAGAGTGTATGAGATCCAAATGTTAAACTAACAAAATAAAAAGCTCACAAAATCCATCGACTATTTCCTTGAAGCCTTTTTATTATTGGTGTCTCATTTTTCTTTCATTTTCTTTCATTTTTCCTCTACTTTCCCTTGCATGCAAATTGGTGTCTCTTCAAATTCATGTTCTCCTATTTTTCTTTATTTTCATAATTAAATGTCATTTATTTCCTCTTTTCCTTTGCCAATTATCATAACCATTATTTAACCACAAGTGATTCCCACTTTTAATGTTTTCCGATCATTCATCTTGGACTACATGTCCAATAACCTTGGTCTTTTTTTATTTTTATGGAAAATCGACTAGTTTCTATTACAATAGGTGCTCTACTGTCCATATATTGGGATGGATTCCTAGGGACATCATAATATGTTCCTTCCTCCTAGAAAGAAGTGGAGGTGATTCAAGTGTTTTTTTTATTTAACTTGAGTTGATTTCTATATTATATAATGGGACATGACTAACATACTTCCTGTGGTGACCTGCAAGTATCAGGACTGGGGAGTAGGAGTTGTTTTGGAGGAAGTATACGATAGTATTAATAGCTTGGAGAGTTTCTTCAAGGATCCTTATGGAAGTTTATTTGTTGGAGGAGGCTTATGGGATATCATGACCAAGAGGGAGGGCCTTCTATGGTGAGATCATCATGGGACCTTTTAGTGAAGGTGAGATAGAAATTTATAGGTAAGAGAGGTAATTCTTAGATGCTTCCTTGAGGGAGTACCTCACCAAAGGGAAACATGTGCTTTGGAAATTTGATGACGATAATTTTGGAAGTGCATCCTACCAAATGGTAGCCACTTTTGCAAGGGACAATGTTAGAGTCTAGTAGGCATGATTAAAAAATGATAGGTCCTATTTTCCCACGACTAATATCAAGATTCCATCACTCTAGATGTGAATATATTGCAAATGAGATAGGAACAAGTTTTTTATTTGAGTGAGGACCAAATTTTGTACATGATTAACTAATTTTTTGATGTAGTCCTAATGATGGATGATTGTGTCTAACAATTGTTATGATGATACATATATTTTGTACCAATTTCTTGGGATGAGATGTGCATTCATAATGTATATTTGATAGTAATTTTTGGAAGGGACGCAATGAGGGAATAATAGTTGTACCATTTCTTTAAATGTGATATATATTTGATACCATTTTTTTACTGCTACAATAGTGGGGGTTAACTAGATATTCCATTGATTTTGATGAGATGTATAACATGTATGTTGATATGCATGTTTACATGTACATCATTCGTCTACATTATATTTTTTCATATCATGTTGATTTTGTTGTTGTTTGATTTACATAAAGTATTATGTGTATGTTAATGATTATATATATATATATATATATATATATATATATATATATATATATATATATATATAAAATTGAACTTCTGATGGGCTACTCTTATAATTTAACGTTTTCATATAATGTTAAATTTTGGTTTTATGGAATTTTGAATTTGGATTGTAAATGTACAAACTTATAACTATTTATTCCATATAGTATTAAACTTTTAATTAAGTGGGTTGTTCATTCTCTAGCAAGATACAATATGTTTATCAAACATGCTTACAAATTTTATTAAAATATTCTATCAATGGTTACTGTTTTTTCTAATTTCGTAAATCAATTTTTCTCATTAAATGATATTTTATATATTTAAACTTAAATATGTTTATTTTTTTTTTTTAAATATTGATAAAGTTAAATTGTATTATAATATATCTAAGGAAAAATTTCATACTCCAATTATATATAATGATAACACTTTCATATTAGGTCATGAAAAAAATCCTAAAACATTATGAATGTGTAAAGATTATTAACATGTAGTGGAGAAAAATGGACACAATTGGTATAGAACAACCTAGTAAATGATGAATTTCTCTTCTAACAGGAATAAAACATGAATAAAATGTGATGAAGAAGGAAAGACAAATCCTAAACACATTAACTCTTTTGTTCGGAGAAGTGGGTGAGTAAACCTATTTTTGAAGCTAAGTGTAGATCCAATGGTAAAAATTCTAGTTTATTCACAACATTAGTGGAAAAGAGAACATGGTAGTTTCAGAAAAAGGTGGAGAAAGATTGGTTGATACCACAAAAATAGAAACATCTAGGTATGTAATAAAAGCATCAATAATATTGTTTTAAGAAGTGATATGACATATTTTTGAAAAATTTATCTTTGTTAGATTTAATTAACATTGTAGGGCATTATGATGAGGTTCTATATAATATCATTTTAATGGATACCTTCCATGTATTAGATAATTTATAGAATTTTTATATACATGTAATAGATGATGGAATGAAAATTCCAATTGCTACACTTGTTGCAAGAAGAGCCCAAATAAGTATTTGATATTTTGATTGTTTTTTCTTCATCATTGGTTACCATGGTTTTTTATATTTATGCAACTAAGCTTGCATAAATGTAAAGTGTTTAACCTTTCATTTTGTATAGTTTGGCTCTATTTGAATGTTAAATGTAAATTGATATAGGTTGAATCCTTGATATCAACCTATGGAAATACCGTCCAAAAAAATATGTTGACTTTTGACACCTATTGTATTAAATCAGAATTCCCTAAAATTTGGATGTAACTAATATATACTTGATTATACTGAATTAATAATGGTGTGATAAATCTGGCATTGTTGGTGATAATTTATGTTACATTTTAACACAACAAATATGCTCATCGAAACATATTGAATTCATATAAAATACCAACAATTTCCATCATTTATCAAAATATCACAATGATAAATATTAAATATATGCATACTATGTATTCATTCTCTTCATATCAATAATTATACCTTTTTTTTTAACATTGACAATACTATTATGTAAATTTTTTGTATAATTAATAATGAAACGATAAACAAATTAGAAAAAGAATGTCCAACATGATAGGTTGCGGATGAAGAATATTGTTATCATTGACAACAAATATTTAAAATCATATGTCCTATGTTCAAATTAATTTTATAAATCCTTGTATAGACACTTTATAAAAGAAAATAAATAAAAATATTAAAACAATAAAAATAAAAATATATTGAGCATCATAAATTAAAACAATAAGTATTTCCTCCCATAAAGCCAACCACTTTATAAATGGTCACTTTAACCAATACATTTACATGCGCTTCATTGAAAATCCAAAAATATAATTACTCAATCATGCTTTTATGACAACCCAAGGGGTTATCTAAAGATCTACCTAATCGAAGGAATTTTTTATAAGCATTTGGTGGGATAGGAAAGTTATGATTTATTAACAACTCATCAACTATGCACTACATCCACAACACTAAATATGAATGTAATCCTTTTCATAAAGAATTTTCTGTCATGGGAGGGTTCTCAAAAAAATAATTAGTTTACTCTAAATATTGTGAGTCGACAAGTACTTATCAAACCCATAATGTTTCCATGATTCATTGATTATTATCAATACATAAAATGTTCTCTGTGTAAAGATAATAATATTTCATCCACACACTATTCCTGCAAATACCACGTTTGTACTTAATACTATTTATGCAATCAAAGTGCCCATGAAAAATGGCATAATTCTTACTAATTACTTTGGAGGAGTGGATACACATGAAGGGATAAGAAATTGAAATTTTGCAACATCTATTTTAGAAGTGGTATAATTATTACCAGAGAAGAAGAATCTGGTTTCCACATTGAGCAGAGGATTGGAAGATAGCCAAGTTCAAAACAAAGTGTGGTTTTAATAGATTTGGTATTTACTTTGAAAATGGATAAAAAGAGTGTAATTATCACTATGTTCCAAAAAATTGAAATGTCTTTGGTGTGAATTTGGACACTTTTTCTCCCATCTCATACAAAATGTTGGATCTCCTAGTAGAGATGTTTTGTGTGATATTTGTATCGTACTTTAACTCAGGCGAACTCTCTATTTATTGGAAAAAAAGAGAGGATTTTGTCAATTTAGGATGAAACTTAGTTGATTTGGCTTACTACTTTTCAAAAATAGATCCTATGGAAGTTTTCCCATGTCTCTTTTCTATATATCATATTACATTCTTGATTGCAATGGAAGGTGTTAGGCCATCAAATTAGGTAGCTCATAAATAATACAGTTGGACAATATGACACATCCAAAATACTCCTTCAACCCATTCCATTTTGGAAAATCACATACCATAAGGGTGTCATGAAGGAGATTTAGTTCATGATGTAATAATATTGACCTAGGTTTATAGCTAGAGGATGACATGTTATAATGGTGGGGTAAAGCAATTTCCCACTTTCATTAAATATCTACTTGGTATATCTTTCTCTTGAAACATATTTGTGGCATTTTAGTATCATTGGAATATAAGATCTTTGATGATAAAACATTATCCTATAAAAATAAATTACCAATTATTCAAGTGAAAAAAACTTAAAAAAATTAATTATATAGGAAAAAATAGATTCTAAATATTTTTAGATTTGATATTATAATTATTTTCCACTCTATTTTACTCACAAAAAAAAAAAAATATCAGTAAAAACGTTAACAAAATTTGTTTAGAATCACATAACAATCCAACATAAAACAAAAGTTTCCATAACTTTTAAAAATTATAATTACATTTTATCCTTCGCAAAGCAATTATATATATTAAAAAAACGAAGGTATGCTTTTGTTTTTTTTCAATAAAATTCTCTAGCAGTGGATTTTGTATGGAGAAGCATATCGATGTTCTTTATTATGAACTGAGAAAGTAATTTACCGAAAATAAAAAGGAATTTTGGAATGTGAAGGGCCTTATTTGTGTATCCTTATATACAAAACATACTAGTTCACTATAGCGTTGTACATACCAATCCACTATAAGGCGGTATGCACGAAACTGTGACATTCGTTTTTGGATGGCAGGGCAAAACCTCCACAATATTCTAATTGCAGAAGTTTTCATTTTATTTTTCTCAATTAAATTCTTCTTTTGTTGTTAGGTAAAACTTGGACTTAAAAAAGAAACATATATATTAAATAGGATTTGTTTTTAACCATATGTATTTTTGATTGTATATGTGTACAATACTTATCATAAAGTTTTTCGAATGGATAGATTTTTGAGGAGCCATATTTGCAATGATTACCATAAGTGATATAGGAATATGCAAACTAAAAATATTAAGTATGTGATTTCTTGCTTTTGTCATCTCAATTTCATCGCTACATTTTCAAAGAGCTAAAAATGTTTTACAGCTACCTTTAATATTGGAAGCCTTAGCTTCGTAAGTCTTTCGATATCCCTCTATCATGTTTTTTTCGTACAAAATGATAGACTTTTATAGCGTCTTTTACTTGTAAATAGAGTTTTTGGTATCGACAACTCATTGGAGTGCATCCCAAACTGTCTTTAGCAATTTTTTTTACGAAAATGCTTTTACTATTAGCAATCTTATTCTACAAAAACAAAGAAACATCTTTGCGTATATATCTGTAAACAACATTACTTAATAAATAAAAAATGGAAATAACATTATTCTTTTATTAAAAAATTATATTTCAAATTATAATAGTAAAAAGATGAGCTTTTAAATTTGTGTTCATGTGTAGCCATGCTCAATTTATAGCAGTGATACACGGGAACTCTTAGTTTCACTTCGATAGGTTTATAAATGCCCTCTGACATGCGAGGGAAATACGGCATGCCCTCTGACATGCGAGAGAAATACAGCTCGCCTGGTTCACGTGCTGTCACTTAAAAGGCGAACTATATTTCCCTCCCATGCCAGAGGGCATTTATAAAACTGTAGAGTAAGAAATAGAAAAAGCCGTCACACTTTAGTGTGTCTACTGCTTCATAAAGCACTAGCATGGATTTTAAAATTTATGAACAATTTGATTTTAATATCATATGAAATGCGTATAATGCGATTATATTTTAACCACAGTGGCTTATATTTCACTGTGGCATAATGTGCACTTTAACTTTATTGTGTAAAAAGCATTTTTTATATGCGATTATTTCTGACTTTTCTTTATAGAATACGGTTAATAAAAGTTGAATAATAAAAGTCGAAGGAAAAGAAGTTAGCTCGCCCTAACAAGATTTTCTTTTCCACGGAGCTCATCCCAACATGATAGTAAGCTTTTTTTATTATTTTGTAAAATTTAATATATCTGATTTATTTGTATGTTTACAGTAATGATTTGTTAATTTATATTGTGCAATGCAAAAATCTGAAGAAACTTTATGATATTGTTCATCATAGGAGTGAAAAAAGGTGTAAAATATTTTGCAGAAATATTGCAAGGTGTAAAATTATTTATACAGAAAATAATTTACGTCGAATTTTAGTTTGACATTAGTGAATTTCTTGACGTTAATCACTAATTTGTTTAAAGCATTGAATTCCATCTTTTCTTATCCTTGTGGATGCACTCGTCGTACAGAGATAAGACATAAAAAATATGAACCATGTAAATGATTATGACTTATTCTTAAGTCCATCTAAAGTGGTGCTACACGTTAAAGTGGTTTACAAATCTATTAGGAATATAGTAGAAAGAACTTATAAATCTATTTTTCATTTACATATCCATGAATGTAGGAATCATATTATAAATAAACTATGAGATTCATTACTAATTTTTTTTAATGAGACTTATAAAACTTGTAACAGGGGAAAAAGATTAAATATTAAAAAAAAATCATTTTCAAAGTGTTATTAGTAAACATGTTTTTATATAACATTTCTCAAAATTACCAAAATAGGTTTGTTTTATATATTTAATTTCAAAGTAGATTTAAAATAAAAAGTAACCATTGTGCTTTTCATTTTCTAAGGAGATTATGAAAATTCTGAAACAAATAAAAAACAACAAAATTAATAGTGATAGTAATGTCCAAAAAAATACAAGAAAAGGAAATTTAATATAAATTTATTAATGAAGGATCCATTCGAACAACAACATGGACCAGAGTTATGCATTTATTGATTTACTCTTTTATTTAGATTAAATTTAATTATTGTACAAAATATTACATTTTAGGTTTTTTTTGTTGCAAAAGAGAAACAGAATGGGACATATTCATTACATAGAATAAGATAAGGTTGAAGAAAATAGTCATCAAAAAATTGTGAGTAGTTTGATTTTTCTCTTTATTTAATATTTCACATTTGTTGTGATCTTTATATTTAATAATTAGTTTATACTTATCCATAAGTTAAATGAGGGTTAATTGAATAATTTTTAAGTAGTTATGTTATTTAAATTTAATCATTTTATAATTAATGGAACAACAAGAAATTTTTATAGCAAGAAACGAAATAATGAGAGGAAAATTTTAAGAATGTAATTTTTTTTTAAAGTGTAGAAATTTTGGTCAATCTTACTATTCTTTAATATTCAAATTGTAAAATGCTTGAATTTTTTCTTATAAAAATTTTCAAATTATTAATTATTTTACATAGTATTTATAAAATTTTGGCGATTTATAAGGTAAAATAATTTTATACTATAAAATTTGGGCCATCATTTTTAGAAAAAAATGTATGGAAGCCAATAGAAAATATTTTGAGACACAACATGCATCATTGCTTTGAAAGCTTGTGTATTGTTTATCAATAAATTGTTGATTTTGTACAATTTTTTATTTATTCAAAAATGTATATTGTACTATGCTAATGTAAGTATATTTTTTATACTTTATTTCTATGTATGTAAATGAAACATGTAGAGGTGAAACATATAAAATAAAGTGGTGAGTAACTAAAGTACACTATCACGTACATGTTATGAATAAGTGAGGTATGCATATAGTTTAAGCAATGAAGAATGGTTCTAAGTGATGGATGAGTTAATATGATTGTAATATCTATGCTTTATAATATTTTTGATGGAAAATCATGGACTTTTTTAATATACTCAACCAATTGGCCTAATTATAGTGAATACATCTTACTAATACTCCTCTTAGAATTAGATGTTATTAAATTTTGTTTACTGCATTGGAGATGTTACCAAAAATGGATGTTGATAGGTTACCAATAAATGAAACTATTACATCTTATATGCAATTTCATTATTTCAGACCTTTATATATTCTCTATTTTCTGTTTTTAGAGTATAGATCACTTATTCATATACAATAAAATTAAAATGAATCTCTTATGTTATTTCGTTTCTCAATCTTTATTAATTTTTTTATTGATTAATATATATACAAATGATTTAGGTTTTTAGAAATGAAATAGGTATTATACAATCATTTTATCAAAATGTAACACAAAAATAGAAAAATAATTAGTTAAAATACATAAATATTGATGCATTATATTACTTTAAATTCACTAATATATACATGTGTGAATTTTTATGATCCATATACACCAATGTTTATTAATAATAATACTACACTTCTGCCAAAAAAAATAGAACATTGTAAGTGACAACACAATTAAATCTATGATTTCAGCATATTGTTTAGCACATAATTACAATATGCATTAATCCTTTACATATATTTCCTATGTGTTTGTGCTTATCTAGATATAGATGCTTACTAATAACAATGATGCCAAAAATTAATGCTAACATCTCACCTCAAATGCTTGAAATTTTAGATCTTATTAATAAAAATGTTAAAAATAAGAATCAATATATGAAATTTATAACAAAAGCAATACACCTTGTAACAAAATTCATGACTAATGTATATAATAATTATTCTTACATCAGTTATTTATATATTTATATACACACTAGTGCATTGTACACATACAAAACAAATGTGTATATGTCAATATATTGTAAAAATTCCAACATTAATAAAAATATATAAGCTAAAACTTCCATTAAAAATTCTCTTAAACTTGTTTTACAAATAGTATACATTATAGTGCAAGATTCCATTAAAAACTCCCTTAAACCTCCATTACAAATAGTATACATTATAGTGTAAGATTTCATTAAATTTGGTTTGATCTCGTAACACTAAACTCCTCGGAAAAAAAGATTTTAAATGGGTTTCCAACATAATCCATGTCTTTAAGGTATTTAACATGTCAATTCATCAGGTAATCATTATAATGTTTATATATAATTTTTAATTATTATTTAAATATATTTAATGGTTTTTCGATTAGTTTATGTCATTTTTATTATTTTAATAAATATTTAATGGGAACGTAACATATAATTATAACGAGAGTTAAATTTTACTCATGGGTTAATTTTCTATGCATTTTTTTAAAAATAGATTTTTATTTTTTATTTTTTCTAAAAATGATTGACCCAAATTTTACAAAAAAGAATATTCCACTCTCAAGATTAGCATAATTATATAGAAACTATATACCCAAACATTTTACATTTTACATATTAATAACTAGTCATATTCACCAAAGTTTCTATCCTCAAGAATAGCTTTCCATCATTAAAATTACTTTTATCAATTAGTTATTAAAAGTAAATTTCTTAACAATCCACTAGTCTTAAAATCACCCTAAAAAATATATATTTTTTATTCATATAAAAATATATTATTTGTTTGATATAAAACTCTTTATTAAACTCAATAAATTATTATCATAATCCATTTAATTCACTCATTAAATAACCATATAAATAAACCTATTAATTAAACCCTTTTAATTCACCGATTAAATAACCCTATAAATAACCCTATTAAATAAACTCGATTTTAACAGAACCATTTTGTTAAAATTGGTGAACCGACTCAACCCATATTTATTTAGTCGTGAATATTATTATACAAATATGAACAAATAACCCTATTAAATAAATTCGATTTTAACAAAACCATTTTGTTAAAATTGGTGAACCGACTCAACCCATATTTATTTAGTCATGAATATTATTATACAAATATGAACAAAGACATTTATTTGAAAATTGGTAAAATCACTAAGCCAAATTCGATTTGGTTATTTGAAAATTGGTGAAATAACTCAGCCAAATTCGATTTGGTCATAAATGTTAAAGGTTAGACCACCTCCAAAATTCATTAAAAAGTCATTCATGATGGTACGGGTGAGGGTGCAAGGAAATCATATATTATAATGAAAATCCTTAGTATGGGATATAAGGGGAACGAATAAAGTGAATATGGTGTTTTTTTTCGAGGGGAGGAGGAAAGTGAAGGAGAAGAGAAAAACACATAAAGTTATTGGAAAGATACCAATTGAGTAAATGTTTTTGGATTTTTGAAGATGACGCTAGAATATTTTAATTTTAAATTTTTTTTTGGATCTCGGAACTAGATAAATTGATTCTAAATTGACATAGATGGTTTAGTAGCAAATGCAACTCATAGCAATATCAGTTTAGAGATCAACTTCAAATGATATATCCATATATGTATCTACATTTAAATTAGAAAATCTAACTGAGAATATTTTCGATCTGTAAAATTCTAAGCCTTATAGTTTATTATCAAAGTTAGATTCATACACTTGCAAACCTTACGAGCCATCTCTATGCAACTGGAATCAAAACAAATAGCATATAGTAAAACAAAAATGATTGCATTAAGCCCTTAAATAGGTAAATTACATGCCCAAAACTCCATTTTCTATATATTCAGGAGTTGTCCTAAAAATATTTTATTTTTTACTTTACTCTGTTTTGTTTTGTTTTGTTGTGTTTTGTTAATAAAATCCCAAAGCCAAGGTAATAGCATGTGTGTTTCATTGGAATGAGTCCAATGGAAAGAAGTGGAAAAGGGAAAGAGGAGGAGGCTGGCGGAGGGATGCGGACGCGCGCAGTTAGGGTTTGCATACGGCGCAACAGACGGAATTGACAGACGAAAATCGCGGGACAGAGGGCGAAGAAAGGTACGGAAGGTAGATTGAGTAAGGTAATTTCGCAACATTCGCATTTCAAGCAAGCAGTTTGCAGCAACAAAGTGAGGGTAAACAATAAGAGATAAGAACTGAGAGGGAAATGGAAAACCCTCAAGGGAGGGGAGAGATCCCCTCCTTCAAAAATGTTGTAGCAGGGGAGACCAGTGCAAGCGGAATGCAACATAACCAGAAGGAAAACTATGCACCCGTGATGGGTAACCTATGGCAAAAGAGGATGGGAGGAAAATGCCTACCAAGGGCACAAAAACAACCTAGATATGTCATTCCCTGCAATAAACTTGAGGAATACAACTGCTATATGAAGGACCATGCCCTGATATGTAAATTCATAGGCTACTGGCCAACTGAGAAGGAGTTATACAGATGGATTGACCAAAGGTGGAGACCAAAAGGCCATATAGATCTGAAACTGGGGGCAAAAGGGTTCTTCACAGCCATCTTTACGAATCTGGAGGACAAGGATAGGGTTTTCGAAGAAGGACCGTACTTCATGAATAATGCGGGCCTGTTCATGAAATACTGGGAAGAAAGATATAACCCAGAAAAAGAAAAAATGCTGGACGCCCCAATCTGGGTTAGACTGTTCGGGCTCCCAGATGAATTCTGGGATCCTGAAATTCTAGAGGGAATTGGGAACACAATTGGGGGTTTTGTTAAAATTGCAGAAGCTACAAAACGAGGCAAATATACTTCATACGCAAGGATCTGTGTCTACATGAATTTAGCAGAACCCCTCCCGGAGAATATCGAGCTGGAATATCATGACGAAATCTGGCAACAGCCAATAGATTATGAACATATTCCGTTTAGGTGCCGCAAATGCCATGAGTATGGTCATCTATATCAACAATGCCCTCTGAATAAGGAAGAGGAGTCAAAGAGAAGTCAAGAGGAATATCAAAGAAATTCAGAAAAAATGGAGGAGGCAGACAGGGGTTTTCAACAGGTCACAAGAAGAAAGAAACAGAGCAAGGAGGGCCCCAAATCCCAGCCACAAGAAAAGCCCCTTCATACAGCAAGTCAAAACAAGTTTCAAATACTACAGAACAAGAACGAGGATTACGAAGTAAATCTGGAGGACGATGAAGATCCTGGAAACACACCAATGGAAATTGTAAATGAAAATAAAGGAAAAGATGCAAATTTGGGGAAAACGATTGAAGAACGGGCTGAAGGAAAGGCAGAAACTGCAACAATGCAATCCCAGATGGAAGTAGAAAACCAGATAGAAAGTCAGGTGGAGGAGGAAAAAATCATGAAATAGTTAATTCAAGAATGGAAACACCTAGATAGTAGATTCATACCTGAGAAGCAGAAACAACTATACAAAGAAGCATTTCAGAAGTACAAGGAAAAAAAAAGGGAGAACATGGATAAGAAGATAATGATAGGAAATGAACAAGGGAATGGACAGATGGGAATGGACGGCTCTGGCAAAAATAGTAGGAAAAGAGGTCGGAAAACGATGAGCGAAACCATTCAGACTGTGGGTGAAACGTTGATAAACTCAGGCAAAGTGATACCTTTGTCAGAGTTATTCTTCCCCTCCTATCAAAAGTTTTAAATGATTGTCATTAGTTAGAATATTAGGGGTTTGAATAGTAAAGGAAAACAGAGATATATGAAAGAGAAATTGAAAAAGGAGAAGCCCAGTATTATGATTTTACAGGAGACAAAAATTACAGTACAACAGTTGGAAGGAATAATCGACAAAAATAAACTTCAATACGAAGTTATGGTGCAAGACGCTATTGGCTCTGCGAGAGGTATTGCAATTTTGTGGAATCCAAACAATATCATCCTAGAAGGCTGGACCAGTATGAATAGAATCCTTACAGGCATTGGTAGGATAGTAGGAACAAAGGAAAAGGTTGTCATCTCAGGGGTTTATGGCCCTCCTTCCCCAGGAGAAAAAGAAATTTTTATAAATAACATGAAAATAATCCGTAGAATATATCCAGAGGCTGCTTGGATTATAGGAGGCGATTTTAATTTAATCAGATCCCTAGAGGAGAAAAAAGGATGGATAAGGAAGTTAGACCACTTCATGGATATGTTCAATGAATTGATAGATGATTTAAGACTAGTAGACATCCAGACCATTAATGGGATATGTACCTGGAACAATAGGAGGGGAGGTAAGAATCAAATAGCATCAAGACTTGATCGCTTCCTAGTATCAGAAGCTATTATGAACAAGGATGTTTTCGTCGAAGCAAAGATCATACCATCCCTTGGATCTGATCATTGGCCTATTAGACTAGAGGTGGATATTAAAAGAAATCGTGGAAGAAGACCATTCAGATTTGAAGCCTTCTGGTTAAGGGACCCAGGATTCATAAAGAAAGTGGAAGAATGGTGGACGCAAAGTACAGTGCAGGGAAAAGGAAAGATGCATACTTTCCAACTGGAACTGAAGGAGTTGAAAGGGAGAATTAAGAAATGGAACAAGGAAGAATTTGGTAACATTATGGAAGACAAACAAAAACTAGAGGGGGAGATGGAATCTCTACAAAAAAAGATGATAATGGAAGGTCGAACAGAGGAGAGCATTAGAGAAGAAGGGGTAATTCTTGGAAAACTAGAAGAAAGACGAAAGCAGGAAGAAGTTCTATGGCGGCAAAAATCAAGAATAAAGTGGTTAAGGGAGGGAGAAAGGAACACCAAATTCTTTCATCAGGCTATGATTAAACACAGACAAAGAAATAGGATCCTATTCATCAAAGATAAAAATGGTGATAGAGTAGTGGAGCAAGTTGAGATTGAGCAAGTGCTGGTGGATCATCATAAAGGTATCCTAACTGAACCTCAAGCTGATAGAACGGGAGCAATAAAGGAAATATGTTCGGTCATTCCTCGTTTAGTTACAGATGACCAAAATAAGGCGCTGATGAGAGTTGTTAACTTAGAAGAGATAGAGGAAACTGTAAAATCTATGAAGAAAGGTACTGCTCCAGGTCCTGATGGCTTCACAGTGGATTTCTACCAGGTGGGATGGCACTTTCTGGGAAAAGAGACCTTAGATCTGATAGAAGAATCTTGGATGAACCAAAAGGTATGGCCTACCATTAACTCTACTTTCTATGCTCTGATTCCTAAGGGTGATAATTTAGAAGATGCCAATGGTTTTAGACCCATAGCTTTGTGTAATGTCATCTACAAGATCATAACATCCTTGGTCGCCAAAAGATTGAAACCCCTACTGGATAAGTTAATATCTGTTGAACAAACGGGCTTTGTTGAAGGTAGACAAATCCTAGATGGCCTTGTAGTAACTCAAGAAGTTATTCACTCTTTAAAAATGAAAAAGCAAAAGGGTATGATGATTAAATTAGATCTGTCAAAAGCTTACATGACAGACTGAACTGGAACTATTTGGAAGAAGTCCTTGAAAGTTTTGGCTTCAACAGGAGGTGGATTAAGTGGATTCATAGTTTGATTTCTTCTCTGAATTTTTCCATTCTTGTTAATGGAACTCCCTCGAAAACCTTTAATGCGTCTAGAGGAATTAGACAGGGAGACCCATTATCTCCGTTTCTTTTCATTCTAGCAGCTGAAGGTCTGGGTCGATTTATTAAAAAAGAACGAGCAGCGAACAGAATCAAAGGTTTATAGCTCTGGGGAAATAATCTACCCTTAACTCATCAACAATTCGTTGATGATATCATGCTATTTGGGGAACCAACTGTTAAGGAAGTGAGACACCTAAAGAGAATTCTGGATTTATTTGCTGAAGCTTCTGGATTGGAAATCAATAGAGATAAGTCATGTGTCTTCATATTTAATACTGTGGAACAGGTTAAAACTCACCTCATAAGATTGTTGGGCTTTAAGAGAGGAGAGCTGCCTACGAAATACTTGGGAAATTTATTGGACTTTACTTCCAAAAAGATGAAAAATTGGCAAGGAGTCTTGGACAAGTTGAGAAACAAAGTGGCAAACTGGGCCTTCCGAGTGCTAAACATAGCAGGAAGGGTGGTTCTAGAAAAATCATTTCTCCAAGCTATCCCCATCTATCCCTTGTCGATAATGGCGCCCCCCTTAGGAGTCTGTGCAAAGATTAGAGAGATCATAAGAAATTTTATTTGGGGAGGAGCAAACCAACAGAAAAAATGGGCCCTAGTTTCTTGGAGCCATTTAACAGAGAGGAAGGAAAAAGGGGGACTGGGTTTACGGGACCCGGAAAAACTCAACAAAGTGTTAGGAGCGAAGCTCTGATGGTGCTGGTTAAGGGGGGGCAATGACCTGTGGAAAGCCATATGGAAAACTAAATATAATATGCCTGACTCAATAGTTGAGATTTTAAGACAGAGAGAAACCCCCAAGGGTTCAGCAATCTGGGATCTAGCTCGTCAAAACAGAAATTTGGTGGAGAATCATACATTCTGGGAGATTCGAGGTGGAGAGGAAGCTAATTTCTGGGATGAAAAATGGCAGCAGAAAGAAAGAATGAGTAGAATTCAGAGGGTACAACAGCTTCAGGAAAGAATAGAAGGAGACCGAAAATGTGTCAGAGACTATTGGAAAGAAAATGATTTGGATGGAATCTGGAGAAAATGGACTGAACCGACCGAGTGGGACAGGGAGCTAAGTCAAGATCAACAAGAAGCTTATATGAAAGAGGTGGATTCCAGGAAAATTAGAGCCCGCACTGGAAGGGATCTTCTTAGGTGGGGGAACTCCATGAAAGGATCTTTCACCACCAAAGAGGCTTACTATTTAACAGATTCGCAGGCCATAGCTGAGGAGAATCTAGACTGGAAGATTATATGGGGAAGCAACTGGTGGCCCAAAGTATCCCTATTCATATGGCTTGCAACTAAGAATAAGATCTTAACTTGGGACAGAATTCAAAAAAGAGGCTTTAGTGGCCCGTCGAGATGTTATCTCTGTAACACTGAAATGGAGACCAGAAATCACCTGCTGATTAACTGCTCGTTCGCAAAGAAACTTTGGATGGACACAAGAAGAACATTCGGCAAATCTGAGATAGGCCCCAGAGATCTCAATGACATTGTTTTCCAGTGGAATAAAGAGAAATTTCAATGTAAAGTTGTCAGCAGAGCATGGAATCTCATCTCAGGGTTCGTGCTATGGATGATATGGAAAGAGAGGAATCGCAAAGTGTTCCAGAATAAAGTAAAGGATCCGGAAATAATTTGGGGACGAGCGGTCAAATTAATGAGGGAAACAATCCTGGTTGAGAAATGGGACATGGAGGATTGGAAGGCAAATCAGCTTGAGGAGGGAATCTTGAACAATTTAAACCTAAAATTTGAGATGGTTCATCACAAGCAGAACCTCAGACATAATGCGCGGACCCAAAGATCTGATAAATTTAGCTATCCCAGAGAAAAATTCATCAGATTAAACTTCGATGGAGCTTCGAAAGGGAACCCTGGTGAAGCTGGTTTTGGAGGCATTTTCCGGGACAGTCATAAGCAGGTAAGGTGGATTTACGCTGATTGGGGTGGAGAAATGATGAACAATGAGGCTGAATTTTGGGCAATTCACCAGGGGCTGCGAATTGCTTTAAGAAATGGATACACCAATTTAGAAATCGTTGGTGATTCCCAGATCGCGATTGAAATGCTGAAGAAGCTCAGCAATGGAAGAGACTGGGAAAAGATTACAAGCAGCTGGCGAACGGCTGGAATTGTCCAGGAGATAGCTGATTTATTGAAAAGGATTGAATACAAACTAATCAATCACGTCAGAAGGAAAGGGAATCGCGCGGCCGATTTCATGGAGAATTGGGGATGCAAAGGACACGGCAGCACGGTAGACAGTCAATGGAAAGCGGTGCGCGGTTGCAGGGAGTGGGCGGACTTGGCAAAAATCATAAATGAAGACCATGATCAAGCTACGAGTGAGAATGCAGGGATCAATGAGCTGGATGGATGAGAGGGCGTGGAGATCCCGTTTAATGAATACAGGGCAGTCTGGACAGAGGGGCGATATGATGACAGGGTACAGAGTAGTACATTGGCGGCGTGTGTGGAGAATGGCACAGGATCATCCCCAATGTGAAACAATAAATGCTCGCGATCGGAGAGGAGGGTGGAGCGGCATGTCAGATCTCCCGACAGTTGAAATTAATCAAAGAATGATGGCCAAAGGAGACATCATCCCGGAAAGTAATCGGCGGCAAGGCAAAGTTGATTCAGAGGCGTACGCTGAGGGCAGAGAACCGATATATATCCAAACGAGGAAGGAAAGGAAGTTATTTAGTTGTTTCCCAATTTGGCGAGGAGCGGACAACACAGCTGAGAGACAGAAATACAAGATAGAGTTTACTTGGCATCAGAGTATTCCCTGCGGCAGAACCGGTGGTAACATGGAAACCCGGCTGAAAACCAGGACGATAGAGGAGCAACAGAATGCAATCGACAGGAACAAGAGTCAGAAAGGTAAGGAAATTATGGATGAGGAGCACTCAACTGAGATTTTGGAGATTGAAGACGAGTCTGAGGAGGAGTCGCCCCGAGGCGAGGGGAATAAGAGGTCTAACTCACAGGACGAATTAGCAAACGAGGAGCATCAGCAGATGAAGGAGGACCACCCGGAGCCGCAGGCGGCGAAAGTTAGGCGTTACGGCATGAGAAGAAGAGACAGGGGTCTTGGCAGCGGTATGGATTCGGGCAGTAAAAGGGGTCGGGGACAGAGTAGGAAGACGCATGAGGAAGGCGAGAACTCCAGGCAGGAAGCGGGACCAACCAAAAAAACGAGGAGGACGGTGAATCAGAGAGTTCGTCGGGCAGAGAGGGCTTATCAGCAGAACACCAATCCAGAAGTTAGAAGAATTATGCAACACCTGGAGGAGGAGTCTCTCCAAGACCAATCTGATGAAGAAATGGAGGACTGGGAATTCCTGCTGCATGATCCAGGCCACACCAGGGGCAGAATGTCCCTGTTTAAACAATCTCTTCATATTTACTGGGTTATGAAAGGGCTGTTGGCAAAGGCTTTAGAGCAAGTTGCTACTGAGATGGTGGAGATTGCGCAGGGTGGCCCTGATATGCGCAGAGAATTGAGTTTCATCCGCATTGCTCTGGAGAGGCAAGAGGAGAAATTAGATGAAATACAACAGCTGCTGAAGGGAGTTCACCAGGGTGCAGATAGAGGAGGAAATCAGCAACCTGCAATGAACAATGTTTGAAAAATATATGTTCAGGAAAACTCAAAGTCCTACCAATTATAGTTTTTTGCATGTTTTAGATAGAGAAGTTCATTTCTTGCAGACTAGTAGAATTAGAAGATCTCAAGACTGTCTTGTTTATCTTGCTAGGATTATCAGACTTTGGGCCTTCTATTTTTGGTCGGCCATTAAAAACTATAGATGGCTTAATCACTCGGTTTCCCCATGTGGGCGAGTTTACAATGTTTTTGATACTATGTAATGTTTTATTTTCTATCCAGTAATAGAAAGAGTACCACCTCAGCTTACAAAAAAAAAAAAATACCCTGTGTGTTTCATTGCGTTTTGTTAATAAAATCCCAAAGCCAAGGTAATAGTGTGTAGATTCAAATAATAAAAATAAAATAATAATAACTACAAAAAAAAATTAAACAAGGGAGCCACTGCCGTGGCGGTAGTCCCTGCTGGGGTCTGCCACAACAACACAATATAAATGTTCATAGATATTATCAATATTTCTATTATATGTCCAGGATCAGGAATAGCAGCACAACCTCCGGTGCAAAACCTGCGGTTAAATGTTCATAAATGTTATCAAACACAAAATGATATATTAACATATATTCCTCTCGTGCAATTATCGTCCTGGTGATTTATTACTACTTTGTGTGTGAAATGAGATTAATACATGCAGACCCCACGTGGCTCCTCAATTTCAAAGCTGGATTCCAATGCCATTTGTATCGTACTAGTAGCATTAAAAAAAAAAAAAATTGAGAGTAAGAGTGCTTAATTCTGTTTTGATAGTGAAAATAAACTTAACCCGATTAAAAAAAAACCTCCAAAATATTCAAAATCTTCAAACTTTTTATAATCCACGATTTTAAAATGTGTGTCATATGCCATTGTTTCTTCAAAATCGCATGCCTAGTAATTAAAGGCACATGCAGACCCCACGCGGCATACCACCGCTAAACCTATCGCCAAGTTCGAAGTCGAATTCCATTTCCCCACTAGTAAACCTAACCTGTCACATTGTTCAAAGTTGGATTCTATCATTTTCTTTTACAATAGCATGTCTTTTCCATGAGTAAACCTTTGTCAAAACACAATATTACTACTTTGTATGTGAAATCTCTGCATGCACTCCAAGTGTCCTTTGCAAAGGTACAGCTCTACATCCATTACAGGTTTTGCATATTCGGTCACTTGTACTGGTAAGTACTGCAAGACCACTATCCGCTTTGCACAATCCTGGAACAGTGAAAGTAGGACAAGTAGGGCAGCCCGGTAAAATTTTATTGCACTTTTCTTGACTGCTCTTCATTCATTTCAAAATTTTATTGCACTTTTCTTGACTGCTCTTCATTCATTTCAAAATTTTATTGCACTTTTCTTGACTGCTCTTATCCTTTACAGAAGAATTATGCAAGCTTTCAACATATTGGTATTGTAATTCTCTTCATTAGTAATTATATAGAGATATGTGTGATTAATAACATAAATTTGTTTGATCTTGTTTCAGTTATATTCAGCGGCTCTATCTCTGCAAAATATAAAAGCAGTAATGATTTGGTCGCATTTGCTGTTCTGCTAAAATATTTATATAGTGTTTCACCGCCAGATACCAACGCCGTTTGCATCACAACAGGCGGAGGAATGTCTTGGGTATTGTTTGTTGAAATGAGCTTTTGCGACCTTACAGGAGTTGTATTTTCTCGTGCGGGCATTGCACTCCACAGGCGGTCGAACTCATCTTGTGGATACCTGCTTAATTCAGATGCAAAAATGTTCAGAATACCGACAAAAGAGTTATCACAGATTGACAACGGTAGTCCATCAAAAATTGGGGTTCACGTAGGAAGCATGTCTTGGTTGCGCTAATTGGTATTTAAAAATTCGACATCATTCCGGTCTGATGCTAATTTCTACTTTCTTCGTGTGTGAGTTTTAGATTACCGGAGTTTTCTAATATTTAAAAGAAGGCATTTTTTTCTACTGAGAAAGAGAGTTTTAGATTACCGGAGAGAAACATATAAACTGTAAACAATTACATGATCAATGAATTTGCACTAACCGCATATCTTGATTCTAAACTCAACATTGTTCCTGGGATAGCCTGTCGATACATGCCACGGAGGAGTGTCCTCAATTCGACAGCAGAGATGAAGGGATCGTTATCCTCTGAGGTTCTAATCAAGCAAATATAAAGCACACTACCGGAACTAACCAACACCTTCTCATAATTGAGGGGAGTTATCATTTTCAGGTTTGTGATTGGTATGGTTTCCACAGCCAACATACCCAAGGTCTCAATAGAGAGAGAAAGCGAAGGTTGATGACTTTTGAAATCCCGTGTAATTTCCGACGGCGAACCATAACCTTAAGAGGTAAGGCACATTGGGTATCACAGGCAACTGATAGCAAGATTTCTTGAGAGGGTTCGGAAAAAACCATAGACTATGCACGGAGGAATCGTAGGCTTGTTGAGTGGCGTCCCCTGTGTATGTTGTCTCACCGACGTCTATGTAGTTAACGTCAGTGACCCATTGTATGTTGTTTTCTGCACTATAATTTGTTTGGCCTCCACAATCGATACTGAGAAATCCTGCTGCATCAAAGGATACCTTGTCAAATAAAGTAATACATAAACATGAAAAAATCGATGAGCACTGATTAAAAACAAAAAATAAAAATAAATTACTATTCGAAAATAAACAAAACTCAACCATTTATGGCCATAAGAGCGTCGGCCTGAATTTTTTATAAAGATAAAATTAATCACCTGGTTGAGCAATAACAACGAGTAAACATAATAACTCACTGACAGCCACCAAACAGGTCCATTTGCCGCAACTCATGTTTACTGTGTCTGCTCCAATTTTTAAAACTACAAAAATTCTAACATCGAGGGCAGATCATCGCGGGCAGGAATCGAAAGGGTGCGTATCGCTACTGGGAAGCGTTTGGATTAGTCCTGATATCCGTGATATTTGTTTCTGATAAAGATCAAATATCGGACCGGTCGAAGGGTCGAGAGGGTGCCATGTGTCTTCTCGGCTTGACTGTGACTTGTGAAGAGGCCAGGGCGCATCCAAACGAAGAAAATTTGAAATGCATCGTGTAACGCCTCATCCAAATTATGTAGATTTAGTAGCTTTTATGTCTCATGTATCGATATTGTTTTAGTGTCTTTCTGTCTGAGGTCTCGATATTGTTTTAGCGTGCAGTTTTGTACACTATAGACACTTGCCCGACATGCAACACCCAATACTATTTGGTTTCCAATAAAGTTATGTTAAAATTAAAAAAATAAAACATAACTGAAATAATAAATAATTAGAGGAATGTTTGGGCGAGCACGCCGGGTTAGATGCAATCCACGTGGTCCCATTGCTTCAATGCTTTTTAAAAATTCTTTTAGAAATCCTTATGGCAACCTATTATGTGACCGTGCATTTTAATGAACATAGAAAACATGACTTATTTAATAAAAAAATAGAATTTGAAAAATGTTTTCCGTATTTGAACATGGCCTTGAACTTTCTCGAGACAGCTGGGATGCACCCAAAAGAAAATTATTTCGCCGACAATCTCAACGGCACACCTGTCCACAGCTCCATCGAAAGCGTACATCGACAGTTTACCTCGCACCCTGCTCCGCCCTTCCCACCGAGGCTGCCCATTTGCATGACCTTCCAACCACAGTGATGCCCGGAGATCAGCGTCTTCATTTTTTGACCACCAAAGGGTTTTCCCTTCATTTTCTTAAAAATGAGGCCTTTCACGGAACGCATTTTCGTCCAAGACAACCATTTTTCTCTCTAGCAGCGCCTTCCTCCACAACAATCCTCTGGGCCCTTTTATTGACCATTTTTCCATACCGTCATAATACATACCACCATTTGTCAATACCGTCATAACACATACCATTCGTCAATACACGTACATGCCATAGGAAGGTTGGGTTGTTTGTCATGTCTGTTCAGTGTTATATTCCTCGTGAGTCATCTTTAATGGATTTCCATTTTTGTATTAATAGAAGTTGTTGTGAGCCTACTATCATACTTTCAGTTCTTTCTTTCTTTAGTATGTTGTATAATACATACAGTGCCTTTGCTGCTTTTGCCTTTGTGCCTCGTCTCTTGCTGTGTTTTCTGAAGACCTGGCTGCTGCAACAACTTCAACTTCTGAAATATAATCAGAAACCCTAGCCATGGCGGTAGCAACATCATGTGCTGTAAAAACACAGAAATGCTACTCCTTTCCCCATTCCGGTAGACGGATTTCGTCTGCACCACAGAATCCACAATCTCAGTTCACGTTCTTTATATATGTGCACAAAATAGGATTTTTATGGCTTGGAAGTTTAAAGCCTGTTATTTCTTTATATATGTGCACAAAATAGGATTTTTATGGCTCAGAAGTTTAAAGCCTGTTATTTCTTTATATATGTGCACAGTTGCAGGGAATGAAGAGAAAAATTACGAAATTCCTCCACCCATTGGGTTTTCTAATTCTGGGCTACACAAGCGGCTTCCACAGAGGTGATTTATCATCAATTTCTGGCAGCACTGCAACAGGTTAGCATTGTAGCACTTTGATTAAGGAAATTTATTCTTTTTGTTATTGTAGTCGCATTTCTTCTTTTTCTTGTTACTGTACTGAAGTCGCATTTCTCGCATTTCCTAAGAAAAGATTATCAGATATACATTGTAAAGGAAGTAAGCAAGGAGAAAGGCCCATCCCTAGAGAAATATTCTTTGTTTCCCAAATTTCTGGATGTTTTTCCAGAGGAAATGTTAGGATTACCTCTTGAAAGGGAGCTTGATATCTAATATAATTAAAACCTAGTACAAACTAATCTCTAAAACACCCAGTGGAATGAAAAACATAGAACTTCAAGAGTTACACATACAACTGAAGGAACCATTGGAGATAGGACACATCAGACCAAGTATTTCACCTTGGGGTGTACCTATAATTGTTTTCAAGAAGCATGATGGTTCCTTGTGGCTCTGTATAGACTATCGAGACTTAAACTAAGCTACAGAAAAGTATAGTTATCCAATGCCCCAAATTGATGATCTATTTCACCAAATGAACGGGGATTTTATGTTCTCAAAAATTGATCTATGTTCTACTAATCATCAATTAAGAATTAAATATAGTGATATTCCTAAGGAAAAATTCCAAAGATACTCTGGCCATTACAAGTTTGGAGTGCTTCCATTTGGGTGGACCAATGCACCCAAAGCATTCATAAATATTATTAATAGTGTTTTCTGTAAGTATCTCAACCACTTTGTACAAGCCATCTTAGATAATATTCTCATTTACTCCAAAAATGAGGAGCATGGAGAACACTTGTGGATAGAATTAACTTGCCTCTTGGAGCACCAATTATATAGAAAGTTATCTAAGTGCTCCTTCTTTCGAAAGAAGATCCATTACCTCAATCATATTTTATCTAGTGAAGGGATCTCAAAATATCCTGAGAAGGTAAAATAATTCATGGATTGATCGATACGAAAACGGTGTATTAAGCGTGTTGTTTTATGGTTTTAGGAGGAACATACTATCAAAGGTTTGTAAAAGTGTTCTTAAAAATTGCAAATCCTATCACAACCCTCTAGCACAAAGGAGTTAGGCACAAGTGGACCAAGGAATGTGAAATTGCAATCACTAACCTTAAAAGATTGTTGACTAGTGCACCAATCTTGCGAGTACTTGACATTGACTAAAAATTTACGGTATGTACTGATGCATCCAATTAAGGATTAGGAGTAGTATTAATGCAAGGTAAAGGAGTAAGAGTGTATTCCTCAATTAAGTTTAAGCCTCATGAAAAACTCTATGCCACAAATGATTTAGAGTTGATCATTGTCATACTAGCTTTAAAGATATGGAGACACTACCTTGTAAGGAAAATATTTGTGCTCAAAAGTGACCACCAAAGTTTGCAATACTTATTTATCGAAAGGGACTTGAATGATAGGAAAATATGATGGAGTGAATTATTAAGGAAATATGACTTTCAAATTTCATACATTAAGGGGAAGGAGAATGTAGTGGCAGATACTCTAAGTAGAAGACCAAGGATATTTTCCATTATACCAACGAAGGTATACTTGTGAGAGTGATTGCTAGGACATCTCCTAGAAGATATATAGTATTTAAAAGTAAGGTTTGTGCTTTGAAATAGAGAAAGAAAAGAAGATAAGTTTGAATTATATGAGCTAGAGAATGATGGATTGTTACAATTTCAAGAAAGGATGTATATCCCTAATAATGGGGATATCCGTAACACCATCCTCAAGGAATCCAACTAAATAATTTATTGTCCACATCCTAATGTAAACAATATTTATCTTGACACAAGGAAACACATATTTTGGGTGGGCATGAAGTAGAATATTGTCTAATTCTTTGCAAATTGTCTTGAATGTTAGTAAGTAAAGTCTAACCATCGTCACCAAGTAGGTCTCCTGCAACCTAATGAAATTTCTGTGACCAAATAAGAGGTTATTTATATGGATTTTATCGTGGGGCTACCTCTTACCCCAAAAAGGTACATTGCTATGCTTTTTGTGGTGGATAAATGAATGAAAAGTTTTCACCTTATTCATGTAAAAGATACTTATGAAGTTTTCGAGGTAGGTCAGGTACTTATATATGAAATTATCAAGTTTCATGGACTTCCTAAGAACATCATACTAGATAGGGATTCATGATTGACTTCAAGGTTCTAGACTTGTATGTAGTGAGATTTAGAGGCTCAAATAAATTTAAATACGACTTATCACCCTTAGATTGATGAACAAAAAAAAGGGTGAACCAAGTAATAGAAGATATTCCAAGGAAGTATGTTATGGACATGTTATGGATGAACAAACACACTAATAAAATTACTTACCCTTGATTGGATTTTCATATAATAAAACTTACCATAGTTCAAGCGAAATGCCTCCATTTGAAGAATTATATGGAATACCTTGCGGAACTCCACTATGTTCGGGAAAGTTATAGGAATAGGTGATAATGGGACCAGAATTAATTCATGAGATAGAAGAGCATGTAAAACAAATTAGGAAACAGTTAAAGGAAGAACTAGATAGACAAGAAAGATATGCTGATGCTCATAGGCATTATGAAGTATGGTATCAATTTTTTATTTGCATCAGACAAAACAAAAGAAACATTCATTTTGGAAAAAGAAAAAATTTGTCATCCGAGTTTATTAGGTCATTTAAAATTATTGAAAGAGTTGGACTTTTCACCTATCGTTTTGCATTTCCATACCACTTTCATAAAATTCGTAATGTTTCTCATGTATCTGTACTGAGGAACTAAATAGATAACAAATATCATAACCTTCAACAGAAGAAACTGCATGTATCAGATGAGGGAATCATAACATATACTAGAACATAGGGTTTGAAAACTCAAGAACCACTTGGTGCAGCAAGTTAAGGTCCAATGAGAGAAGTATACTCTTAGGTCTACTACCTAGGAAGACAAGGAGACCATGCACCATTAATATCCCAACTTATTTTGATATTGAGGCACTTAAAACATTATTTTGCATATATTTACTTTATTTAGCAAAATACATAAGTCTATCATTCTGAACATATCTATAACTGTGAAGAGTTACATGTGAGAATTTGATTTCAAATGATTATGTTATTTCATGTAGACTTAATTAAATATGTACACATTTTTGGTACATGGGTACCAATTTGAATTATGTTATGAATGAAATGTCTACATGTTATGTTGTACGTATCAACATGTGCGATTATATATTTATTATCATTGATGATAGTGAAATAAAAAAGATGACTACACTTGACTACTTAAAAGCTAAGATTGGCTAGACATAGCCAAATATGTTAAATGAACTTGAAGATAAATATCATAGATGACAACATAATAGGAATTCAAGGGAACTTCTATTTGAATACATTGATTCATATGCTATAGAGTGGGTACAAGTGTTTACATTGCATATAATATCATTACCAAACTGACCACATGATGTAAAAACTCTAGGAACGATTGAGGCTGAGTGAGATTCCATGAAATGTTGTTGAATGTGATCCTACTAGGAGGGGTGGAGGTGTTTCCCACTCTTTATTGTCCGAAACCAAGATTCATGGGAGGATTGTGCAAGTCACAGACCCCTAGACATGTCATGATGATTGTCATATGCCTACAGAGGAAGTTAGGTTGATGTAGTCGTTGCTCCCACCTTTGGGTTTTATCGATGGTTAGGTGAGTATAGCTGACACCTCGGAATATTCTAGTGGAGGACAGATACGATGGTAACAAAAGGGGTTAGGAGGGATATGGTGATTCTAGAATAACATGGAAACTTTGTTGTGTCATGACATGAATGTTCAAAACAAATTTTAGAAAAATTTTCACATTATAAACAACAAGAATTTAATTTGAACAAAATCCTTACATAATTACACTAAATATTAATGTAATTACAGATATAATATATAAACCCTAGGACCAAGATTTCTAAACGATGTGTGTATGTCATAACTCATTTAATTAACTAATTAATTAAACCTTTATAGAAACCTATTGAATAAACCCATTGAATTGACTAATTAAATAACGGAATTAATTAAACCATCTTTTAACAAAAACATTTTGTTAAAATTCGTGAACTCGCTCAACCAATATAGATTCATTCATGAATATTATTATTTAAATGTGAAAAAAACCATTTATTTTAAATGCAGTTGTCTATAACGCGACTTTTTGAAAGTCTTTCTGGCGGGTTTTTCCGGTCGAAATCCGGCAGGAATTTATTGGAATCGCAAGTTTGATAGCTAGTTTCTGCACAATGAAAGCGTCCCAGGGGTTTTCCAGGGTGCTGAATCCAAATATGCAGTTAAAAAATCATTTTAACTGCAACAAATCAAGATTTAACCTCAATTTCTTCCGCCGGATTCCGTCACCGGAATCTCCAAAAAGTCGCATTATGGACAACTCCATTTTAAATTTGGTGAACCAACTCAGCCAAATTTCATTTGTTCATAAATGTTAAAGGTGAGACCGCCTCCAAAATTCATCGAAAGTCGTTCATGGTGGCAGGTAATGGAGAGAAAGGAAATAATATTATAATAAAAATCCTTGATGCTGATGAAATGAGGGGTGAGGATATAAGGAGAATGAATAAGGCGAAGATGGTCTGGTTTTATTTTTGTATTTTAGGGGAAGGGAGTAAAGGAAATGAGAAGAGAAAGAAGGGAAAGATGAAAATTGAGCAATTTTGGAGTTTTGGGTATGGGGTCAAAATACTTTAATTTCAAAGCATTATGGATTTCGGAACCTAATAGGTTGATCGCAGATAGGCATGGAGGATTCGATCAATTTTTTATTGGGTGCATACTCAGAGAAACATTCAAAATCAAATTGGATATAAAGATATATATGTTCATTTAAATTTGAAAATCTAAATAGAATTTTGATACTCTCGTTAATCTATAAAATTATAGGCCTTGCAATTATTTGGTTTTGGGTATGGGGTCAAAACACTTCAATTTCAAAGCATTATGGATTTTGGAACCTAATAGGTTGATCCCAGATAGGCATGGAGGATTCAATCATTTTTTTATCGGGTGCATACTTAGAGAAACATTCAAAATCAAATTAGATATAAAGATATATATGTTCATTTAAATTTGAAAATCTAAATAGAATTTTGATACTCTGGTTAATCTATAAAATTATAGGCCTTGCAATTATTTGGTGGTATGTTTTTAACTATTTCTAGATATGGTCCTACATGAAATGCACCTTTTCAACATCACATAACCTAAATTAATATTAGCTCATTTTTTTCACATCTTCAAATATGTAGTCACGTGATCACTCCCACTTTCCCAACTCTACGTAGCTTCATCTCTCACAGTTTTTGAATTCCTTCCTATTGTTTCCATTAACTTTTCCACTTTATTTTTGTTATTTTAATTACCATTGACATGATTGTGATTATCGTTTAAGTTTTAAATGATTTTGTAGTGGTTCATAGTTTTGTTGCATGTACCTTATCCCAATCCCAAGATCAATGAAATGCATTTATTACATATTTAATGCTCGGAACAATAGTTCTTATGCCTATGCTAGATTCTTAAGAAGACCATGTAAAGCTTAACAATTTTTTTATAATTCTTATATTAATTCATAAAGGATTATGTTGTAACATCCACTCTATCGCACATTATTAGTTGGTTTGATAGTTAAAGTGAATAATCAATATGCTTAGAAAGAATAAGACAATTGGTTTGGATAGCTAATCTCATTTATCTTCTTTTTTTTAATTGGTTTTAGGAAGCTCAAAACAAAGGTCCTAAGATTTAGGACACTTTATTAATTCCTAATTAAATGGGCTACATATTATTGACAAATATATTATTAATTTCATACATATTATTGAACAATAGATTATTAGTTTCATTTACAAAGATTTCATTAAAATGGTAAAAGTTAGAGTTCATAAATTGTAGGTATTAGTGGGGGCAATGTAAGATATATGAGAGGAATTTTGACAAAATGAAATTTTATTTATTCTAAAGATTCAAGAAAATGAAAATTAATTAAAGATTCAAGAAAATTAATTTAAACCAAAAAAAAATATTTAACATATTTAATAATATATAATAAAATAGAGATATTTTTTAATCTCCCATAAACATCAAAAATATAAATCTAAATTAAAATATTCATAACTCATATAAATATAGTTAATAAATATTCTTATGTTCTACTAAAAACATTTAATTTTAAGATTGGTTGCAAATTTTTATGTTATGAAGTCTAATTACACTATATTATTATTTATTATTATTCGTTTTATTTAAATTACAACCTTTTTTATTTGGTGGCCTTACAACAAAAATAGTTTTTTTTTTTAAAGTAAGACTTTTTGGAAATTTTGGTAGATTTATATATGGAATTATGTGAAAAAATTGATGGTCAAATATTAATAGATAGGACAATCATTTCAATGAATATTTATCAAATTTATTCTAGAAAAATTATATAAGAAAATAAACCAAAAACTTTTCAAACATTCTAACACAAAGACAGTGTTCTCAACATATAACTTATTAGCACAACCACATTAATAAATGTGGTTGATAAACACCGATAAGACCATATGACACACATATTCCAATTATCAATAATATTAAGAATTAATTTTATTACCAATAATATTAATATAAATATAGGATCCTTATTAATAATAATTAATATTATGTTATTACTATTATATTATATTAAATAATAATAAGAATAAGAATAAGAATAATAAAATAAAAGTAATAACAACAATTATATTAATAGTCATTTAATAAAAAATAATGAACTAATGAACTAATTATGAAATAAACATTGAAGAAAAAACAAACAATAATTTAGATGTGGTTGATTGGAAATTCAACTCTAAACACCTACTACAACACAATTATTAAATGCTAGTCTCTTCCAAAACACTTCGAGACTGATGACATAAGTTTCACTAAATCAAATAATAGAAATAATGATCACGACCATTCACGCTTTTCAACCAATCCCTTCTCGCATTGTCTTGCATTTTTGCATAACGTTGAAAAGAAAAAGGAGGTGAAATCTCCAAATCATCTATTGATTTCACTCTTGATATAGTTGTAAATGTGAGACCCTACTTCTCTCTATCTCCAATATCTATAGTGACTCATTGCAAGAGCATAATTTTAAACCCAAGGGATAAATATTATAAACGTAAGGTATAAAAACCGTAAGATAAATATTATCATCCCTAAAATAAACATGCTTGACCATGCTTTACCAGCATTAGTTTTCATATTCAGATGATGTTTGTCACAATATGAAGTTGGACCATGGTTGAACATGTTTGATTTTCATATTGAGAGAGTCTTTAACACATTGTGACATTGGACCATTATTGACCGTGGATGACCATGATTGTAAACCCAAGCGATTTATATTAAATGATAAGATTAATATTATAAACCCTATGAATAATAGTATACCTTAGGAATATGGACCAAATAAACCCAAGGTATTGATATTATAAATTGAAGGAAATAATAAACCCTAAAGGGATTGATACTACAAACCCAAGGGATTAATACTAAAAATTGAAGGTATTGAAAACTCAATGGATTGATAATATAAACCCAAGGGAATAATATTAAACCCAAGGGATTAATATTTTAAATCCAAGGTATATAAAAAATAAGATAAATATTATAAACCCAAGGGATTATAAATCCAAGGGAATAATATTAAACCCAAGGGATAAATATTATAAACCTAAAGAATATAAAACCTAAGATAAATATTATAAACCCTAAGTTAAATATTTGTGAGAATGCAACATTGGAATACGGTTGACGATCATTGATTTTCATATTGAGACAATGTTTGTCACAAGGCAATGTTCGATAATGGTTGACCATCTTTGACCATGGTTGATCTCCATATTGAGACAATATGTGTCACAATGTGACATTGCGCCATGGTTGACCATGGATGACCATCATTGTGACTATGTGACATTGGACCAAGAGATATTCTTTGTCACAATGTCACCATGTAGCACCATGGTTGTTGACCATGGTTGACAATGATAGAACCCAAAGGTATTATAAACCCAAGGGAATAATATTAAACCCAAGGGATTAATATTAAAAATGAAAGGTATATAAACCCTAAAGGGCTTGATATTATAAACCTAACGGATTAATACTAAAAACCCAAGGGATTAAAACCCCAACAGATTGATAATATAAACACAAGGGAATAATATTAAACCCAAGGGATTAATATTATAAACACAAGCTATATAAACCCTAAGATAAATATTATAAACCCAAGGGAATAATAAATCCCAGGGAATAATATTAAACCCGAGGGATAAATATTATAAACCCAAGGAATATAAACCATAAGATAAATATTATCAATCCTAATATAAATATTTGTCACAATGCAATGCTAGAATATCGTTGACCATGATTGATTTTCACATTGAGACAAATAAACCATAAAATAAACATGGTTAACCATGATTCACCATCATTTATTTTCATTTTAAGATGATGTTTGTCACAATCTAACTTTGGACATGATTTACCATGGTTGATTATGGTTGATTTTAATATTGAGACAATCTTTGCCACATTGTGACATTGGACCATTGTTGACCATTGATGACCATGATTGTAAACCCAAGGATTTATATTAAACTCTAGGGTTAATATTATAAACCCCATGAATAATATTATCCTAGGAATATGAACTAAATAAACCCAGGGGATTGATATTATAAACCAAAGGGAATAATGAACTGAACAGATTATTTCTAAAACCCGAAGGTATTGTAAACCCAAGGGATTAATATTAGAAATGAAAGGTATATAAATACTAAAGGCACCGATATTATAAAACCATTGGAACAATAAACTCAAGGGATTAATAATAAAAACCTAAGAGATTAAAAACCCAATTTTATATTTTTACTTCATACTAATGTGACATTGGTTGATTTTCATGTTGAGAAAATCTTTATCACAATGTGATGTTAAACCCAAGGGATTAGAATTATAAATGGAAGGTATATAAATACTAAAGGGATTGATATTATAAAACCAACAGAACAATAAACCCAAAGAATTAATAACAAAAACCTAACGAATTAAAAACCCAATTTTATATTTTTACTTCATAATAATGTGAAATTGGTTGATTTTCATATTGAGAAAATCTTTATCACAGTGTGGCATTGGACCATGGTTGACCATGATTATAAACCCAGTGGATTTATATTAAACCCAAATATAATAATAATAATAATTATCCAATTTTAACGCCACGACCAAGCTAGACACAAAATTGGTGTATGAGACCCCCTTGTTTCTCAGACAAGGGACCCACCTCTGTGCAACGACTTGACTACTAAGCCTATGAAGGCATGCATACTCTACCCCCCATCTGGTTTTGACCCCGTGACCTCTTAGGAGGAAACACATGCTTTTAACCATTAGGCCCACTCAAGTTGTATAATATTATAAACCATATGAATAAACCCTATAAATAATATTATACCCTAGGAATATGAAGTCTTAGATGAATAAACCCTATAAATTGTTATTTTATAAGTTTTTTTAGTGAAAAGAATTCAAAATATAGTGCAAAATATTAAAAACAAATGCATAATAGATAATGAATTTTTCAAAAATAAATTCATATAAAATGAAATGAAATAAGCATTTGTAAATTCATAAATTCATTTACTATAATCTCATTTGAATATATTAATTTAAAAATAATATATATCATGTGAAGCAGTATTGATGGAATTTTAAATCTATAAATTTACAATTTTTTAATGTATGATATATTTTAAAAATTGATAATCAAATTTTAAAAACCCCAATTTTATATTTTTAGTTCACCTATTTTATTTATAATCAATTTACAATATAATTCATTTCAAATTTCAAAAATAAAAATTGGAGTAGATAATATAAGCTTCAAACACATTGATGAACATCTTAACATTAGAATGCACAAAATTTATTTGCACCATAATGAAGACGTAGAAAAATACCTTCTTATATATTTCCTTGTATATGATGATGATGATGATGATGGTTAACGTCCGTTGAGACCAAACATTGGTCTATCGGACCTAAAGAAACAAATTATTTATTTTGATTTAAGATTTTATTCCTATGCTCAAAAAGCTTGGAGAGAAGCCTCCCGAGCTCACTACAATTTTGACATTGTAAAAGGCTAGGAAGGTCACTATTGTAACAAAGATTTTGAAACTGAGATCTAATATGGTTTTATGCGGGGCACTCTAAGAGGAAGTGGTTTTCATCCTCAATGTTCCTATTCTCACATATATGGCAGATCCTTTCCATCCGTGGCGTTTTAGGAACTACTCAACGACCTGTTTCACTATGGAGCTCATGAGAATTCGTTCTAATCTTTGCTATATTACTTTTCTTCTTTGAGCTAGTTAAAATAGAGAGATACTTTTGATCTTCTAGGCTGGGTTGACGACCTTCTTATAATAACTTAATTTTCTTTTAGCCGCTAAATCTTTCTGACACTACATTTTTCTTTGAATTTAGAAGTAACAATATATTTAATGTTATTTATGTTTTGCAATGCATCATTCTCGTTGATCTCCCAATAGTTTAACCAGACCCTTGTGTCTTTATGCCACCCCTGATTGAGCCTTAGGTGGTTTTGGCTGGAATTTAAAGCTAGCTTAGGAAGTATATGATCATCTATGTTATTGAGTTTGTGCTTGTACATCAAAAACCTAATCATAGCTAGGCTCTCAATAGGGGAATGACCTGCTTCTATAAGGAGAATAAGATAGGGTGTATTACTTTTAATTTTCAGGTTATAAGTTATAAAACGCTTTTGGATTTGCTCAATCTTTCTCCATGATTCTCTAGAGATGCTGCAACCCCAAACCTCACAGCCATATAAGATAACAAGAGTGACTAAAGTTTCAAAGAGGAACTTATTTTTATCCCATATAAATGAATGTTATAAATAATAGGAAGAAACTTATCATAGAGGAACTTATTAGAATCTACATAATCTCAAACCCTTAGGAAATTGGTGGGTGGGATGCCACATGGCACGAGTATAATTTTTTAAATTTATTAAAAGTAATGGATTATTTTGCTAAATAAAATTTGCTTGTATATAAATGAATATTATAAATAATAATGAGGCAATTATTAGAATTAGAATAATCTCAACATGGAGATAATTATTATAATTGGAATAATCTTAAATCCCTACAAAATTGGTGGGTGGGGAGTCACTTGGCACGAATCTAGTTTTTTAAATTTATTAAAAGTAATGGACAATTTTGCTAAATAAATTGTGCCTAAATATAAATTAATGTTATAAATAACAATGAGGAACTTATTAGAATTGGAATAATCTCAAATCCCTAGTAAATTGTTAGGTGATGAGCCATGTGGCAAGAATCTAATTTTTTTAATTTATTAAAAGTAATGGACCATTTTAGTAAATAAACTTTTCTTATATATAAATTAATGTTATAAATAACAATGAGGAACTTATTAGAATTGAAATAATCTCAACATGGAGGAACTTATTACAATTGGAATAATCTAAAATCCTTAGGAAATTGGTGGGTGGGAAGCCACCTAGCACGAATATATTTTTTTAAAATTTATTAAAAGACAAGGCAACCTAACAAACTCTGTAATATAGTACAATCATTAGTAAACATTAAGAAAAAGCATATGCTGAGTATATTCTCTTGCGAATCAATCTAGGCCACAAATTAAAAAAATCAACCAACCTCTTTCCATCTAAAATTCATATATATACAATTAAAAGTAATTAACAAAACCATATAAATTATAGTATAATAAGTTAAACATATATTTTGTTTTGTTTAAATTTGTAAAAGTATACATCTATTTTACTCTTATTAATGAAAATATAATTGCTTTACGACTTTTCATTTCATTCAAAAGTCGACTACAAATTTACACTTCCAAATTTAAAAGCTATTGCTTAAATTTGACATTGCTCACCATCCAGTCACTGTATTAAATAACATGTGTGAAGGTCAAAGGAATTTGCTTTCCACGTACAAAGCAAGGGTGGACAAACAAAATTACCAAAAATTTAGATAAAAGATATTACGGATACTCCATTAAATGACATACTTCCACTTGCATCGTAAAGGTTGGTTGCTTCATGTTTTTCCTTTTGGTTGACGTCTACCGATTGGTTAATTCCTGCACTTTCCGTGGTCTTGGTACACGTAACACTGCAAAGAGTCAACATTTTAAGGTTACTGGACGTTAAAATAGCACAAACAAAGATCCCAAAATAGAGGAGGCTAGAGGGTAGGGTTGGTGACCTGCAATGCTGGAATATGGTTGACCATGATTGATTTTCACATTGAGACAAATAAACCCTAAAATAAACATGGTTGACCATGATTTACCATCATTTATTTTCATATTAAGATGATGTTTGTCACAATCTGACTTTGGACATGATTTACCATGGTTGATCATGGTAGATTTTTAATATTGAGACAATCTTTGCCACATTTGACATTGGACCATCGTTGACTATGGATGATCATGATTGTAAATCCAAGGATTTATATTAAACTCTAGGGTTAATATCATGAACCCCATGAATAATATTATACCCTATGAATATGAACTAAATAAACCCAGGGGATTGATATTATAAACCAAAGGGAATAATGAACCGAAGAGATTAGTTCTAAAACCCAAAGGTATTATAAACCCAAGGGAATAATATTAAACCCAAGGGATTAATATTATAAATGCAATGTATATAAATACTAAAGTGACTGATATTATAAAACCAATGGAACAATAAACTCAAGAGATTAATAATAAAAACTTAACAGATTAAAAACCCAATTTTATATTTTTACTTCCTAATAATGTGACATTGGTTGATTTTCATATTGAGAAAACCTTTATCACAATGTGACGTTAAACCCAAGGGATTAATATTATAAATGCAAGGTATATAAATACTAAAAGGACTGATATTATAAAACCAACAGAACAATAAACCCAAAGGATTAATAATAAAAACCTAACGGATTAGAAAACCAATTTTTATATTTTTAGTTCATAATAATGTGACATTGGTTGATTTTCATATTGAGAAAATCTTTATCACAATGTGATATTGGACCATGGTTGACCATGATTATGAACCCAATGGATTTATATTAAACCTAATTATAATAATAATTATTACCCAATTTTAAGGTCACGATCAAGCTAGACACCAAATTGGTGTATGAAACCCCTTTGATTCTGAGACAAGGGACACACCTCCGCGCAACGATTGGACTACTAAGCCTCTGAAGGTATGCATACTCTACCCCCGTCTGGTTTTGAACTTGTGACCTCATAGGAGGAAACACATGCTCTTAACCATTAGGCCCACTCAAGCTATATACTATTATAAACCATATGAATAAACCCTATGAATAATATTATACCCTAGGAATATGAAGTTTTAGATTAATAAACCCTATAAATTATTATTTCATAAGATTTTTAAACGAAAAATTCAAAATATAGTGCGAAATATTAAAAACAAATGAATAATAGATAATGAATTTTTCAAAAATAAATTCATACAAAATGAAATGAAATGAAATAAGCAATTTTAAATTCATAAATTCATTTACTATAATCTCATTTGAATATATTAATTTAAAAAAAAAATATTTCATGTAAAAGAGTATTGATGGAATTTTAAATATATAAATTTACAATTTTTTAATGTATGATATCTTTTAAAAATTGATAAATAAATTTAGAAAACCCCAATTATATATTTTTAATTCATCTATTTTATTTACAGTCAATTAATAATATAATTCATTTCAAAATTTAAAAATAAAAATTGGAGTAGTTAATATGAGTTTCAAACACATTGATGGACATCTTAATGTCAGAATGCATAAAATTTATATGCATCATAATGAAGATGTAGGAAAATACCTTGTTATACATTTTCTTGTATATAAATGAATGTTATAAATAATAGGAACTTATCATAGAGGAACTTATTAGAATTGAAATAATCTCAAATCCTTAAGAAATTGGTGGGTGGGATGCCACATTGAACGAATATAATTTTTTAAATTTATTAAAAGTATGGATTATTTTGCTAAAAAAAAATTGCTTGTATATAAACGAATATTATAAATAAAAATGAGGAAATTATTAGAATTGGAATAATCTCAACATGGAGATAATTATTATAATTGGAATAATCTTAAATCCCTAGAAAATTGGTGGGTGGGGAGTCACTTGGCACGAATCTAATTTTTTAAATTTATTAAAAGTAATGGACCATTTTGCTAAATAAAATTTTCTTATATATAAATGAATGTTATAAATAATAATGAGGAACTTATTAGAATTGAAATAATCTCAACATGGAGAAACTTATTACAATTGTAATATTCCCAGGTCCATATGAAATTGGTGGGTGGGGAGCCACCTAACATGAATATAATTTTTTAAATTTATTAAAAGACAAAGCAACCTAACAAACTCTATAATACACTGCAACCATTGTTAAACATTATTGTCTTGCTAATCAATCTAAGCCATCAATTAAAAAAAATCAACCAACCTTTTTCCATCTGAAGTTCATATATATACACCTAAAAATAACTAACAAAACCATATAAATTATATATATAACAAATTAAACATATATTTTGTTTTGTTTAAATTTTTGAAAGTATACATATTTTAATCTTATTAATGAAAATATAACAGCTTTACGACTTTTCATTTCATTCAAAAGTACAATACAAATTTACACTTCGAAATTTAAAAGCTATTGCTTAAATTTGACATTGGTCACCATCCAGTCACTGTATTAAATAACATGTGTGAAGGTCGAAGGAATTTGCTTTCCACGTACAAAGGAAGGGTGGACAAACAAAATTACCAAAAATTTCGACAAAAGATATGACGGATACTCCATTAAATGACATACTTCCACTTGCATCGGAATCGGAAAGGTTGGTTGCTTCATGTTTTTCCTTTTGGTTGTCATCTACCGATTGGTTAATTCCTGCACTTTCCGTGGTCTTGGTACACCTAACACTGCAAAGAGTCAACATTTTTCTGATTAATTAGTTGCCTAAGGTCACTGGACGTTAAAATAGCACAAACAAAGACCCCAAAATAGAGGAGGGTAGAGGGGAAAATTCAACCATGTACCAAAAAATGAGGAGAAGAGAGGGGAAAATCAAATCACATCAGAGAAGATCGAAGGCGGAGTAGACAGGGTGGGTCGAGATATTGAAAACAAAATTTTTATTTTCCTCGGGCCTTGATGACATTAATATCTTGTCGTCCGTGGATCGAGACTTGCAGAGGTGATTTCGGGGTAGCAATAGTGATTCCTATTTCTGTTAGCCTCATGGCCGCAGCTTTTGGGCGATAACACGCATAGAGACAGAGATGTATATAGGCGTCAGGATTTTATTTGATGTGTTTCTGTGTCATGTTTGCCTTCATATTCTCAATAACTTTATCTGACAGAGAGGTTTGCTGGCACATATTTTATAATGTGTCACTCCAAGCTCCTTTCTTTCCCAGGAAAATAGTACATTACAGAGAGATATAATAAGCAGAGACCAAAACGCTAGGAAGACAGAGTCACAGAGGACATTAATGACAAACAAGCTTCAGAATGAGTGGATAGAACCAGAGAGAATATAATAGTTTCGCTTGTGGAAGGTTTGAAACATATATTGAGGTGGGTATGGAGTCGACCTTGAATTCGAAGATTAATGTGAATGACCGAGACAAACCCAGCCAGCTTCCTCCGGGGTTTCGGTTTCATCCCACTGATGAGGAACTGGTTACTTACTATCTCACCAAAAAGATTTTGGACGACAACTTCTCCTGTTGTGCAATTGCAGAGGCCGACTTCAACAGGTCTGAACCTTGGGATCTCCCAGGTACGTACCCATGATGTATCAACATTATACAACATTTTATCATGAGTTGGTACATAATTTTTAATAGCGTTTTCTTTAATTTTCTATTGTTAGGGAAATTGTATTGGAGGTATGATGCCATCAGAACTTATGATAACATGTGTGCAGCAAAAGCTAAAATTGGAGAGAAGGAATGGTACTTCTTCGGCCATAGGGACCGCAAGTATCCGAGAGGCCTTCGGACCAACAGAGCAACAGAGGCTGGATACTGGAAAACCACTGGGAAAGATCAAGTGGTTTTCAGTTCACGATCATCTGGACGGGTTGGCATTAAGAAAACGCTTGTTTTCTACAAGGGCAGAGCTCCGAAAGGAGAAAAAACGAACTGGGTAATGCACGAGTACCGTCTCGAAGGAAAATTCTCCGATCATCCCATGACCCAAAACTACAAGGTGCGTGAATCGAATTCATGGCATACATTAGTATATTGTATGCGGCCAGTAACAATATATACGTCCATTCCACTCTGGATTTATTAGACAGTGATAGATATAAAAAACGGAAAGTGCAAACATGGATGAATGTTTTCATACAGATAAATAATACTAGGTTTAGGGTTAAGTCGTTTTCTAATTTTATCGGCATTACAGAAATACGGGATCTTCTCCCACCGGGGTTGTAAAATACCTATGTTGGTGATATATAAGAGAGATAAACAAAAAAACTATAATAACTAATCTCTCTATGCTTGGACTTGGCGCAGGATGAATGGGTTGTGTGCAGAATTTTTGAGAAGAGTACAGCGGGGAAGAAGAATTCCACAGGGCTGTTAAACAGAAAAGCATTTCAGGATCTGCCGGGCTCTCCATCCGTGCCGTCGCTTTTGGAATGCCCTTGCAACACGACTGCAGCGAATGATCAGGAAACAGCATCCTCTGAAGGTGAATCTGAAGCGTCTGCAAAGGGTCAGGATATGGCCTCCTTCTCAATACCGGTGGAGGGATATCATCCTCACCAGTCTCAATGTGGCGGCAACTCCAATTACCCTGACTGGTCGGATCAACTATCAGAAATGCAGTCTTCATATATGCATAATCTCATGCTTGAGGATCCAATGATGCATATGAAAATGAAGTCTTCAGCTTCACTTTTCTCCGTATACAATATGAGACGCGATCAGATCAGTACAATATTGGACAAGCAGTTGCCAGGTGTACAGCCACTTATGCCATCTAATCCACATTTCCCTCTACCATCTAAGTGCTCAAACCTGGAATCGTCCACAGATGCATATTTTTCTGATTTGCACTCTTCAAACTCTGTTTCGAAGGAACTGGTAGGGCAGGCGGAAAGAAGTCCAATGGAGCCATGTTCTATCTCTTTTGTACATCAAAAGACATCAAGCAATAACAATACTAAGGGAACTAATAACTGTGCGACCAGCTTTCTGTGCGCTAACGATGGTCTCTCTCAAAAGTTATTAGCTCAGCCTATTAAGGAGGTCGATGGTGCTACGTGTTTGAGTACATACATAAATGATGAAATGACTTCTGTTGGCTGTAATCCATTGGATCCATCACTTGATCAGCTGGATTCTGGTGTAGCTCCTCCAGTGGACTTTGATTCTCTCTGGAATATCAGGGACCATTTATTTTAGTGGCATCTCAAGAAAGCATTTTGTTTATAAAATATATATCATGAGCTGTTTGCCGCACAGAGCAGGAAGAGGAGAGAAGAGCTAGATGGCGACAGCGTTTAAGAAAAGGAAAATAACTCCCGAAACAAATAGGGCTTGAGAGGACGATACGCGAACACAGAAAAGAACGACCTGAATTTAGAGTTATTTATTTTATCTGGTAAAGATTTGAACATTGTAAATGGTGGTTTTGAGGTTTTCTTTGTAGGTTATTAGCATTGAACAAAATCTCTCACCATCTGGTTATTAGGGTTAGAAATTTTCTGATGCTTTTAAAGCTGCGAGCGGGAGGTGCTTTGCTCATTACATATTTCTGAACTGCGAATTCCAGATTTTTTCGAATTCCTGAAAGCGGGGCTTTTATCCAGGGTGAAATTGCATGAGTTATCGTGTGTTAAGCAGCCTCAGAACAACCAGATGCCTCCCAGCAAGTCCTAGGGTCAGGGAAAAAGCAAGAGTAAAATCGACCCCTAATATCTTCTTCCAGTCTTTCCAAGTTCATGTTTTAATTTTAAAAACATTTATTTTAATAAGTAAATACGAAGTTGGTGAATGTTTTGATGAAGCGTTGCCTGAGCGAAATAGCAAATTATACATTATCGGTTAATGGATTTTAACACTGGCTTTGAAAGCAGAAGTTTTCCATAGATAAAATGGCAAATTATTGATTAACTTATTTGAAGAGTGACCGTGAAACACTCGTTTTTCGATAGTTACCAAATTCAAATTGGTTAATTGATTTTAAGAGTAGCTTTGAAACAAGAAGTTTTTCCATAGACATAATGGTAAATTATTGATTAATTGATGTGAATACTTATCACATTTTTTTTTTTTATAGTTATTGAATTTAAATATATATATTATAATTAATAATTTTTGGTAGCTTAAAGGGGAATATCTTGAGTTCAAATCTTGTATTATTTTTTAGAAGTTTTGGGTTTAAATTTTGTATTTTTGTATTTTTGCTATCTCCAATCGAAGTTAGAATTTAGACATGATAAAGATTTAGTTCCTACCAAAATTAAAAAAAAAAACTATTTAAATACGTACTTTAACCAAAGAACCAATTAAATTAACCATTGAAATTGTTATAGATTATATAATAATAATAATAATAATATCCATTTTTAAGGTCACAGCCAAGCCAGACACCAAATTGGTGTATGAGACCTCCTTGTTTGTGGGACAAGGGACCCACCTCCGCGCAGCGATTTGACTGCTAAGTCTACGAAGGCATACATACTCTACCCCCTCTGATTTTGAACCTGTGACCTTTTACAAGGAAACACATGCTCTTAACTATTAGGCCCACTCAAGTTGTATATGATATTCAATAGAAACATACACCCATTCTATATTACAAGAACATACAAATTTCACATTATCATACATTTTATATTTGAAATAGAATCAAATATTTTTTAAATATACATTAATGTAAATAATTAATCCAAAAATAATTTTATTGTTATTTAACTTAAATAGATATATCCCTCACATATTTATAATTTATTAATTTATAAACTAAAAATTAAAAATATAACATATATCAATATTTTCCTTTACACATGTTAAGCTATTTTGTTCTGTATCTTTTGGTATATCTCATAAGCCTTAGCCTATTTATACACAGAAGCCATAAGTTAATATATATATCTAGGCGGCTAAACCTATCTGGAAACCCTTTTTTAAATCAGTTTCGGTATCTTTTGATATATCTCATAAGCCTTAGCCTATTTATACACACAAGCCATAAGTTAATATATATATTTAGGCGGATAGACCTTTTTTGGAATCAGTCCAACTAAAATTTTCGTGGACGTTAGGTTTATAATTTTATTTCAGTATACGTATTTTGATGACTGGAAGTTACGTTTTTAAACCAATATTTATAAATGGATCATTTCATGTATGTCATATGGTACTTTGGTATATGTTTGGAAAATTTGATGATGTACATAAAATTAGACCAACAACATTTAATGTGATGAAGCTAATGTTACTGTTACTATTAATATTAATAAAATTTAAAATATTTAATATAAATATCTTTCCCGTTTGCTTAATTTTAAAATGAAAAGTTTGGGTTTTTTTTGTTTTTTTTGCCTTAGTTGATGCAGTATACTATCTTTTTCATTTCCATGACTTTGAAATGGAAAAAAGGTCTTCGTATTATTATAAGTTTAAATAAAAAGATATATGAATATGCAACCATTTCTATTAGAAAATATAAAATAATTTGTATAATTTTAATTTAAATCCATTAAAAAATAGTTAATTGTGAAATTTTATAAATTTTTATTTTTAGTAAAGTTAATCAATCTCTTCACAAGTTATAATTTTAGCTTCATTGTTTTACCTTTTGAAAGCTTTTTTATGTGCTATAGAATTGTTTTACATTTTCAAGGTGTGTTTTGATATATTTTTTTGGTTAAATTTATTTAAAATTGGAGTTTTTGTTTGAGAGGAGCTCTATATTATTAGAGCGTCTCAAATATTTTAATGGTGTTGGATATATTTATGTATTTAAAAATAATTTTTGAAAAACAAAAACACATAATCTAATTAAAAAATATATTAAAATTCACAAATCATATACTCATAATTTAATATTTTGTTTATTTTATTTAGGGATTTGACAATTACCTTTCAATATGTTTTTAATCATCTAATAAGGTTTTTTTTTAAAGGATTCGAGGTTTCATAAACACTTTGACATTTCATTGTTCAACATATGTTTTCTTGTTTGATACATTTTTTTCTCATTCATTAATCACTGTCCACACCAAATATTCCACTTAATTTAGCAATCTCATTGTTCATTGTTCCAATAAATATTTCCATTTGATAGACTCAATAATCACCATGACACATTTTTCCCACTTACTGACCTCACTATCCGCCAATGCATATGGAAATAGTCTTTAAACTATTTGTAATTATAGAACTCTACCTTAACCTTTTTAGTTTTCATGTTCATGGTATGAAAGTATTGGCATACATTGTCAACAAGCCTTGCATGGGAGCATGCAGGCAAAACACCAACAAGGGACACATGGTCTGGCTTCAAGTCATAGTGCTTCATTTGTCGAAAAAGACACATAGCCTCCTTCCTACACCCCTAAATGGCATATCCCACAATCATTTCATTCAATGAGACCACATCATGGCCAAGCATTTCATAAAATACTTCACATGCATTATCTATAACCCCACATTTGGCACAAATGTCTATAAGTGCACTTGCCAAAAATATATTATGCTCAAATCCACTTTTAATTTTGTCACCATGGATATGTTTCCCATAACCCAAGGATCCCAAGCTTGCAAAGGATGAGAGAACACTTGTGAATATGTCAGGGTCTTCTTGACGCCTATCCTATGCATATCTTGAAATAGCTTCAGGGACTCTTCGAAGAAACCATTCTTCACAAACTTTGCAATCACTGCATTACATGGGAACATATCCTTTTGAGGCATTTTCTTAAAGAGCTTGAAGGCCTCATCAACATACCCAATTTGTGCAAACCTATCAATCATTGCAATCCTTGAAAAATCATCTCGTTGCGGTATTTTCTCAAAACAATTAGAAGGCTTCATTAAGGTACCCTACATATATCCTATAATCGTTGATGTCCGTGGCACAACATTACATCACAACATTTCCTCAAAAAATTTCATCGCATCGTCAATGGAACCATCATGAATGTATCCAGCCACCATCATAGTCAATGACACAACACTCCTCTTGAGCATCTTTTGAAAGATCGCAAATGCCTTATCAACAAGCCCTTCCTGCACATTCCCAATCATCATGGCATTCCAAGAGACAACATTTCATTCAGGCGTTTTGTCAAGTACTTTGAGCGCATGCTCAATTATCCCACCTTTAGCATTCATATGCACAAGGGAACTCCCAACAAACATGACTGAAGCCTACTTTTAATTCCAACTTCATTGACTTCCTTGCCACGTTTCATCCCCACTATGTTGACACAGGAAGGAAGAAAGCTTGTGAAAGTGAACTTATTTGGATGAATGAATGTTCTTTACATTTCATAGAAATCTTTCATGGTTTCCTTACATAGCCAACGACCCTCATATGTTGCGATCATAACAGTGTTAAACCAGAGCATACATAACACATAGTAGATTTCTACTCAAAGACTTAGACGACAAATGGAGAAACAACAAGATTACTCAATCAGAAACAACAAAATAGATAAAACAATCACTAGAGAAAAATCACTTTGTATTACGTAACATGCCTGGACCTTGGCTTCCTTTCCTTGGCCAAAAAAATTACAAATTTATAGAGTCGGTAGAAGGATCTAGAATCCTACATGTGATCCTCAAAACTACTGGGGGTGTGGAAGGATCTAGAATCCTGCGTGAATTTGGCTTCACACTTAACATTCTCCCACTTGAAGCCAAATAAGATTCATGAATCAAGTCACAACGAGTCCTACCATGCCTCTACATAACTCATGTTTATTTCGTGGTAGAATATTAGTGAGCATATCAGCAGGGTTCCTATTTGTATGGATATTTTCCAAGGATAATTGTTCTTCCTCCAACACATGCCGAATCCAATGGTACCTTAAGTCAATGTGCTTGGTTTTTGAATGAAATGCTATCTTTTTTGCCAAGTGAATGGCACTCTAACTATCACAATATAACACATACTTGTCCTACTTTATTCCTATCTCTCCTAGGAATCGCTGCATCCACAACATCTCTTTACAAACTTCTATTGCGGCTATGTACTTTGCTTTCGTTGTGGAGAGGGCTACTATTCTTTGTAGACTTGACACCCAAGATACTGTTGCACCTACAAATGTATACAAATAACCTGTAGTGGACTTTATGGTATCGATATCTCCAACCATATCTGCATCTGTAAATCCTTCAAGCACAATCTCATCATCACCAAAACATAAACAATAATGACTAGTACCCTTGAGATACCTCAAAAACCATTTTACTGCTTGCCAATGTTGTTTTCCTGGATTGGCAAGGAACCTACTCACTACTCCCACTGAATATGCAATGTCTGGTTGTGTGCATACCATGGCATACATCAACCTGTCAACTATTGAAGCATAAGGAATCTTGCACATCTCTTCTTTCTCGTTGTCATCACTAGGACATAGTTTAGTACTTAGCTTGAAGTGGGCTGCAAGGGGTGTACCAACTGGCTTGGCATCCTTAATATTAAACCTGTCAAGCACCTTCTTGATATATTTTTCTTGTGACAGCCACAACATTTTGTTTTTCCTATCACGCATAATCTGCATGCCCAGTATCTGTTGTGCTGGTCCCAAATCCTTCATTGCAAATTTACTACCTAAATCTTTCTTCAACCTATTGATCTTATTCTTCTCATGCCCAACAATAAACATGTCATCCACATATAACAATAATATGATATAATTTCCTTGATCATACCTCTTTATATAGACACAATGGTCAGCTTCCAACCTCTGAAAACCATGTTCCAACATGAATGAATCAAATTTCGTGTACCATTGTCGGGGTGCCTAGTTCAACCCATAGAGACTCTTCTTCAACCTACAAATAAGGCCTTCTTTGCCTTTTTCTATGAAGCCTTTTGGCTGCTCCATATAAATTTCTTCCTCCAATTCACCATGAAGGAATAAAGTTTTTACATCTAACTGTTCACATTCTAGGTCTAAAGCAGCAACTAGACCAAGAATGACTCTAATGGATGACATTTTAACAACAGGTGAGAAAATTTCAGTGAAGTCAATACCTTCTTTTTGGGAAAAACCTTTCACCACCAGCCTCACTTTATATCTTTGCTTCTTTTTGTCACCTTCATGCTTAATCCTGTACACCCATTTGTTTTGTAGAGCCTTTCTACCTTCTGGGAGGTTTACTAACTCCCAAGTTTTATTTTCTTGCAAAGAGTTCATTTCTTCTTCCATTGCTTTCTTCCATTCTTTACTATGCTCGACTTTACAAGCTTCTTGAAAATAATTAGGTTCACCTTCATAAGTCGACAAAATATAGTTTGAAGGAGGATACCTTTGTGAAGGCTTATGAGGCCCAAAAGATCTGTGAACCAACTATGGTGGTGTATTATCAGGTTGAATCTCCTATAAAGGTTCCTGCAAGATTCCTTTTTCTTGTTGTTCATCATTTTCCACTTTTTGTTCTTCATGCTCCTGAATTTGGTGTTCAGTTTCTTGTATTGGTGGTATCTTTTCCTACTGCTCTTCAAACCCGTCAATAACCTTCTTGACCTCCAACTCACCTACAATCCTCTTGAACATTTCTGACTCATTAAATATAACATCCCTGCTTCTAATAATTTGATGTTTGACTGGATCCCATAGACGATAACCAAAATCTTCATCTGCATATCCCAAAAAAATGCATTTCATAGATTTATCATCTAGCTTAGTTCTATTTTCTTTAGGAATATGTACGAATGCTTCACATCTAAATATTTTCAAGTGAGAATAATTCAAATTCTTACCAGTCCAAACTTCTTCACGGATACCACCATCCAAGGTTGTAGTTGGAGATCTATTTATAAGGTAGCAAGCGAGCCTGACTTCTTCAGCCCAAAAATTCTTCTCCAAACCAGAATTGGACAACATACTTCACACATTTTCCATAATGGTGTGATTCATTCTTTCTGCGACACCATTCTGTTGAGGAGTACCAGGCAGAGTCTTCTCATGCTTTATGCCAAACCTATTACAATATTCCTTAAATGCATTTGACCAATATTCTCCACCATTATCTATTCTTAAACACTTCAGCAATTTGTTAGTCTCTCTTTCAACGACAACATGGAATTTTTGAAATATTCCGAACACTTTACTTTTTTCATAGGATATTCCCAAACCTTCCTGGATGCATCATCTATAAATGTTACAAAATATGATGCTCCTCCTAATGATTTGATGTTAACAGGCCCAAACACATCTGAGTGTACCAGTTCTAACACAGTTTTATTTCTGTCATTGCCACCTCTAACGAATGAAACCATTCTTTTTCTACCATATATACAATGCTCACAATGATCAAGATTGTAGGAGTTCAAACCTCGCAGTGAATGTTTTCTAACAAGGATTTTTAAGCCCTTCTCACTCATGTGACCCAAATGCTTGCCGAATAGCCTTCATCATCCAGTCATCCCATAGAGATTCAACTCATGCGCATTTCTGGTACATGCCTAACCTGTTTCAACAATATATCTTGTCCATCTTTCATCTTGATTTGGACATCTCCCACTCCAACAATACTATAAAAATTATTGTTCCCCAAATGCACTCTACCATAATCACCAGGATTATATGAAACAAAACTATCTTTGCATGGGGTTACATGGTGAGATGCCCCAGAGTCAAGGATCCAATCAAAGCTACTGCTAGATGTATATACACATGCATCCTCTACTGGAATAGTAAACAACACATCACCATATGTGGCTACAGTAGTAGTCTCACCTTCATTTATGCTAGATGACTTGTGATTTGTACTGGACGGTCTTTGATCCTTTTGTCCTTTCTTCTAGAATTGAAATTCTTTCTTCATGTGCCTGGGGTTTCCACAATGAAAGCAGATGATTCTGCCTCTCCTTGATTTTTATCGGCCTCTCGATCTTGATCACCTTTACTGGCCTCGATCCATTCTCCTACCATAATCAACTAGATCTAGAGCCTCTCCTCCCTGGTTTTCCGTAATTGACTTGTGTCATAGCTCATTCATTAAATTACTGATGACATCATCAAACTTCAGGGTCCCTGTAGTTGCTGAAGTGCTCATAGCTATAATTAAATTTTCCCAACTGTCTGGCGTAGAACACATCAGCAATATGGCTCTAATTTCATCACCTAAAATGACTTTAACAGACGCAAGTTGATTAGTAATAATATTAAATGCATTCAAATGCTCAGTAACTGAAGCACCCTCCTTCATTTTGAGATTATAAAGCTTCTTCATCAAGAACACTTTGTTTGATGCTGTGTTCTTCTCATATAGATCATGGAGCTTCTTCCATAATCCTTTTGTTGTCTTTTCTCTAGACACATTGAAATAAACATTCTTTGCTAAATATTGGTGGATTGTTGCAACCACCTTTTTATCTAGCTAATTCCACTCTTCATTTGTCATCGATGAGGGTTTCTTTTTTGTGCCCTCAATCGGCAAATACCGATCCTTTAAAATTAGTATATCCTCCATCTATGATTTCCATAGGGAAAAATTACCCCCGCTTAACCTCTCCATATTTGTAACTATTGTCTCCATTTTGAATCAAATTCACACACCAAAACACAAAAACTCCACTTAGAAATAAAACTTTAATTATTACTCTTTAAAATTTAGTAACAATGACCTTCCTCCTTTTAAAATACCCTTTTCAAAATTCCCACTCCTTTTTAAAATATACTTTTCAAGATTCCAACATATAATTATATATGTTTCATAATAAATATAAAAACATATATAATGTTTGAACCTTTTCATATTTCACACATACATATGTTGGTTTGAGAAAAAACTTGATGTATATGTGCAAGCTTGATGTAAAAAAAAACTTATGAACACTACGTTTCAACTCCAATCTCCACGGATCTCCACTTTTCAAACTCCAACAACACGTACGGATCTCCATGTTTCAAACTCCAGCAATATGTTCAACGTAGGTCCACGACCTTATTTTTCTTGCAGCAATTGTCTTTTAGTTACAACGTTCCTCAGCTATTTCCTAGACATATCCTTCAACAGCTCCAGGGGTAACAACCAACGTTTTAACGAATGCTACCAGAGTAAGGCAATGGCACTAAGCAGCTTACACAGTGGATATTTGACCCTAGCTCTGATACCAGTTGTTAGACCAGAGCATACATAACACACAAAAGATTTATACTCAGAGACTTAGATGGAAAATGGAGAAACAACAATATTGCTCAATCAGAAACAACAAAATAGATAAAACAATCACTAGAGAAAAGTCACTTTGTATTACATAACAAACCTGGACCTTGGCTTGCTTTCCTTGGCCAACAAAATTACAAATTTATAGAGTCGGTAGAAGGATCTACAATCTTGCATGTGATTCTAGAAACTACTGGGGGTGTAGAAGGATCTAGAATCCTGCATGAATTTGGCTTCACACTTAACAAATAGTCCAGGAGACAACGTTCCACCTGTGCATTGAATCTAAAATTTTGTAACTAGACTTTTGTTTGCACAATAGTTTTTTCTCATACTTTTGTGTTAAATTTGGACAATAAAGAATTCATCAATATTTTGAGGAGACCATCTCTTGAGCCCAAAACAACCATGATGAGTGTCATGATAAACACTGTGTTTCTCACACATTTGAAATTGGAAACCAAGCATGGTTTCCCCTACAAAAAGAGAGATATTGTAGAAGTTAACAACATTGAGGAACCATATGTATTCAATGCTCAAAAAGTTAATGCATTGGAAATATACATTTCCATGTAATTGATTTCTAATGTTTGATGGCTCAAGCATTATGTTCTATCTTTGTTGAACCAAATAGATTAATATCCACAATAACCACTTCATTCGTATTCAGTATATATTACATCAATATTGATACACCTGAATCAACCATGCACTTAATTAATTTTGGCAAACAAAATAATCCTCAATACTATTAATTATGCTTAGCAGGTTAGGATATTGAGAATGACAAGAGAAAAAACAAAGAGAGAAGGTAATGTATGAGTCAAACAACATGCACTTATAATGATCCATTTTAACCACGTATCTACCAATAGCTGAGAGGGATGAAATTTCAAACTTGAAATTTTTTTTACATGTGAAGAGATTTAATCCCTTCCGTCCTTAGTAAATATGTGATTAAGGTATATCTATAGTGGTAGTTTTTCATTGTTTATATTATATTTTTGAATATTTTATGATTATTAATATTTTATATTAAAAATTTAATGGGTTACACATTTTCCTCTTATTAAGAAGTAACTATATAATTTTCTATTTAATTACTTTTTCCATTCAAGCATTGAAATATTTTAATAAGGTAAACATTAATACACACATAATAGAGAGAGAGAGTTCGTACTGAAATATATTAGTTAATATGGATATTCAAACAATTTATTTAAGTTCTATATATATATATATATATATATATATATATTATTTAAGATAGACATGGAAATATTTTATTTATTAATTGAAGAGTGAAAGTGAAATATCAAAAAACTAGGCAGAATTAAATTGAAACACTGGATTGTAAAATGACCCTCTCTTCGATTTTTAATTGTTTATTTATATGGTTCTTTAATTTTTATTTTTTGTTTTCATTGACATTAGCGAAAATTACTTTTATTATTTTTTGAGGACGTGGCATACTTGCACATGTTCCTTATACTGGATTGTAGAATGAGAATTTTTTTATATGATTATTTAATTTTTTTTTTTTGTTTTGGTTGACATTAACAAAATTATTTTTTTTTTATTATTTTTTGAGGACGTGGCATACTTACACATGTCCCTTGTACTGGATTATAGAATGAGAATTTTTTTATATGATTATTTAATTTTTGTTTTGGTTGACATTAACGAAAATTATTTTACTTATTTTTTGAGGACGTGACATACTTATGCATGTCGCTCATACTGGATTGTATAATAAGCCTCTCGACTCAATAGTTAATATATATATATATATATATATATATATATATATATATATATATATATATATATATATATATATATATATATATATATATATATATATATATATATATATATATATATATATATATATAGATATATATAGGAGATGCAATCATTCGATCTTACTATGGGTTATGCCAATGATAATTGGAGATATGTTCTACATTCCTCTTACAAGAAATCAAGTTTAGTGAAGTCCAATTTAATTAAGCGGAATATGGAACAGTGAAAGAAGAATACACCTTCATCTACTTAAGAAATTTAACTACCAAGCTTAAAAGCATACTTTGTTCCAAAAAATCTTGTTATGATTTTCTCAAAAGATGAAGCTCATTGCCACAACTGAAAATACAACAAATTATTAGAAAATAGAGAGAAAGCAAAGAGATCCATTAAACAAACCACCAAACACAATATTTCCTATTAATCTCATGGACATTACATATATAGGAATATACGATCTTTCTAAATCTGAGAATGGTGGATCTATATTACTAAAAATAGCTAGTACACCTATTAACCTAAGAACTCAGACAATACAACTCAGGACAACTTGGAAGACATGGAAGCATTACTTCCAACACCCTTCCTTAATGCTCACATGTAGAAAATATAAAAGACCCTTATTGTTGTAACATTTTTTGGTTTTGATAAGTTAGAGTAAATTAGAAAAAAAATGAAAATATATTTACAAAATGTTAAGATAGGATGTGGACAAAAAGAATATTGAATAAAAAATGTTAGGAAAATATTTTGATAAATATGTCAATATCAAAGAAAATGTTAGGTTAGATGCCCTAAAAAATGAAGGCAAATTAAAATGTAAGGTTAGACATAAAAGAAAAAGGAATCAACTCTGAAAGTGTTTCAAATATAAATGCCACTACTTTGTTCTAAATTCAGTTTGAAAAATAATAGTTGTTTGTAGTTTGTTTAGATGCCACACTAGGTTATTTTATCCAATTATACAGTTTCATCATAATTGGATTTGTTTTAAATTAATTCTCATAGGTAGAAGATAAATTGTCTCAACAGTTTAATTTGAGCCAATGGAGGGAATAAGATAAAGAGATAGATTGTTCATAAAAACAAAATATTGGGTTGCTAGTTTAAATGCACTCTGAAAGAATAACTAAAAATTTTAGGGATAGAGGGGTAGCTAGAAATGTGAAAGTTTGATATATTGAAATGGTCATTTCCTAAAGATCAAAGCATTAGGAAGCATATTCATGAGGCGAGTTCGAATAACCAAATTTTTAACCTTATGTTATTTCATTCATATCCTGTCACTTCATTCGTTAAATCACCCGGACCCACAGCCGCTGCACCTGCCTATCATATCGTGACCCCACCATTCATTCCCCACACACATGTTAAACTCCCTCCACCTCACCTCTCATCCTGCACACTCCTCCACAATCATACGACCCATACTCCCTTCCGGCCCTCATTCGTTGTCCGAATTTTATCGGCCCTGGGGGGGGAATTGGCAGTCGTTAATACTGCCTACATAAACCACAAAATTACCTTTTAGTCTTTCGGGAGTAGAAATCCGAAAACCACAAACCACTCTGTCTTACTCGTAAACAAGGGATCCTTTATAGCCATTCACCACTGCCCCAAGTCACCTCCACATCATGTTTCACTTCATGTCTCCTGTCCAATCATCTGTCGCCTATCCATTGCCCATTCATTTCTGCTCCCGTGCATTTATAACCAAATGTCAGTTAATTAAGCTGTTGGATAATTAAAATTTCAAAAATTCGGCGCCATCCTCCCACTCCATTTATCTCTTTATAAAAATTGTGTCATGAATTTCAAAGGTTATATAGTTAACTTCTATGACCAAGATTATTCTTCAAGACCACCTGCTCAACATCTCAGCTACTATCCAACATTCTAGCATCCACTTGTCCTGTTCGCAAGCACATCTTCCAGGTCCACTTGTTATTACCTGTCTCCACTCTGGTAACTCCTTTTATCATTTTATCATTTACAGTTTGTAGTTTTGTTTGACAAAATGCCTCCCAAGGGAAAAACAATCACAGAGGTTTCAAATCCTCTAATTCACCCACATATTTATTTCCACCATACTCCATTAATGATAAGGATTGTGAAATAATTGAGACTTCTTCTCAATTTGATTTATTTGAAATTTATTGCTGGTGGGAAGAGCAGCTAATTGACCAGAGTGATGAAATTGGGCTCTAGGAATCCCAATTACCCCACTATATATTTCCACAAATACATAGAGCTCCAAAGTTTGTGAGAAAATGCCATGAATCCTATGATCCCAGCGAGAAAGCAATTATCTCACCTACTGGAGAAATCCTCTATCCCATTAATGCTAATTTAATTGAGAAAGTGTTGCAGGCCCCTGCCGCTATACCAACTCATCCTTTTTCCCACGAAAACTTGATAGAATCCTATAACGAACTGGACTTTACCAAGAGATCCCAGACCCTGGAGATATTTTTAGGAATTGGTAGTCTTCTAGCAAAGAGAAATCCCCCTTATGGTTCATCTATGTTTCCTAATAGAACCTAGCATATTACTACTATCCTGTCCTATTTTCTTGGTTATCACTCTAACTACTCTGTCAATGAAGCCATCCTTGGTTTCTTATCCATGTTTTCCTCTGATTGTAAGCCTACTATTATTTACGATTTCAGTCATTTCATAGCTGAAACCATACATGAGCAGTTTGTCAAATTTAACACTGAAGAAGTGTTCAAGTATGCTTCAGTACTTGTGTATCTTTTTATATATTTTTCCATGGAGACAAATTCTCATTTCCTATGCAAAGACTTGATGAAGAAGGTCAACAACAGACAATGATTTCTGGACTTCAATGGGGATAAAGGAGAAAGAATAATTCACATACAAGCAGTTCATAGAACTATTTATTCATCCAGCCCTCAACCTTACCAGCAACACTCCATTACAAAGGATTAGTGAGGAGATTGTCAAAGAACTTTAGTTCATATATCAAGTTGCAACAGGAGATTGGTATTGCTACCAAAACTATAGAGATCAGGGTTTTTGGTTGTGAGCTTCCACCCTACAAACTGCCAAAGTACCTTCCTGTTAGAATCTTTTCACTGGAGTACCTGAGGCAAAGATTGAATGCAGATGAAGTAAATTTTGTAGCTGCCAAAAAGAAATCATAATTTAAGTTCAAAGCTCAAGTTGGTCGCTTTATTTGTAATACGAGGGCAGCAGGGGAGGAAGTTGATAAGCTGTTAAAAGAAATGAAATTTGCTCTCAGTTTCTCTTGGTCATATGATCCATTGGGAGTCATCTCCAAACTCAGGGTTGAAATAAGTTCACACCATATCATCATACAGCTAGACCTGAGATAGAACAGTTCAAAAATCAGTTGGAATGGACAAAGAATACCCTCCAAGAGGCTGAGGAGCACGCAGTCTCTACATCAAAGATGAAAATTGCAATTGTACAAGAAAAAACAACCAAGCGCGGGAGGGAAGAACAATCTTCACCTGCAACAGAGGCAATAATCCAAGGCCTCATGGTCTTTCATAGGAAAAAGAAACAAAGGGTCCCTATGAATATTGATTCATAGTCTTGTGAACAATCGATACAATCTCCAACTCAAGATCTACCACTTCTCATCAACAACAGATAGTCCAAATTGCTGGAGGCATTCCACAGAATAAAGAGGAATACATCTTCCATGTGTTTAGTGAAATCAAAAGAAAGAATTAAGAATTAAAGTGGAATACTTACACCTAGTTCTAGAAGAATTCTTCCACCTCTCAAGCCAGGCTTCTTTCAGTCTTCAACTTTGAGAAGGGGAAGACACAAATGGCTTTCTTGTAGGCCCAAATTCTTCAGCCCATGACTGCAACACAATACTAGAAACACACTTCTTTTGACTTTAATGTCAAGGATGTCCATCCAATTGATCAAATTGAGATGCACAAACAACTCGGCAGATGATTGCTTCAACCTTGACAAACATTGTTATGAGTTTGTCATAAATGCGGGTTACATTGGCCAACATTCAGTCACAACTAAAGTTGGAGAAGGTCTCCTCATTAGCAACGGATACCAAGATTCAGTCTTTGGAAAATATAGTGCTAAGGATGGCATATGATCCCTCAAAAATAAATTCTGCATAGGAGCTCATTAAGACAAAGAACACTGAGGTTGCAACATTAAAGAAATAACTGAAATTACCAGCATCTAAGCATCCAATGGCTAAAGAAATTGAGGAGATGGAGACTCAAAAGTGAGATATGATGAAGCTCGTCATAGAAGAGAATTTGAAAATAAAACAAATGGAGGAGAAAATGGAGAAATTGGCTAAGGAGAAGGAGGAAGCTATCAAGAACATTCAAACTTCAATGGATGTAGTCTCTATTGTAGCAGTTCCCATCACTAGAGTTTCTACTATAGCCACTACATTAGCAACAAGTACAGATAGCAAAAGGAGATGAACAACTTACTAAAGATGTTCAGAACCTATTTATCCAAACAAAAGGAATCAATAAACTAAAGGATGAACTCAAAGAATTATAGCTTATGAAGTCTATATCAGATAGTTCACATACAACTGAAACAAACAGACTCAAAGGCCAAGTGGAAATGTTGAAGAAAGAACTCACAGATTCCTTCATAGGAAACAAGTCGGGTTTAGCAAAAGAAATTCTGCGGGAAGAAATCGCAGAAGTAATCAAGGATATTTGGCCGTCCATTAAGATAATATTCAATCAAAAACATCTCTTGGAAAAAGCTGAGGAAGCAGTGGAATCCATAACTAAGTAGCTTGAGGATATGCCAGAAACTGCCTCAGATATAATCAAATTTCTAAATTCCAAGGATGACTATGAGATTGAGGAGTTAAGAATAAGGGACATAATTGCAACACTATTAGAGGTAAAGAAGATTATCACTAAAAAAAATCTAATCCTTCAGCTATAAGAAAAGTGCAGCAATGTTAACAAAAATTTTCAGAGATTTTTCTACAAGATTGAACCTTTAGTCAACAAAGGTTTACCTCCTATGATGGTTATTAATGATAAATTGATGCCAATTGAGGATTATGTCAAGAAATTAACAGAGGTGGGCACCCGTTCAGCTTCAGTCACCAATATTAAAAGATCAGCAACACCATCTCTCATAGTAAAAACACTCAGGGATTCTTTCTTCATCCTGGATGAAATCAAGCATATATTTTTGGTAAAACCCACTTTTACTAAAAACACCGATATGGATGAAATCTACAGGAGGGTAACAAATATTTCTATCCCAGATAAGAAATGTTGGGAAGAATCAACAGGTTTACTTGATTAAGGATAATTGAACAACATTCAGTTTTTGAGGGAAGTGTTAGCCAGCTTCAACCACTCTTCAACTTTTTCAGTGATAGTCATCAAAAAACGTAGCACCAAAATAGTTCCATATCATTAGATAGTTTTATTTCTAATTGTGTAAATAAACTATTTTTGTAAAATCAGTTCAGGATATTTTTCATCCTACTGTTGTATAAATAACTCCCTTCACGAGTTATTAAGGGTTGCACCCTTGAAGAAGCATTTCTAGACATCTGATGTAATTAATCTTTCTAGATCATTAATACGAAGAAATGGATTTTGAATTCTGTTTTACACAGTTTGTGTTTCCTATAAGTTTTTCCAGTGTCATTCATTATGTTTTTTCTTCATATACTTGTGTCTTGCAGAGATAACTAGGTAGGAATAATTGTATTTCAATCTATTCCTATAAGCTTTTGAAGTGATAATCTATAAAGAGAATGGATTAATAGATGTTTTGTTTAATTAATTCCCTCAAAATCAATAAATCATTAGCATATTTTGTAAGCTCGTGTGTATTTTCTTAAACCTTTAAACATAGTTTAAAGGTTTTCATACTTATGATTATTTAGCTTTCAATTTGAAAATTGTGGCAATCATATTACTTTTCTGTTTCTGCTCAACACCATAAAAGCTATTTCACTGTGTAAATATTTATAGCAGCCCTCTGATGAGATATTAATATTATTCAAGAGATTAGGCACATTAGTTCTATATTTGTTTCATCCATTGGTCTCCCAATTTAAAACAAAACCCCCAAAACAATTATCTTAAATGCTCTGGCATAATAAATGACCATCATTATCTCAGAGATACAACACATATTATAACAATAAATAAATATTTTTCAGATTTGTCTGATATGGTCATTATCAGCACCCATGTTCACTCTGGATCTTGCAAACACTACCCTTTCACCACCACATCTTCGAGCTATCATTTGACCTCCATTTAAAACATAACTGGCCCTGACCATCGCTGATGAACTTTGTAGAATTGATGCTTCTCGACCTCCCGGAGCGCAACGGGTCAGTCTCGATATTGAACCATTGTATGCAACTACCACCATCTGTGAATCCACGGCCCTCTGCAGCCTTCATTAGTTATCTGTGATAGCATTTTGGATACTGAATTTCTTCAGCAGAAAATTCTACAACTTGACCTTATAAAATAACCTGTACTAACGCTCCCAAAGCACGACGCGTCAGCTTGACCTTATTAAGAACTACTTGTGACTAATGCTCCCAGAGCATGACGAGTCACATTAATATGTTGAATAATCGGTCTGTTCTTTGTGGTTTTGCATCATTTGGTTCTTAGCAACAACCTTTTATTTTTTGTTTTTTAATACATACCAACTAAGTCATCATAACTTTATTTGATTTTTACCAACAATAATTTTTTTTTTAAATACATACCAACTAATCATTCCAATTTTATTTCACGCACCATAAAAACCTTTTCACCATAATTTTTTTTTAATCTTTAATCCCTTATGTCTCCTTAAACCATGTGCACATTAGTCTTCACTTACAGATTGGATTCATTTAACAAAATCAAACCTTTAAAGTAAATGAATGTACCGTAAAGTGAATACAATATTTAATTATTCCATTCACTCTGACGCCCACTGTAATTTACGCCCTCGGACGAGATCAAACCTCCATCTAAATGAATTTTCCATTATTGCGAGTGCACCATAAAGTGAATACAATATTTGATTATTCCATTCACTCTGACACCCACTGCAATTTACACCCTCGAACAATATAAAACCTCTATTTAAATTAATTGTCCATTATTGATACATCAGATCTTCTCCACACGCGATTCATTTCTTATTTGAAGAAGATTTGAATATTTGCTATTACCACTATCCATATTTACACATGTCCATATTGACATGTTGAAGAATTCACAGCATGGGAGAAGTGATACTTTAGGAGAATTCAAAATGAACTCCTCAACTTCACCCTTATCAATGCACTTCCCCACAGTTCCATCACAAATATGGGTTCCGCAGGAATCAATGTTATGCCGTGAGGTCTCATCTTCAGCATTTCCCACATCTGACCTGAGATCACTGTTATGTCGTGAGGTATCATCTTTAGCATTTCCCACATCTGACCTGAGATCATGGCTTGGCATCGAATGAGCAAAGCCACCCATTTGTTGTCAACACAATCACATCGTTGCAAAAGCAACACAACAATAAATCCCTTTAGATATTGAATTGCTTACAACGGCATATGGAATATTTAACATAATATTTTTCTTTGAAAACTCACAATGGATAAGCTCAATACTTCAATAAGAAATAAACATACAAATCTACAAAACCCATCACTAGCACACTACCAATCTCGCTCAAAAATACAAAATGAAAAATAATATAATTTACTCACACAACACAATCTCCTATTCTATTTTATTCATATAGAACTAATATTTAAGGATCTCTCATCCTCTTGGCTTTCCTGTGACGGAATCAATCAAGTCAGATCTAGCTTTGATACCATATCAGAAAACAGAGAGAAAACTAAGTGATTCACTAAACACAACACTAAACAAAGTATGTCTTATTAATCTCACAGACATTACATATATAGGAATATATAATCTTTCTAGATCTCATAATGGTGAATCTAGATTACTAAAAATAACTAGTACACCTATTAACCTAGAAACTCACACAATACAACTCAAGACAACTTGAAAGACATGAAAGCATTACTTCCAACACAAATTTGTTTGTTTGTTTGTTTGTTTTTTAATTTAATAAATTTTTTGTTAAAAATTGTATTTAATTTAATTAATAAAAATTTCAATTATAAAATGTTTTCATAATATTTATTTGATAGAAATACTTATATTATTACAAATTATAAATTAAAAAAAACATAAATACATTAAACAACTTAAATTTATTATAACATTTATTATTTTAAACCAAAACATCGATGTAATTCTTTCAATTTAAAACTCCATCGCACCTTTTGGTGCAATTAACTAACTTCATTAAAAACTTAGTCATATAAATCATAACCCATATGTTAATATGGATCACTACAAATTTCATTAAAAACTTACCGTCTAATTTACATTCCAAAATTTCATTGCAATCTGAACTATTCTCCCTGGACCGAACTTTGAATCAACGAAATATTCGACGAATCAAATTAAACAACTCAATTTTCGATTTTTTTTAAACCAGTATGACCGAATTTGGTGGCAAGAGCTAACCAACCTGCCATAGGGCATTAAATGCCCGTATGGCAGGCTGGCTATAGCATGGATGTCGATGGATGTCGAGGGGGGTCATCCTCCATGCATCGTTATTCCGGCGAGAGCAAACCACCGTTTCCGGGAACGCGGGACCCGCCATCCACGCGCTGGCACCGGGACCCATTTTCAAACAGCCACCTCCCCTCGCGCCCAAATATCATTTTCATTTTCGAAAACTGCATTCCCGGTTCGAACCTGCTCTGCGTATCCTCTGCAACCGTCTGCGCCTGCTCTGCGCATCCGCTGCAACCATCTGCGCGTTCCCAAACATCCTCTGCAACCGTGGGCGCATCCTCTGCGCTGGTTAGCTCTCGCCCTCTGTGCATCCTCTGCAACAGTCTGCGCAACATCTGCACCCACCTCGCAGGCAATCCCGGGCGCGAGGTAAAAATACAGTCATGCTCTCACATTCCGAATTAAAGAGCTAAGATTAAGTTTATTGTTGATCATTTCTTCGGGTCACTCACCTGCCAACTAGTTGAAAGATACAAATTAAAAGACAGAAAATAAATGACGTAATGAATCTAACATCTATCAGAAGTTGTAGAAAGCACAATCATGGCAACTATCAAAGTGAGAAAAACTTTGTAAGGATTAAATTATGGGCAAATGGAAAAATAAAATGAAAAAGCAAACTTATGCTTCCTACATATTTTATAAAGAGTCTTGGTAGCACATTTGACAACTGCTCATGTAGGTATTCTTACATGTATGAGATATAAAATGTGGAAGCGCATGTTTGCATGCAGATTGGATGTTTTTTATACTTGATTCATACAGTTGCTTTTATAATTCCGCAAAACCATGGAAAAACATTTATACTAAATATGCACTTATTAATTTTGCACATCTCCTTTGATGAGGAAGCATATTGTTGTTGAAATTTAGTTCATGATATACAAATCTGCACCTCTCATGAACAAAGTCCCTAAACTAGGAATCTGAAATTACTTAAACAATTCTCAAACGAACAAATAATCAGAACTGTAGACACACTCTCATGTTTAAACTAATGAGCAGATATTCTCAAACTGTACAGTCAGAACCGCCAACACACTAGATGTTTAAAATAATGAGCAGATATTCTGTCAGAGTAACGGGTTTACAAAAGCGTTGCAAACTTGAAGGCTTTCAAGCATCTACATTCAGAAAAATCTAAATCCATCCCTCTGCTCATCACCTGCAACTTTTGTTAAGTACCCTAGTCCGATGGAATTGATATGAATGGGCATTGCCCGTTTACAGACTTATGGTCGAAACAGTGATTCTTTCAGATCTGATAACTCTGAACATTGTCATAAATTGTCCTTATGTTGGGTCCCTATAATACTAGTGATTACCCCATTACTATTGTAGTTATACCCCCTATTTATATTGTTGTGCTCCTATTACCCCCATATTGTTATTTCTGTGCCCCATAGAATCCCTCTATTGTTATTTTTGTGGCTTTATATTATTATTGTTAGGTCGGCTGGATTATATTGTGACTCCTTAGACTCCTATATATAGAAAGGAGGTTTTGTCATTTGTATCATCCAAGAATTGTTCATTTATGTAATGTAAAGTAGGTTGCCCCCTCGAAAAGGCTGAATTCTAAGGCGTGGATTTATCTTTTCTATCTTTTCTTGAGTTGGTTTCATAACATTTGGTATCAGAGCTTTGGATTCTAGGGTTTCGATGCTCCAAACAGGTCATCGTGGAATTTTCGCTATAACTTTTTTTCTGTGACGTTTCAGAAGTCGCCAAAAAACCCATTTGAGAAGAATTGACACTGAACCTTGGGTCCAAATTTCAGAGCTTTGCGCACGATATTTTCGGAGATATGATCTGAGGGAGTTGGCCTTTTTGCAGACTCCTGAATTACATTCAAAACAGGTGACCTGGGGAAAATCGTCATAAATCTCTCTCTAAGGATCGGATTGAAATTTCGTAAAAAGGTACAGAAAGAGGACGGACTTTAGTTTCTTGTATGTGTGTTTCAGATTCAAAGGTTGAAACAGTGACTCGTGGCACGTCATACAAGTTCGCTCTACTGAACCAGTCTAAAAGCAAGTCACTGTGGGAGATTTCACATAACTCTTCCTTGGAGAATCCAATTTGGCTCAGACTTGTGGCATTGGAAAGAGGACGCAGAAGGCTACTGCAGGTAGCAATTTCAGAATTGGATGATCCGAAATTACAGAGATACATCAGATTCAATATCAGGGTTCTATAAAGTGAAAAAAGGTGTGTAGTTTTTTTTTAATTTTTGTGTAAGCTTGGTTTAACGGAATTCAAAGGGCATAGTAAAACATTATTATCGGTAACTGATGCCCCGAGGAAAGAAAATGCAAACACCTAGTAAGGAACCTGAAAGCTCTAGCATGACTCATGAAGAAGAGGAAGAAATGCTACATGATATATCAAAATTACAAGAACAAGTGCAACAAATGTCACGCTCACAAAAGCTAACAGAAGCTAAGATAAGTGGTGTGGAATCTAAGATAAATGGCGTGGAATCTAAGGTAAATGGCGTGGAATCTAAGATAAAGGGCATGGAAGCTAAGATGGATGGCATGGAAGCTAAGGTGAATGGCATGGACGCTAAAATTGATGGCATGGATGATAGATGGATGAATTGAAGAAGTTGCTACAAGAAAGGGTCACTAATGGTGAAAAGGTAGTAAAGGAAACTCATGATGAGAATAAAAGAAATGTTAATCATGATTCCATAGACTCTAATGTTGGATCAAAGACTCACCATGTTCCAAAAATCGATATGAGGAAGTTTGATGGCAAGGATCCCGCCACATGGATATTACAGATGGAGCAATTCTTCGATCTCAATAATGTGCAAAACACACAAAAGGTACGTATGGCAACTTTATATTTGGAACCAAATCAGTTTGTATGGTATCAATGGCTTTTTTCTCGTAAACAATTTATCACTTGGGCAATTTTTACGGAAGAATTGATAGCACATTATGAGGATACAAAAAGCAACACTTTTTTTAGCCAATTGATAAGTCTCAAACAAAAGGGTTCAATAATGGAGCACATTGAGGAGTTCCAAAAATTGAACATAAGGGTAAAAGATATTCCAGAGGAGCATAGGATTGATGTGTTCATAGGGTCTTTAAAGGATAATATCCAACATGATGTGCGCCTTTGGGAACCTGATTCATTAGAGAAGGCATTCAGGTTAGCAAGAAAAATGGAAAGCAAAATTATGGCAACTAGGAAGCATACCGTTCACAACTATAAAGACGGAAGTGTTGTTGCCCATAGTCTTCCACAACCTACAAGGTTGACACCACAACAATTGGAAGAAAAAAGAGCAAAAGGGCTTTGTTACAATTGTGATAGCAAATACACAAAAGGTCATAAGTGTGCTGAGAAGAAATTATTCTACATAGATTGTGAAGAGGAAGAAGAAAAGGAGCAAGAAAGGTCAAAAGAAGAGGATATATTCCAGGAACAAAGCCTAGATGAAGAACAAATAAATCCAACCATATCTTGTAATGCATTGGCGGGAATTACCACTCCTCAAACCATCAAGATAGAAGGACAAATCAAGAAGAAAAAGGTAATAGTGTTGATTGATTCAGGAAGCACCCACAATTTTATTCATTGTAGGGTAGCAAAAGAATTGAATTGCTTCCTATATCCAGCACCAGAGTGTCAAGTGATGATTGCAAATGGAGGAACAATAAATTGTTCTGGAAAGTGCCATAATATCAAGCTATCCATGGGAGAATATGTATTGACTAGCCCAATGCTTTCCATTCCAATGGGAGGTGCTGATGTTGTACTAGGAGTCCAATGGCTACAATCCTTGGGTACAATAGCTTTTAATTTTCAAGAACTTTTCATGAAATTTTCTGTGGAAGGAAAGGAAGTTGAATTAAGGGGTATTGCAGGGAAACCAGGAAAGATAATCAGCTCTAATGGCATGACAAAGCTTCTAAAAAAGGAGCAAAGAGGTGTAATTGCACAATTATGTTCGCTAGATGTTTCCACATTGGAATCATCTATTTCTCCAGATCTCCAAAAAGTCCTGGACAATCATTCCAAGGTATTTGAGACTCCCAAAGGTCTCCCACCTATGCGTGATCATGATCATGCTATTCATCTGATTCCAGGAAGTGTTCCTCCAAACATCAGGCCGTACAGATATCCATATGTCCAAAAAAGTGAAATTGAACGTATGGTTGCAGAAATGCTAGAGGCTGGTATAATTCAACCGAGTCAAAGTTCTTTCTCAGCTCCAGTAGTATTGGTGCACAAGAAGGATGGATCATGGCGCATGTGTCCAGATTATAGGGAGCTCAACAAGCTCACTATTAAAGATAAGTTCCCCATTCCTGTTATTGATGAATTACTGGATGAATTGCATGGATCAATTTACTTCACCAAGTTGGATCTTCGTTCGGGATATCATCAAATTAGAATGAAGATTGAAGACATTCCAAAAACAGCATTTAGAACTCATGAGGGTCATTATGAATTTTTGGTCATGCCTTTTGGCCTTACCAATGCACCTTCAACATTTCAAGGTTTGATGAATTCAATTTTCAAACCATTCCTTAGAAAATTTGTGTTAGTATTTTTTGATGATATACTAATCTACAGCAAGTCTTGGAAGGATCATGTTGAACATGTTGACAGGGTGTTACAACTATTGGAGGAGAAACAATTATATGCAAAAAGATCCAAATGTTTCTTTGGAGTCCAGGAGGTGGAATATTTGGGTCATATTGTATCTCATGAAGGAGTTAAGGTAGACCCTAGCAAAATTAAAGCCATTAAGGAATGGAAAATCCCCACATCCATAAAGCATCTGCGAGGATTTCTTGGGTTGACAGGGTATTATCGCAAGTTTGTTAAGAATTATGGGAGAATAGCAGCACCTCTAACAACATTATTGAAGAAAGATTCATTTTCATGGACTTCAGAAGCAACAAAGGCCTTTGAACATCTTAAAGAGGCAATGTGCCAAGCACCGGTCTTAGCTACACCGGACTTCACAAAAACCTTTATTGTGGAATGTGATGCTTCAGGAAATGGAATTGGTGCTGTTCTAATGCAAGATGAAAGACCCATTGCTTTTGAAAGTCGTCCAATCAAGGGAAAGTTTTTAAACAAAGCTATTTATGAGAAGGAAATGTTGGCAATACTCCATGCACTTAAGAAATGGCGACCCTACCTAATGGGAAGACACTTCAAGGTAAAAACGGATCATGATAGCCTTAAATACTTTTTAGAACAAAGATTATCCTCTGAAGAGCAACAAAAGTGGGTCACAAAGATGTTGGGTTATGACTTTGAAATCATCTACAAAAAAGGGAAGCAAAATGTGGTGGCAGATGCACTCTCAAGAAAGGATGAGGATGTGGAAGCATTGTTGTGTGCCATTTCTATTATCCAACCAGATTGGATAAACGAAGCAAGGGAGGAATGGAAGAATGACGAAGAAGTGTGGGCACTTATTCAAAAGCTACAACAAGATTCCAGTATTTCTGATACATTTAGCTGGCAAAATGATTCGTTATGGTACAAAGATCGCTTATACCTCTGTAAGAATTCCCAGCTAAAACAAAAGATTCTTATGGAATTGCACACTTCTCCCTTAGGAGGGCACTCAGGATTTTTAAAAACTTACCACAGGGTTAAGAAGGAATTTTTTTGGGATGGCCTTAAATCAGATATTCAAAAGTTTGTGGCGGAATGTTTGGTTTGCCAGCAAAATAAAGTTGAAACAATTAAGACACCAGGTCTATTACAACCTTTATCCATTCCAAGCCAACGTTGGGAGGAGGTTTCAATGGATTTTATCACAGGTTTACCCAAGTCTGAGGGAAAGAGTGTCATCATGGTGGTAGTTGACAGACTTACCAAGTATGCACACTTTTGTGCATTATCACATCCATTTAAAGCCAGTACAGTTTCTACTGCATTTATGGAAACAGTTCAAAAGCTACATGGAAACCCAAAGATTATTGTAAGTGACAGAGATCCCATTTTCACTGGAAATTTTTGGACAGAATTATTTTCTTGTCTTGGTACTCAGTTAGCTCATAGCTCATCTTATCATCCTCAATCTGATGGGCAAACTGAGATAGTAAACAAATGTTTTGAAGGATATCTTCGTTGCTTTGTATCTGATAAACAGACACAATGGGTCAAATGGTTGCCTCTAGCTGAATGGTGGTATAACACTTCCTTCCATACAGCAACAAAAATGACCCCATTTATGGCACTTTATGGGTATCAACCACCATCCATCACATCATATTTAAGAGAAAATTCTAAGGTTCAGGCAGTGGAACATCACATCGAACATCAACAACAAGTCCTCCAACTCTTAAAGGATAACCTCGTGTTGGCACAAAATAGAATGAAACAACAGGCAGATCAACATCGCAGTGAAAGAAGTTTTGATGTAGGTGATTGGGTATTCCTACTGCTACAACCATATAAGCAAATGTCCCTAAAGCAAGCTAAGAAGGATAATAAATTATCACCAAAGTATTATGGTCCGTACAAGGTGTTGGAAAAGATTGGTACTATGGCATACAAATTGGAGCTTCCTGCAGCTTCTCGATTGCACCCAGTTTTCCATGTTTCATGTTTAAAGAAGGTTATAGGTGACAAGCTTCCAATTCAAACAATATTGCCAGAACTTGACGAGGAAGGAAAAATTATATTGGAACCGGAAGCAATCACAGAAACAAGAACTCGACAGCTACGAAATCGATCAATTTTAGAGTATCTTATCAAGTGGAAGAACTTATCCGCTGAAGATTCCACATGGGAGGATGAGAATTTTATGCAGAAGTATCCAGAACTGCTCAAGCGTTGAGGACAACACTTTTTTGAAGGAGAGGGTCATGTTGGGTCCCTATAATATTAGTGATTACCCCATTACTATTGTAGTTATACCCACTATTTATATTGTTGTGCTCCTATTACCCCCATATTGTTATTTCTGTGCCCCATAGAATCCCTCTATTGTTATTTTTGTGGCTTTATATTATTATTGTTAGGTCGGCTGGATTATATTGTGACTCCTTAGACTCCTATATATAGAAAGGAGGTTTTGTCATTTGTATCATCCAAGAATTGTTCATTTATGTAATGTAAAGGAGGTTGCCCCCTCAAAAAGGTTGAATTCTAAGGCATGGATTTATCTTTTCTATCTTTTCTTCAGCTGGTTTCATAACACCTTATCAAATAGGTTAAATGGGGACAAACAACTGATTAAAGTTGTATAACAAAGTGGGACAAACTGATTGAATTTCCTTTACTGATTAAAGTTGTATAACAAAGTGGGACAAAATGATTGAATTTCCTTTCATTCAACAAAGATGCTAAAGTACATGGCAAGCTCCTGTCCTTAAACTTTCCTTTCCTTCAATTCCAACCTTATATTACATTAAAAATATTATATTGTTACAACCATTCAAAAAGTAGTTCGGACAGAAAGAGTGGAACTTCTGATTAAAAAAGAGGTGGGCCTTTTTCTAAAAATAGCATGGGACCTAAGATAGACTGAATATCTGTGGCATCCAATCCTGTTTTATGTCAAAGGTTGTCTCCAAAGAATCAAGTTGTACATGATTTTGAAGCTAAAACGAGAGATTCAGAATATGGTTTGAAAATAACTATAGCCGGATAAGTTGTACAGGCAGACTCTTATAAAAAAATATTTAACCAGGGACCGACAAGACAAGAAAATAAATGACAGAGCAGACAAGAAAATATAGAATCTAGTCCCTAACTTATATTTCATTCTCTAACTATTTTCAAATGGCCAAATCCAAGACAAGGAAAAACAATTCCCAACCTTTGGGACTCAGAGAAATGATAGAAAAAAATACAATAATTCATGCCATAAAAAATGCAAATACAAACATTCCACTGAAAATAGCTTCAATTGAGTAATCAATCATTTAAGTCCACTGTCTTTTATTTCTATTCCAATCCAATACAGAACCAATATCTGTAATTGAGGAATCAAGCATTCAACAGCAATATCCTTATTGCTAATGCCCATATGAGCAAACAGGGGAAGAAACAGAAGGGGGAAAGCATGGAACATAACAACCAGAAGCCAAATTGACCCAGTGAACTGTATTTCCAAAACTACCGACTCAAGACCTTACAAAGAGGACAAAAGAACTTACTCTTTTATTATACCAAGATGAAGCATTTGAAAGTCTATAATACTATTTTGTGCATGGGTGTTGGCATTATGATGCATGTGTTGTACTTGATGGCAAACAACTCATAGAAGATCAACTCACTTATATATATCTAGATGAATCTACGGAAGAGATATCAGATGACAATTCTCAGTATGACAAGTCCAAAGGGGGAGATTTTTGGCATTATGAGACAAGTGTTGTCCTTGATGGAAAATCACACAAATGATAAATTATAGTGCAGCAAATTTATTTGATAAATTATAGTGCAACAAAAGTTTATTCCATGTAGAGAAAAGTTCACGCACTTTTATGCAGAGAAAAGTTTATTCCATGTAGAGAAAAGTTCATGCACTTTTATGCAGAGAAAAGTTTATTTCATGTAGAGAAAAGTTCACGCACTTTTATGCAGAGAAGAATTTATTTCATGTAGAGAAATGTTCACGCACTTTTATGCAGAGAAAAGTTTATTTCATGTAGAGAAAAGTTTACGCACTTTCATGCAAGAGAAAAGTTCACACACTTTCATGGTTGGTTCATGGTATTAGTCCGACAGTTTTTGATCCTATGGTTTTGGTCTGTGGTATTGCATCGAAAAGTGTTGATCTCACGCACTTTCATGGTTGGTTCATGGTATTAGTCCGACAGTTTTTGATCCTATGGTTTTGGTCCGTGGTATTGCATCCAAAAGTGTTGATCTCACGCACTTTCATGGTTGGTTCATGGTATTAGTCCAACAGTATTTTTGATCCTATGGTTTTGGACCGTGGTATTGAGAAAGGACTAAGGCTATAAAAGAGGAAGGAGATCATTTGGCAAAGCATCTTCTGAATTATTGAATATCTGATAAAGTGCTAGATCTGGAATATGGTGATTGGGTTAAGGTGCAGATCTGGATCTGAATGAAGAAGGAACCTGAGCGTAAGGAGAAGGATAAGTTCTATTGATGGGTCAAAATATTAAGGTTGGAATAGTGATATCTCTATATGATTTTGATCTGTGATATGTGGCACACGCTTGATCTATAAATCTAATAATCTGGGTCTGAATTATTGATGCATGTTTTATTGTACACATGTTATGATCTAGGTATGTCTGATGTATGGAACAACTGCAAAGTTATAACGAAATATTTGCAGATATGTATGCGGGTTGGCTTTGGTGAAATCATAGATTGATGATGCAAGTGTAGTTGATGGGTTTTTGATGTTCTTGGATCCAGTCTGAAAATTAATGAAAAGTGGTCCTTGAAAGAAAAGAAGTAGGGGGTTGTAGCTCCCTTCCAGGAGAGACTGGAAAACGAGAGAGAGAGTTGTAGCTCTCTGCAGGTTGTAGCCTGCGTACTGGTAAAGGACTGCACCAGTACAAAATCATTGTAAAAGGAGTTTCTTATTAAAAGAAGATAGAGACATATTGCAGCAGGTGGTTTTCACCCACATTGGGTTTCCACCTTATATCTGATGTTCTTTTGTGTGACTATTTGCTTTTCTTGTTCCTGCTCATTATTTTATGATACTGACATACAAAGTAATGATCAATATTTGAAGAATTATTCAAAGTATAAATAAGGAAGATATATTGAAAAGAATTTGATAATACTGATTCCCCCCCCCCCTCTCAGTATTATTTCCAACAATTGGTATCAGAGCAGGTCCTTCTGAAGAAGCTTGATCGCTTGAAGGAAGATCTAACATCATGAGCAACTACGAGAGGGAAGCATCAATCAGGCCACCGATTTTTGATGGGACAAACTTCGTATATTGGAAGGTAAGAGTTACTGCCTATCTTCAATCTTTGGGTACAGAAGTATGGGACATTATAGAAACAGGGTATACTTTTCCATCCGCTACTCCTAAAGATTCAGCTGAGAAGAAGAAATATGAAACAAATGCAAAGGCAGTTAATGCTCTTCTAGGATGTCTATCTCAATCTGAATTCGTGAAGGTTATGCAATATAAATCCGCAAAAGAAATATGGGACAAGATTGTTTTGAGCTACGAAGGAGATGAACAGGTAAAACATGAAAAACTTCAAACCCTCAGGATTCAGTATGAGTGTCTCAGAATGTATAATGATGAAAGTGTGGCTAACTATTTCCTTTGGGTAGATGAGATTGTTAATTGTATGAAAAACTTGGGTGAAGAAATAAAAGAGGCTGTTGTGGTTGAAAAAGTCCTAAGATCATTGTCCCCCAAGTTTGAATCTAAATTATCTACAATAGAAGAAAAGGAAAATCTATGAACTCTTACTATGTCTCAGCTACACGGAATTCTAACTGCTTATGAAATGAGAAAATGAGGTCCATCAGACAGGAGAGAAGCTGGTTTTAAGGCTTCAGGCAAAGGAGACTACTATGAATCAAGTCACGTGTCAGAAGAAGAAGAAGAATCAAATTTTGTCAGAAATCTTCAACGGGGTACTGGAAGGTTCAGAGGTAAGCTACCTTTTAAATGTTTTGCTTGTGGAAGAGTAGGTCATTATGCTGCCAAATGTCCTCATAAGGATAAGATTGACAAAGGAAAGGAACCTGCTAGATGGAACAAGAAACAGATTGCAAATAAGAAAAGCTACTACACTCATGAAGACAGTGATGGTCTATCAAATAGTGATGAAGATGAACGAGGTAATGACTATAAACTTTTAATGGCATTTGAAGATGATGATTACATGGATGCTATAGATGTGGATAGTTTTTATGAAGAGATTTCTAGACTTAAGACATGTATAGAAGAAAAGAATATGATCATTGATACTCTACAAGAAAAATATCTTGAAAAGTTAGAAGGTGAAATTCTTGACCTTAGAAAAGAAATTGAGAAAACAGAGGCTATTAATCTTAAGTTTGTCAAAGGATCTGAAACTCTGGATGAGATCATCAATGTACAGCGTTCTCCGCTAAACAAGACAGGTCTGGGGTATAATGGAGAAACATCTCAAGCATCCACCTCAAAGAGTTATCTTGATGCAGCAAGAAGGAATGAGCAAAAGCACAATGGAGATCACCAGGTAAAGCAAGGATGAATTACATCAAGAACGAACAAAGAATATCAGGTAAACCAGGGGCAATCTGTCTTAAGGATGAACAAAAGCTACAACCAGCCACAAGTAAAATCTTCTCAATTTGCTTCAAGAATGGATGACAATAGAAATTACAATCATTTGGCCGGTAGATTTGATAATCACAGAAATTTCTTCAATGGGCAATGTTTCTCTTGCCATAACTTCGGTCACAAAGCAGCTCAATGTGTTGCATATAAAACAATCATGACTAGAGAAGCTCAAAAACAAAGAAGTATGATCGGGATTACAAAAAGGAACTATAACAACTTTTCGGCTCTTGAAAATGAAGTTGAATGTTCTATTTTCAATAACTTTGGTCATGAAGATTCTGAATGCACGAGCAGGTTTCAGCAGACAAAGGAACAAGCCTCAAGCACCAGAACATGGAGAATAAAGGAACCACAAACAGAAAGATGTGGGATAGCATTTTATGCAGAAGGACAAGAAAATCTATGGTACATTGACAGTGGATGCTCGAAACATATGACAGGTGATAAAGAAAAACTTGAATCATATTCTGCTTTAGAAAAGGGAAAGAAAGTTTCTTTTGGAAATGATACTCCTGCAACTATAAAAGGAAAAGGCACTGCTCAGTTAAAAGAAAAGGTCAAAGCTGGAAATGTTTTGTATGTTGATGGATTGAAGCATAATCTTCTTAGTGTCAGCCAGATGTGTGATCAAGGAACCAAGGTGATATTTAGATCAAACGGATGTCGTGTTCGTGATCTTGATACAGGTGAAACAGTGATCAAAGGTAGAAGAACTCCAAATAATCTATACATATTTGAAGAAGGACAACAACAATGCTATTTGAGCAAGGATGAAGAACATTGGTTATGGCACCGGAGGTTGGGGCATCTAAGCTTTTCACAAATAAGGAAAGCATGCAAATATCAGGCAGTTCGTGGTCTTCCAGATATCAAAATTCCAGACAACACCATATGCAAATCATGTCAGTTTGGAAAGAAAACCAGAACTAACTTTCCAGAGAAGGAAGGATCAGCTAGCATGCCTCTTGAGCTAGTCCATACAGATGTATGTGGTCCATTTAGGAAAAGGACACCTCGAGGAGAAGAATACTTGATATTATTCATTGACGATTTCTCCAGGTTTGTTTGGTTAGGACTTATGAAGCACAAAGACGAAGCATTCGAGAAATTCAAATCCTTCAAAGCCTTGGTTGAAAATGAATCAGGTTACAAAATTAAGTGCCTCGGGTCTCACAGAGGTGGGGAGTTTACCTCAAATGAATTTTTCGATTTCTGTGAAGAACATGGGATAAGAAGAGAATTCTCTACAGTTAGAACTCCTCAGCAAAATGGAGTGGTGGAAAGGATGAACAGAACAGTCCAACAAATGGCTCGTGCTATGCTGGATGAGTCTGGAACTCCCGCAACTTTCTGGGGTGAAGCTGCATATGCTGTGGTTGTTATTCTCAACAAAACAAATGTCCAAGTGAACATCACTCAAACTCCTCATGAGCTCTGGTGTGGTGAGACTCCTTCGGTAAAGCACTTCAAAATCTTTGGGAGCAAATGGCATATTAAGAATACTGATGAGCAACTTGGCAAACTTGAACCTACAGCAGATGAAGGCATTCTTCTTGGTTATTCTCCACACAGCAAAGCATATAAGTGCTACATAAAAGACTTGGAAGAATTGTTGACAGCATTGATGTAGTGGTTGATGAAAAGGGATACATTCCTAGGCAAGTAAATCATGAAAATATCGAAGAAGATGAAGACTACCCTCAAAGACAGAATGATGAAGAAGAAGAACCTCAAGGAGCACCAGAGGAACAGATAAGAATAGAAGAGAAGACTCCATCCCGGTACGTTCAGAAGAATCATCCAGAATCTCAGATTTTGGGGCAAAAAGAAGCAGGTGTACAAACAAGAAGAACAATTGCAGAAGCTTCAAGCTATTTGGCATTACTCTCCTCCACTGAACCACAAAATGTAAAAGAGGCATGCAAAGATGAATGTTGGGTCAAAGCAATGGATGAAGAACTTGAGCAGATCAAAAAGAACAACACTTGGGAGTTGGTTCCTAGACCAAAGGATAAGAATGTTATAGGGACAAAATGGGTCTTCAAAAATAAGTTGAATGAAAATGGGGAAGTAATTAGAAACAAGGCAAGACTTGTTTGTAAAGGGTATGCGCAGCAAGAAGGAATAGATTTTGAGGAAAATTTTGCTCCTATTGCAAGACTTGAGGCCATCCGAATGTTCCTTGCTCTCTCAAGGTTTCAAAAGTTCAAAGTATTTCAAATGGACGTGAAATCAGCCTTTCTGAATGGAGACTTAGAAGAAGAAGTGTACATTGAGCAGCCAGATGGGTTCATTGTTGGAAATGATCCAAATCTTGTATGCAGACTGAAAAAGGTTCTCTATGGTCTTAAACAAGCTCCAAGGGCTTGGTACTATCGTTTGGACAAATATCTTCATCAACAAGGTTTTTCAAAAGGATCAGCAGATAGCAATCTTTATATAAAAATTGAAAATGACAAATTGCTAATACTTGTTGTGTATGTAGATGACATTATCTTTGGTAGCAATGAAGAATCTATGAGTCAAAGCTTTGCCTTGGTGATGCAGAAAGAATTCGAAATGTCCTTGCTTGGAGAATTGACATATTTTCTTGGCCTGCAAATCCAACAAAAGGAAGGAGGGATCTTCTTGTCTCAAACCAAGTATCTCAAGCAGATTTTGAAGAAATATGGCATGGAAGATGCAAAACCAGTATGTACACCCTTGGTCACAGGATGTAGCCTCAGTGCAAATGATGAATCAGCAGCAGTACATCAACCAACCTACAGATCTATGATTGGAAGTCTACTTTATTTCACAGGTACCCGACCAGACATCATGCATGCAGTGGGAATAGTTGGAAGATTTCAGGCAAATCCAAAGGAAACTCATCTTCAGGCAGTAAAGAGAATCTTCAAATATCTTCAAGGGACTCAAAATTATGGCTTATGGTATCCTAGAGATATAGATCTCACACTTCATGCTTATACTGATGCAGATTGGGCCGGAAGCGTGGATGACAGGAAGAGCACAAGTTGTGGTGCATTCTTTATGGGTTCCAGATTAGTATCTTGGTTCAACAAGAAACAGAGTTCGATTGGATGATGCACTCAACTCCTTTGGATGATGCAGACCCTGCAGGATTTTCAAATCACTTGTACACCACCTGTCTCCATCTTATGTGATAATACAAGTGCAATCAACATTTCAAAGAACCCAGTCATGCACTCGAAAACCAAGCACATACCAATCAAGTATCACTTTCTCCGGGAACAAGTGGTTGAACAAAAGGTCAAGTTGGAGTATGTTCCTTCTAAGGAACAGGTTGCTGATATACTCACCAAACCATTGCCTAGGGAGACCTTTGAATACCTCAGGCAAAAGTTGGGGGTTTTTGATGTATCATCTTGTTGTTGAATCTCTTCTGATTGTTGGTTGTACGCAAGGTTCATCTGAAGTATATGCGTACATTGGTCGCAGATCGAATGGCACAGGTTCAGGGGGGAGCATATCATGCATTGTTGGCATTATGGAGGAAGTACAGAAGGAGATCATGGATGTTGGTCTGAATATTGCTGCAATACGTCTCTATCTCTTTCATGATGTATAAGTCTTGGTTCTTCTTGAAGAACATCTTTCGCAGATCTTTCCTACAGTTAGGGGGAGCATGAACAGCACATTTCAGAAAGAGCAGAGCTTTCAGCATGTATCATGAACAGATTGGTACACCTTGGCATATAAAAAGGGGAAGCTCATTCAGAGATTTCAACAAGTACTCAGGGGGAGTATGAACAGCGGAATGCCTTTCTAGGAAAGAGAATATCTTGGTTCACCCTTTGTCCTTGATGTCAAAGGGGGAGAGTGATTTGGTATTGTTGCCATCAAGTCCAAAGGGGGAGATTGTTGGCATTATGATGCATGTGTTGTACTTGATGGCAAACAACTCATAGAAGATCAACTCACTTATATATATCTAGATGAATCTACGGAAGAGATATCAGATGACAATTCTCAGTATGACAAATCCAAAGGGGGAGATTGTTGGCATTATGAGACAAGTGTTGTCCTTGATGGCAAATCACACAAATGATAAATTATAGTGCAGCAAATTTATTTGATAAATTATAGTGCAACAAAAGTTTATTCCATGTAGAGAAAATTTCACGCACTTTTATGCAGAGAAAAGTTTATTCCATGTAGAGAAAAGTTCACGCACTTTTATGCAGAGAAAAGTTTATTTCATGTAGAGAAAAGTTCACGCACTTTTATGCAGAGAAGAGTTTATTTCATGTAGAGAAATGTTCACGCACTTTTATGCAGAGAAAAGTTTATTTCATGTAGAGAAAAGTTTATTTCATGTAGAGAAAAGTTTACGCACTTTCGTGCAAGAGAAAAGTTCACGCACTTTCATGGTTGGTTCATGGTATTAGTCCGACAGTTTTTGATCCTATGGTTTTGGTCCGTGGTATTGCATTGAAAAGTGTTGCTCTCACGCACTTTCATGGTTGGTTCATGGTATTAGTCCGACAGTTTTTGATCCTATGGTTTTGGTCCGTGGTATTGCATCCAAAAGTGTTGATCTCACGCACTTTCATGGTTGGTTCATGGGACTAGTCCAACAGTTTTTTTGATCCTATGGTTTTGGACCGTGGTATTGAGAAAGGACTAAGGCTATAAAAGAGGAAGGAGATCATTTGGCAAAGTATCTTCTGAATTATTGAATATCTGATAAAGTGCTAGATTTGGAATATGGTGATTGGGTTAAGGTGCAGATCTGGATCTGAATGAAGAAGGAACCTGAGCATAAGGAGAAGGATAAGTTCTATTGATGGGTAAAAATCTTAAGGTTGGAATAGTGGTATCTCTATATGATTTTGATCTGTGATATGTGGCACACGCTTGATCTATAAATCTAATAATCTGGGTCTGAATTATTGATGCATGTTTTATTGTACACATGTTATGATCTGGGTATGTCTGATGTATGGAACAACTGCAAAGTTATAAGGAAATATTTGCAGATCTGTATGCGGGTTGGCTTTGGTGAAACCAGAGATTGATGATGCAAGTGTAGTTGATGGGTTTTTGATGTTCTTGGATCCAGTCTGAAAATTAATGAAAAGTGGTCCTTGAAAGAAAAGAAGTAGGGGGTTGTAGCTCCCTTCTAGGAGAGACTGGAAAACGAGAGAGAGAGTTGTAGCTCTCTGCAGGTTGTAGCCTGCGTACTGGTAAAGGACTGTACCAGTACAAAATCATTGTAAAAGGAGTTTCTTATTAAAAGAAGATAGAGACATATTGCAGCAGGTGGTTTTCACCCACATTGGGTTTCCACCTTATATCTGGTGTTCTTTTGTGTGACTATTTTCTTTTCTTGTTCCTGCTCATTATTTTATGATACTGACATACAAAGTAATGATCAATATTTGAAGAATTATTCAAAGTATAAATAAGGAAGATATATTGAAAAGAATTTGATAATACTGATTCACCCCCCCTCTCAGTATTATTTCCAACAATGGGTAGGAAATATTGAAGGGGAGATAGGGAATTATGCTCTAAATGTGTTTATATCTGGTGGGGTCTTAAGTGTAAATTGTACACACTAAAAAAAATTGCATTTCAAGTGGTGTTCAATATTTATAGTATGAACTTAGAGTCGAGTTCGAGGGAGATGGAGAAACCCTGCACCTAGGGTTTAGCACTGCTCTCTGAACAACTCTCACCAAAAGTTCTGGCAGCGCACAGAGATCGATTAACTGACCTTCTTCTCAGAGTCCGGGTTCTGGCCCGACATATGGCAGACGGGGGGTCCACTGGGACCCCATCTTACAGAGAAATAGTCATGCAGAAACTCAAGACTCACGAGGGTTTCAATATCTATGGGTATGAAGCTCGAAAAGACAGTTCTGGGACAAGTAGTGGCAGAGTAACCTAGGGGAAAAAAGATCCAAATCACAGATCAGAAATGCCAGGAAAAGTCAGCAACAGGCAGGAGAAACACGGGCACACACCGAAAGCAGGCCAAAACAGCTCTGACCCAATAATCGCCCCTTCGGATGAAGAAAAGGAACACAGGGAGGGAAAACGCCCCATAGATAACGAGGATAAACTGGAAGCTTCCAACCTCAGCCCTAAAAATACCCTGCAAGGAGCCTGCAAGCCCAAAAAGAAGGAAGCCCTTAGAGTGGTCTTCACAGATCCAGACATTCAGGCCTACAGAGACCACATGATGGAGCATGCAATCATTTGTAAATTTATGGGTCTGTGGCCATCAGAAAGAGCTCTATGCCAATGGATCAAGCAACACTGGCGGCCAAAAGGTGATGTAAGACTTCATCTCAGAGCCAAAGGTTTCTTTACTGTTGTCTTTTCTAACCTAGAAGATAAGGATAGGATCTTCGATGGAGGGCCTTATTTCCTTTCATCAACTGGCCTCTACATGAGGCCTTGGAAGGCAAACTTCGTTCCTGAAAAGGAAACCTTCACCCAAGTCCCTGTATGGATTCGCCTCTTCTCTTTACCTATTGATTACTGGGCCATAGCAAATCTAAAACGCATAGGAGACCGACTTGGTACCTTCATTAAAGCCTCTGAGGCAACGATTCAAAGCAAGTATACTTCGTGTGCCAGGATCTGCATTGAAATGGATGTCTTAGGTTCCTTACACGACGGACTGTGGCTAGAGTTCAGATACGAAGATTACTTTCAAGCTATAGACTATGAACAGATCCCCTTCCGCTGTAGAAAATGCCATGAACATGGTCACCTTGTAAGGGAATGCCCATTAATCAAACCAGTGGAAGAAGCCAAGCCTGAACAACCAGCTAAAAACCAGGAGGTTTTTAAAAAACCAAAATCATGACAAAGGTCCTACAGGAAAAAAGTAAGCAAAACAGTGACAGATCCCAGCATAACTCTTAACCCCTTCAGCATTCTGGACTCAGAAGCAGACTCGGAAGGGCACAACAAAGAGACAAGGCTTCCAGAAGCTCCTCCAAAAAATAAGACCGACTACAGAGCAACAGACGTAGAGGAAACCACTGAATACACAGCAACACACTCGCATGAAGCAGCAGACGACCGATATGAAGACACAGACATGCTAACAAGCGATGGGGGAAGTGAAGACCTGGAACTCAATGAAGTCCTAGGAAAAGAAGGGGTAAACCTGTCAGATATGGAAAAGCACTGGAGAACACAAGGACTGGAAAATATCCCAGAGGAAGAAATAAAGAAGATCAGCGACCTCTTTATAGCAAGACAACAGGCGGCGCTAGACAAGCAAAAGAAAAGATTAGGAATCATGAAAGGCACAGGTAACCAACCCAAAAATCTTTTTCTTCATTCTCTACGACGAAAAAAGAATAAGAAAAGAGGCCGAAGGACAAATGGAGAAGTTCTCCATGATCTGGGTATCTTTCTGATCAATTCAGGCAAAATGAAGGATCTTCATGCCTTCCTGTCCTCCCAATAACCTCATCATTATCAATGAAAATCATCTCCTGGAATATAAGAGGGCTTAACAGCCACGTCAAAAAACGTCTTTTAAAGAGGAAGCTACAACAGGAAAAGCCAGATATTATGCTCATTCAAGAAACAAAATGTGCCACTGATGAGCTGGAGATTATCACAAAAAAGCTAGGGAAAACTTTCAAATACATAGACATAGCCAGCTGCGGATGGGAAGGAGGCATTGCTACCATCTGGGACTCCAGGGTAATAGAAATCACCTCCATGGAAGCGACCAGATCATACATCGCCACAAAATTCCAATTAACAGGTAACTCTGAAACCTACCTCTGTATAAATGTCTATGGGCCTCAGCGTATAGAAGATAAAATTTCTTTCCTGAACTCACTAATGAAGCTAAAGCTAAGATACAATTCTTCAAAGATCATAATGGGAGGGGATTTCAACATGATCACCTCCCTCCTGGAAAAAAAAGGAGGCCTTCGGCGTCTGAACAAAGACTCAGAACTCTTCATTGACTTCATGGAAGCCGCCCAATTGGTTGACATCCCCCCAAAAAGTGGGCTCTACACTTGGAGAAACCAAAGAGGAGGAGAAAACAGAATAGCCTCTCGCCTTGATCATTTTTTGATCTCAGAAAACATCTTACTGGAAGGAACAACCGTTGATTCTGATATTCTCCCCAGTGGGGGCTCAAATCACTGGCCCATCGCCCTGGAATCTGCCTTTTTAGAAACTCCCAAAAACACGCCTTTCAGATTTGAAAAATTCTGGCTAACTCACCCAAATTTTCCAGAGCTGGTGAAAAAATGGTGGGATGAACCCAGAAATGTAAGGGGAACCAAAATGTTTAAACTTCAGTCCAAACTCAAGTACATCAAACATAAAATCAAGGATTGGAATACAACCGAGTTTGGTAATATTTTCCAGGAAAAGCACAACATAGAAGATCGCTTAAGTCAAATTCATAAAGACTGGGCTTCGAGGATTAACAGTGAGGACTCAACTGAACAGGAAAAGATCCTTATGCAGCAATGGCAGCTTCGCTGCCAACAGGAAGAAATCCTTTGGAAGCAGAAGTCTCGAATCCAATGGTTGAAGGAGGGAGAGAAAAACACAAAGTTCTTCCATAGATCGACTATGGATTATAGGGGGGCAAATAAAATCTTTAAGCTAACCAATGCTTTTGGAGAAGTCATTCAAAACCACAATGAGATCTCAACGCTGCTTACCAGCCACTTTAAGCAAATTGCCCAGGAATCTCAAGAAGATCGTTCGGAAGCCAGAGAGGAAATAACACAGGCCATACCCCAAATCATCACTCCAGCCCAAAATGCCTCTTTGTTAAGAAAGATCTCTATGGAGGAGGTGGAGGAGGCTGTAAAGGACATGCCAAATGATAAAGCTCCGGGACCTGATGGTTTTACTATAAACTTCTTCAAAGCTTGTTGGCAAACTATCAGAACAGAGATATGGGAAGTAGTTGAAGATTCACGACAATCTGGCTCGATTCTTAAAGCCCTAAACTCTACATTCCTAGCCCTAATCCCAAATAAGAGGAAGCCAGAACTCCAGAAAAGTTCCGCCCCATAGCTCTGTGCAACGTGATTTATAAAATTATTTCTAAGGTCACTGCTAACAGGCTTAAACCAATCCTCCCTGACGTCAGCTCAGAGGAGCAATCAGGCTTCGTGGAAGGCAGACAGATTCTGGACAACATCCTCTTGGCTCAGGAGATGATACATACTTTACAATCCAGAAAAATCCCTGGTATGATGATTCAATTAGACCTATCAAAAGCTTTCGACAAAGTAAATTGGAAATTCCTGAAGGCCACTTTAAGTGCTTTTGGTTTCGACATTCCGTGGATTAACTGGATCCTCGCCCTTGTCAAGTCAACAAATTTCTCTATTCTGGTTAATGGTTCCCCTTCGGCCCCCTTCTCTCCTACCCACGGCATAAGCCAAGGAGACCCCCTGTCTCCCTTCCTGTTTGTGATAGTCATGGAAGGACTCAGCAGATATATTCACAAAGCCAAAGTGGAAGGAAAAATCAATGGTTTGCGCCCCTTCCCCTCCACTCCTGCAACCACCCATCAGCAGTTTGCCGATGATACCATGTTGCATGGCTCTCCAACGATCAAAGATGCCAAGGCTTTCAAATCCATCTTATCTAAATTCAGCAGAGCATCAGGTATGGAAATAAACCACTCCAAATCGACGATATTTTTCTTTAATACTCATGTTTCAATACAGAACCATCTTACCAGCATCCTAGGCTTTCGCAAAGGCTCTCTTCCATCGAAGTATTTGGGAGCTCCGCTCACCACTAAGCCTTGGCAAAAGCTTCACTGGGAAAGGCTCATAGCTAACATGGAAAAAAGAAGCAAGCATTGGACTCACAGGGCTCTAAATTTTGCGGGACGCCTAGTTTTAACAAAAGCTATTCTTCAGGCCATACCCCAATATATGCTTTCTATCCTCCCGGTGCCAAAAGCAATTCTGCAGAAAATCAGATCCATTCAAAGATCATTCCTATGGAGTGGCAATGCAGAGAAAAGGAAATGGGCTCTCGTGGCATGGGACAAGGTCTGTAAATCAAAACTAGCTGGAGGATTATACCTAATCGACCCCGACACTAGCAACAATATTGGTGGAGCGAAGCTGTGGTGGCGCTGGCTGAAGGAGACTAACCTCCCCTGGGCCAGACATTGGAAAGAGAAATACACTCCAGACTGCAGAGACCAGGACCTCATAAGACTTCAGGATTTGCCAGAAGGTTCCCCAATTTGGAATTTGGCAAAAAGGAATAAAAATCTAATCCAAGACCACAGTTTTTGGGAGATCAGGAATGGGCACTCTGCCCTCTTTTGGGAAGACTCCTGGCAACAACACCCAAAGCTTGAAAACCCAAATCTTGCAGAGTACAAAAATCACTGTCAGAACAATGGAAAGCACTCCGTCCATCATTACTGGAACCCTGATAGCCATGATCAGTAATGGAGAGAATGGGCGCTCCGAGCCGCAACAAACCCTAGTGAAGAAAATATTAACCTTCAAAACCTGCTTCTAACCCTAAACAAAAGAAAAATCAGAATAACCGTAGATGAGGACAAATTGAGATGGGGGCTGAAGGGCAATGGCAACTTCAATCTCAAAGAAGCCCGAAGGCAGATGGAATTCACATAACAGAGGGAGGACGTATCTTGGTACATCAAGGTTTGGGACCCCCTCTTCTGGCCAAAAATTCAAACCTTTCTATGGCTTCTCATGTGACGAAAGACCCTAACTTGGGAAAACTTGCAGAAAAAGGGTTTTGAAGGCCCTTCCTTTTGCCCTATGTGCAACCAAGCCACTGAAGCAATGAACCACTTATTCAATACATGTGAGTGGGCAAACCTCATTTGGCAAGAGATAGAAGCAATTATGCAGCATAATAGCAGAGATTTAGACTCCATACACAACACTATTAACAATTGGCCAAGCAATTTTTCTGAAAACCCTCAAATCAACGACATCTGGAAAGCTCTACCAGGTTTCATAACTTGGACTCTGTGGAAAGAAAGAAACAGAAGGATTTTTCAAAGCAAGCACAGGAATATGGAACATTTGAGAATTACCTTATTCAAGAACATCCGCCAATTAATTCTGCTTAAAAGTAAAGCCGACCCAGCCAGGCAAATCTCTCCTGAGGAACAGCAAATCCTAAACGCTTTCAACATCTGCACCGGCCAAAGTCTCGTCCTCCAGGCCAAACAGAAGAACATTAACAACACGGAAACAGGATGGACTCGGCCCCCTGTAGGTTTTCTGAAGTTAAATTTCGACGGAGCCTTGAAAGGAAACCCGGGCCCAGCTGGTATAGGAGGCATAATCAGAAACCATTTAGGCGAAATTCTACATATCTACAGCACAGCTCTGGGCGAGGGCACCAACAACGAAATGGAATTCGCCGCAATGGAAAAGGGTTTAAAAATCCTTCACAGAAATCACACAGATAACGCAATAATTGAAGGCGACTCTGAGATAGCCATAGCAGTGGCCAAGAAAATTTACAGGGGCACTCCAATAAGCAAAGTAACGAAGCACTGGCATCTATCCATGGTCACAGAAAATATTGGGAATTTGCTTGGGAGAATGAAAGGCCTCGTCTTCCAAGCAGTAAGGAGAAAGGAAAATTCAGTCGCAGACCACTTGGCTAACCACGAAATCGAACACCCAGCTGAAATGGTGGACAGCTGTTGGCAAATGGTGAAAATCATCATTTAAAAGACCGATGCTCTCAACTCGCTCGCTTAGATTTAGTGGCTGCGGAAAGGGCAGGTCAGCATTCCGTTTAAATGATCTTACATAGGTACATGGATATGCCGACGGGACTGGGGCCATCAACTCCTAACAACTACCGCAGGACAAGCCGGTTAAGGGCATTCATGAATATAGCAGGTTACAGGGATTTGTACAGAAACATGATCCAGGATGACATAGCCCAACGCAGAAGTGCGGGATGGAGGGACACGTGGCACTCTCAAGATCGTGCAAGAGGCGGCGAAGGCAAACATTCCCAATGAATGGAAAACCCCTCCAATTTTTCGCACAATAACATTTATGGCGATCGAACAGGCAAGGATCACACCGCGATCCACTCCCCAGCCCGAAACCTCCCCGCCAATTTCTATATATTTACTCCTGCTCTCCATTGGAGCATCATGTTTCATGCGCACAGAAGGCAGAGTATCAACTTTCCCATTTGCATACAGGCGGGTATCAGTCACGAAAGTTTTCCAATGGCGGGCAATAGCAGCTGAAATCAATCGGCAAACAAGGACCTGCAGACGGCCCGTGAATTGTTTGAGTGGAGAACTTCTTAGAGGAATAAGAGAAAAATAATAGACTTGGAGACCTCTGCTCAAGAAGAGGAAGCAAAGCTCTCGGACCACCAGCTCAGCCAGGAAGTAGATTGGTTGCAGGACCCTGGTACGCCTAGCACCAGAGCAACTCAATTTGTCCGCACTCAAGCCGAAGCATGGAGGATAAAGACCATCGTAGCAAAAGCCATGGACGTTCAAGGGGAGCAGGCGAAGCAACTTCGCACCCTCCAACAGTTCGCAGCCCAGATGACAAAGGAACACCGAGCTGTGGTCGAAAGCAGCGAATTCAAACTCTGCGCTCTGCATCAGGAGATGGATTTCGTCAGCAAAAAACTCTCGGTTCTGATCAAGCTCCTCCAAAAACCCATTGAGAGGGATAGCAAGCCCACTGATCCGCCGAAGGGAGGACCGTCGTGCATCCACCAGGCCCAGCCCCCCAGGCACAAAGAGGCGCATGCAACCCCTCCCAACAACCATGATTAGTCTCCCCTGTCCCCTTGCGGGACTCTGCTATATTTTCTGTTACTGTGTTTTTCCAGATAGGTGACATTCAGTTTTTTGGAATCAAGTCACCCTGTGTGGTGTTATTGTAGACAGCTCTAGTTTCTCTCTATGTCTTCTTTAGCTCTCTCTTCCCTTCTCACTCTATTGCTTCTGAGTAAGGCTTGCCATGCAGCCAGCAATCTGCCTCGGCAGAAGTTTTGTAATATATGTTTTACTTGTTAATACAAAAGCTTATTTACACAAAAAAAATATTTATAGTATGAACCGTTGCTCATATGATTAGTCAATATTCATGTTCCCTCATTTGTATAGGGATTTGAAGAATGAAGAAGTGGGACTTGATCAATGAGTTGGAGGTTGAGGACCTAGAAGGAATGATAGAGTTTTCAGTGGAAGATTTGACATGGACAGAAGTAGCAGGAGACCAAGTCGCGATTATTCCATATTGTCGACTTGAGGATTTTATAAGTGGAGAGCAAATGAGGGAAAGTTCACCTACTCAATTTGTTGCTAAAACTCGACGAATTAATGATGTGAAGGATATCAAGAGGACAAATTCTTCAACATATCTAGAATATGTTGTGTGAGTCTCTCTCTCTCTCTCTCTCTCTCTCTCTCTCTCTCTATATATATATATATATATATATATATATATATATTTTGATTTTAAGTTCACTATGTCAAACATGCATAAATATTTTATTTAATTTTTGGTAAATTCTTGATCACAGATATTGGTGTGCCTATGGTCCAAATCATGTACAATCCAGCAATGTAGCTAAACCTGGATCCACAACTAAGAAATGTCTTCCACGTCACAACATCAAAGTTGGTTGTTAGTGTCACTTTATTATGCGACGACTTGCTCGTAGACCAAATGATGCCATTCTAATATATACAACATGCAGACATATTGATGACAAAAATGTGGTTTGTCATGGAAATGAGGCAAATGACATGCCCAAGAAATTCAATTTTGCACCGCATTTAACAGAGCATATACGAACTATTGTTGAATATTTTGTTCGTGATGGTTTTAATGCTACGATGATCTGGGAAAAACTTATATTTGATTTAAGGTATGGATCTGGTGAGTTGTTCACAAGGGCACCTCGAGATTCTTTCATGACATGAAAGGATGTGTCAAACATGTACAATAATATCAAGAGGCTAGAGTATGTGAAGCATGAAAGTGATCCAATGAGTGTGGATTGTTGGGTTAGTGAGTGCTCAGAGAGATTTTTCTTCTACCAACAACAAGATGTTGTTAAAAACATCCATTTCATTATAGGCATACAAACTAAGTGGATGCTTTCAATGATGGTGAAATACTCACACAACAACATGTTATCAATGGACTCCACTTTTAGCACTAACAAATATGGGGTAAACATATTTACCAAAACTTCATTTTTCCTGTTTTATTTCAATGTCGTCCTCTTATATGCTTATAATCTTGTTTTCTTATTGTAATGCAATATCAACTGTACAACATAATGGCTTTTGATGATCATCATAATGGGATTCCATTGGCATGGGTAATATCATCACGGAATGGTACTCCTGATATTTGTAAATGGATGTCACAATTATTTGCAAATGGGAAAAAGGAAAACCCAGATTGGCATGTCTGAGCTGTCATCACAGATGATGCAGCAGTGGAAATCGAGGCATTAAGGTGAACCAGTTTTTTCTTTTTAAAAGAGATAAAAAGCATTAATGTTGAAGGATATTCTCTTATAATGTTATATTATTTCAGGACTTGCACAAACTGTACACTATTATTGTGTGTATGGCATGTCCGTAGAGCGTGGTTGAAAAATGTTGGAACCAAAGTCAAGGGAAAGGAAAATAAATTATGTATCTTCCGTGCTCTAGGATTAATCATGCATTCATGTGAAGATGATGCATCTGTGCAACATGAAATTCAAAGTTTCTTTGATGAATTCAAAGAAGAAACTGTGTTTTTGGATTATTTTGCAACCAACTGGTTAAACAACAACAAATTATGTAAGTTTCTTAAAGTTGTATTTTATCAGTTTATTTTGTAATTGACCATTTTCTATTGTTTCTTCGCATCTAATATATGATTTTTTTACAAATATGTGGGCAAAAGCATATAGGGACTTCCCACATTCCAACCAGGATACTAATAATGCTATCGAATCTTATCACCGGTATCTAAAGCGAAGGTACCTCTGTGAGAAGAATAATGTGTCCCATAGAAGGGTGGATTAGCTGTTGCACCTACTATTAAAAAAGGTTGAGTTGTATTACATTCACATGCAACATCTAAAAAATGTTGGTTTTGTCCGAGCTTCAAAAATTAAGCAAAAAATAAATTTAAGTAAGTGCAAAGCAAAGAATATCCCATATGAAGATTGTATGGTTGATGGAAACAAGGAAAGTGAGTATTTGGTTGGTAGCCAAACTATGGCAACTCGTGATACATGGTATCATGTCATCTATAAAGGGCTGAACCTAAACTTTTGTAATTGCAAATGGGCCCTAAATGACAATATTTGTAAGCATATTCTAAAAGTTGAGATGGTAGTGACTAGCAATGTTTCAAGGGGCAATGAATTGCCTAATGTCTAGGTCTATTAGAGAAAGACCTGGATATTTACTTGATTTAAATGAATCATTTGTAATGAGCCAAGAAATTGAAATGAACCTTCCAGCTTCTCCTTCCACTGATTCAACCATTGTAAGGCCAGATAGTGCCCTAACAATCGATGAGGAAATTAAACTTATGATGTCATCAACTCATAAGAGATTGAGGGGTTTATTACAAATAACACCTACAACTTTGGAGCAAGCATATGCACTAAATAAATTGGTAAAAAATGTAAGCCAAGAGTACAATAATAAGAAATTTGATGTTGTAACTCCATCCAAGGTCACTACCAAGAGGCGACATAGTTTCTTGAGCCCAACAAAAAAAGGTGGGCAAAGTGTTCCTGCGTTGAAATCAAGAAAATATGGACCACAGTTTCTAAAGGTTGGACGGTGTCGTGGAAGGAAAAGAAGCATGAATGAACAATTAGAGATTTCTTCTACAAAAGAAATCAATCTGGACCACACATCTAGAAGGGTACAAGGTTCTATTTTGCAAAATACTGGTATGGAAATATCAATTGATGTATCATTTTATGTGAAATTCAAAATATCATTATCTTCATTGCCTTCAATGCAATTGCATAACAATGTGTTTTTTCTTTTTTGTTACAGCTGAAGATTCCACATCTCATAATACTTCAAGTTGCCAAGTTCATTTATTTCATGAGAATAATGTGGATCCAAATATGGGGGGTTCATTGATTCATTTTCCATTTGATTCACCACGTCCACCTCTCCCGTTTGATCATCGAACCCCCTGGTTGTTTCCACCAATTGCACCAAATTCATTCATTGGGCAGCCTACTTCAACCCATAACATTTTGGTTCCACACCCTAGGGTGATGCCCCCTATTGTACAACCAGTCGGATTGTATCGCCGCTTGCACTCTATACAGGAAATAGCGGGTGAAGAGAACAATCAAAGTGCCAGCAATCAATGGCGAGATGACAAATATTCGAGCTGATGAGTATTCATGGATATAATATGGGCATAACCCTATAAAGGGATCTCCTAATCCAAGAACATGTTGTGTGCATGATGGGTTGAAAATGTTTTTGGATATGTACAACATTATCTAATTTCAATTTTGTATGGTTATCGTATTGAGCTATTGAAATATTTTTTTTGAACTCAAAGTTGAAAGCATATAAAATCTCAGTGTAAATGTTGGCTGAACTCTAACAAACTCCAGGAAAAGGTTATTTGCCTTTTCGCTACTATAAGCTTGATACATCCTTTTTGGATAACAGTATAGTGTATTGTACATAAAGGCAACATTGGAACTCTTATATATCAGGCTAGCTCATTATTGTACATGTTATTTTGGCATGTTGCTTCAATACAAAATGAATTTCAATGAAAATTTGTGAAAATTTGTGAAAATTATTGACATGCTCAAAGTCAGTCCTTTGGTGTCTAGAAATGATTGAAAATTGTGGAGTTGGAACCCATCTATGCATACTCAATGCTATGTCTTTCAAGTCCAATGTGTCATGACTCATGAAGGAAGGATGGACCTAGCAGGATAAAAACAATTATTGTAGAGCTATGTTGCAGGAAATGTACCCCCTGCATACCAGCCACATTTCAGTACAAAAACTCCAAAACACGGCTGAAACATGCCTAAAATACATTTCAATGGGGCTGAAAAAAGTATCTTATTGCTTCTTACTTTTGGTGTAAAAACTGCGTGACCAGAATTTTGGATCTGAAATAAAAAGGTATCTTTTAAATCATGAATCTATATTCTAAACCATAATGTTAAAACTGAAAATTTCACTGTAAATGCCTTTCTTGAAAAACCTTAAAGTTAAGACCTAGGGAGAGTCGAACAGCAACTTGCCCTCAAACTTCCCAAGAGGGGACCATCACAGCTGGTGATCATGAAATAACATGCCATATCTGAGAAACTAATCCTTCTAGTAAAGAAAAATCTTAACAGCCTCCCAAGCCTTCCAAATTCTCTTCAAACCACAGTTCATCTCCTTATCAGTGTTGGCATTATGATTCTGGTATGGCTCTATGATACATATGTTGTACTTGATGGAAACACCCTCAAGTGGCAATGCTCTGATCAGGCTCTCAAAATGTTGGAAATTAAGAGATACGCAGGAGAATAGTTCAAAAGGTGCGTACCCGCAGGTACGCTGTGAAGGGACTGCGGCCACACATGCAGGTCACCCGTTCAGAAGGTGCGTACCCCCAGTTCACTTACTTCAAGGCAGAGAAGCACATTCACGTGGGGTTTCCTATGGTTTTGGCCCGTGGTATAGGATCTATTATAGCCCCGGTTTGGATCCCTTGTATTGGTTATTGATGGTTTTTCCCCATGGTGTGAATAAGGGCTTGACTATAAATAGGGAAGGAGATCACTTGGCTAAGGCATCTTTTGCAAATTGAATATCTTAAGATCTGAAATATTGGGTTATTATTTTAAAAGCTTGATCTATATAAAAGTGAAGTTGAAAGCGAATCTATGAAGGGTGATCTCTCGAGCGCATGATCAGATCTGAGCATCTGACTATCTGTGGCACACTGGGGGACTTCCAATTCGGCCCTAATCAGAGATACGCAGGCGATTAATGGTGCAAGTGCGTGGGTACGCAAAGAAGAAGAAGGAGCAGTGCGTGGGTACGTAGAGCACAAGAAGGCACAGTGCGTGGGTACGCAGCGCGATAGCAGCTGTGGGTGCGTGGCTACAGTAGCAGTACGCAGCGCGATAGCATCTGTGGGTGCGTAGCTACAGTAACAGTACGCGGCGTGATTGAAGAAAGAGTGCGTGGGTACGCGGTGCAGCAGAAGGCTCTCTGCGGGTATAAGCAGGGGAGGAGAAGGTGAAGTGTGGGGCCACGCAGGCCAAATAAGGAAAAACTGCGTATCTGTCTTAAGACCTTTTGTTGGCTGAATTTTTATGTTGATAAGGTGTTCTGGGTTTAGTTTACTGTTATTGTTGATCTGGTTACTGCAGTTGACTAGGTGATTTACTTGTACTTGATGATCTTTTGATGTTTATGGATCCAGTTTGAAAATTTATGAAAAGTGGTCCTTGAAAGAAAAGAAGTAGGGGGTTGTAGCTCCCTTCCAGGAGAGACTGGAAAACGAGAGAGAGTTGTAGCTCTCTGCGGGTTGCAGCCTGCGTACTGCTAAAGGACTGCACCAGTACAAAACCATTGTAAAAGGAGTTTCTAATTTGAAAGAAGATAGAGACATATTGCAGCAGGTGGTTTTCACCCACATTGGGTTTCCACCTTACATCTGGTGTTCTTTGGTGTGACTATCTGTTTTCTTTGTTCATGCTCATTATTTTATGGTACTGACATGCAAAAATAATTCAAAGTATAAATAAGGAAGATTTATTAAAAGAACTTGATAATACTGATTCACCCCCCCTCTCAGTATTATTTCCAAGAATTGGTATCAAAGCAGGTCCTTCAGAGAAGCTTGATCGCTTGAAGGAAGATCATTCATCATGAGCAACTACGAGAGGGAAGCATCAATCAGGCCACCAATCTTTGATGGGACAAACTTCAATTATTGGAAGGTAAGAGTTAATGCCTATCTTCAATCTCTTGGTACAGAAGTTTGGGATATCATAGATACAGGCTACACTTTTCCTTCAGCTACTCCTACAGATTCGGCCGAGAAGAAGAAATATGAAACAAATGCTAAAGTAGTCAATACTCTGCTAGGATGCTTATCTCAAACATAATTCGTAAAGGTTATGCAATATAAATCCGCAAAGGAAATATGGGACAAGATTGTCTTGAGCTACGAAGGAGATGAACACGTAAAGCGTGCTAAACTTCAAAACCCTCAAGATTCAGTATGAGAATCTCAGAATGTATAATGATGAAAGTGTGGCTAACTATTTTCTTCAGGTAGACGAGATTGTTAATTGCATGAAAAACTTGGGTGAAGAAATAAAAGAGGCTATTGTGGTTGAAAAAGTTTTAAGATCATTGTCCCCCAAGTTTGAATCTAAAGTATCTGCAATAGAAGAAAAAGAAAATCTAACTGGAATTCTTACTATGTCTCAGCTACATGGAATTCTAACTGCTTATGAAATGAGAAAGGGAGGTCCATCAGACAGGAGAGAAGCTGCTTTCAAGGCTTCAGGAAAAGGAGACTACTATGAAGCAAGTCACGTGCCAGAAGAAGAAGAAGAATCAAATTTTGTCAGAAATCTTCAAAGAGGTACTTGAAGGTTCAAAGGTAAGTTACCTTTTAAATGTTTTGCTTGTGGAAGAGTAGGTCATTATGCTGCGAAATGTCCTCATAAGGATAAGATTGACAAAGGAAAGGAACCTGCTAGATGGAGCAAGAAACAGAATGCAAATAAGAAAAGCTACTACACTCATGAAGATAGTGATGGTCTATCAAATAGTGATGAAGATGAACGAGGTAATGACTATAAACTTTTAATGGCATTTGAAGATGATGATTACATGGATGCTATAGATGTGGATAGCTTTCATGAAGAAATTTCTAGACTCAAGACATGTATAGAAGAAAAGAATATGATCATTGATACTCTACAATTTCAGATTAATGAAAAAGAAAAATATCTTGAAAAGTTAGAAGGTGAAATTGTTGGTCTTAGAAAAGAGATTGAGAAAACAAAGGTTATTAATCTTAAGTTTATCAAAGGATCTGAAACTGTGGATGAGATCATCAATGTACAGCGTTATCCTCTAAACAAGACATGTCTGGGGTATAATGGAGAAACTTCTCAAGCATCCACCTCAAAGAGTTATCTTGATGCAGCAAGAAGGAATGAGCAAAAGCACAATGGAGATCACCAGGTAAAGCAGGGACCAATTACAAACAAAGACTATCAGGCAAACCAGGGGCAATCCGTCTTAAGGATGAACAAAAGCTACAACCCGCCACAGGTAAAATCCTCTCAATTTGCTTCAAGAATGAATGACAATAGAAGTTACAATCGTTTGGCCGGAAGATTTGATAACCACAGAAGTTTCTTCAATGGACAATGCTTCTCTTGCCATAACTTTGGTCACAAAGCAGCTCAATGTGTTGCATATAAAACGTTCATGACTAGAGAAGCTCAAAAACAAAGAAGTATGACCGGGATTACAAAAAGGACCTATAACAACTTTTCGGTTCTTGAAAATGAAGTTGAATGTTCTATTTGCAATAATTTTGGTCATGAAGATTCTGAATGCAGGAGCAGGTTTCAGCAGACAAAGGAACAAGCCTCAAGCACCAAAACATGGAGAAGAAAGGAACCACAAACAGAAAGATGTGGGATAGCATTTTATGCAGAGGGACAGGAAAATCTATGGTACATTGATAGTGGATGTTCGAAGCATATGACAGGTGATAAAGAAAAACTTGAATCATATTCTGCTCTAGAAAAGGAAAAGAAAGTTTCTTTTGGAAATAATACTCCTGCAGCTATAAAAGGAAAAGGCACTGCTCAGTTAAAAGAAAAGGTCAAAGCTGGAAATGTTTTGTATGTCGATGGATTGAAACATAATCTTCTAAGTGTCAGCCAGATGTGTGATCAAGGAACCGAGGTGATATTTAGAACAAATGGATGTCTTGTTCGTGATCTTGATACAGGTAAAACGGCGATCAAAGGTAAAAGAACTCCAAATAATCTATACATATTTGAAGAAGGACAACAACAATGCTATCTAAGCAAGGATGATGAACACTGGTTATGGCACCAGAGGTTGGGGCATCTAAGCTTTTCACAAATAAGGAAAGCATGCAAATATCAGGCAGTTCGCGGTCTTCCAGATATCAAAATTCCAGACAACACCATATGCAAATCATGTCAGTTTGGAAAGAAAACCAGAACTAACTTTCCATAGAAGGAAGGATCAGCTAGCATGCCTCTTGAGCTTGTACATACAGATGTATGTGGACCATTCAGGAAAAGGACACCTCGAGGAGAAGAATACTTGATATTATTCATTGACAATTTATCCAGGTTTGTCTGGTTAGGACTTATGAAGCACAAAGATGAAGCATTCGAAAAATTAAAATCCTTTAAAGCCTTAGTTGAAAATGAATCAGGATAAAAAATTAAGTGCCTCAGATCCGATAGAGGTGGGGAGTTTACCTCAAATGAATTTTTTGATTTCTGTGAAGAACATGGGATAAGAAGAGAGTTCTCTACAGCTAGAACTCCTCAGCAAAATGGAGTAGTGGAAAGAATGAACAAAACAATCCAACAAATGGCTCGTGCTATGCTTGATGAGTCTGGAACTCCCACAACTTTCTGGGGTGAAGCTGCATATGCTGCGGTTGTTATTCTCAACAAAACAAATGTCCGGGTGAACAACACTCAAACTCCTCATGAGCTCTGGTATGGTGAGACTCCTTCGGCAAAGCACTTCAAAATCTTTGGGAGCAAATGCTATATTAAGAATACTGATGAGCAACTTGGCAAACTTGAACCTAGAGTAGATGAAGGCATTCTTCTTGGTTATTCTCCACACAGCAAAGCATACAAGTGCTACAATAAAAGACTTGGAAGAATTGTTGACAACATTGATGTAGTGGTTGATGAGAAGGGATACATTCCTAGGCAAGTAAATCATGAAGATATCAAAGAAGATGAAGACTACCCTCAAAGACAAAATGATGATGAAGAAGAACCTCAAGAAGAACCAGAGGAGCAGATAAGGATAGAAGAAAAGACTCCATCCAGATATGTTCAAAAGAATCATCTAGAATCTCAGATTTTGGGGCAAAAAGAAGCAGGTGTACAAACAAGAAGAAAAGTTGCAGAAGCTTCAAGCTATTTGGCATTACTCTCTTCCACTGAGCCACAAAATGTGAAAGAGGCATGCAAAGATGAATGTTGGGTAAAAGCAATGGATGAAGAACTTGAGCAGATCGAAAAGAACAACACTTGGGAGCTGGTTCCTAGACCAAAGGATAAGAATGTTATAGGGACAAAATGGGTCTTCAAAAATAAATTGAATGAAAATGGAGAAGTAATTAGAAACAAGGCCAGACTTGTTTATAAAGGGTATGCGCAACAAGAAGGAATAGATTTTGAAGAAACCTTTGCTCCTGTTGCAAGACTTGAGGCCATCCGAATGTTCCTTGCTCTCTCAAGCTTTCAAAATTTCAAAGTATTTCAAATGGACGTGAAATCAACCTTTCTGAATGGAGACTTGGAAGAAGAAGTATACATTGAGCAGCCAGATGGTTTCATTCTTGGAAATGATCCAAATCTTGTATGCAGATTTAAAAAGGCTCTCTATGGTCTCAAACAAGCTCCAAGGGCTTGGTACTATCATTTGGACAAATATCTTCATCAACAAGGTTTTTCAAAAGGATCAGCAGACAGCAATATTTATATAAAAGTTGAAAATGACAAATTGCTAATACTTGTTGTGTATGTAGATGACATTATCTTTGGCAGCAATGAAGAAGCTATGAGTCAAAGCTTTGCCTTGGTGATGCAGAAAGAATTCGAAATGTCCTTGCAAGGAGAACTGACATATTTTCTTGGTTTGCAAATCCAACAAAAAGAAGGAGGGATCTTTTTGTCTCAAACCAAGTATCTCAAGCAGATTTTGAAGAAATATGGCATGGAAGATGCAAAACCAGTATGTACACCCATGGTCACAGGATGTAGTCTCAGTGCAAATGATGAATCAGTAGCAGTGCATCAACCAACCTACAGATCTATGATTGGAAGTCTACTTTATTTGACAGGTACCCGACCAGACATCATGCATGCAGTGGGAATAGTTGGAAGATTTCAAGCAAATCCAAAGGAAACTCATCTTCAGGCAGTGAAGAGAATCTTTAAATATCTTCAAGGGACTCAAAATTATGGCTTATGGTATCCTAGAGATACAGATCTCACACTTCATGCTTATACAGATGCAGATTGGGCAGGAAGCGTGGAGGACAGGAAGAGCACAAGTGGTGGTGCGTTCTTTATGGGCTCCAGATTAGTATCTTGGTTCAGCAAGAAATAGAGTTCGATTGCCTTGTCTACAGCTGAAGCAGAATATGTTGCTGCTGCATCTTGCTGCACTCAACTCCTTTGGATGATGCAGACCTTGCAGGACTTTCAAATCACTTGTACACCACCTATCTCCATCTTATGTGATAACACAAGTGCAATCAGCATTTCAAAGAACGCAGTCATGCATTCAAAGACCAAGCACATACCGATCAAGTATCATTTTCTCCGGGAACAAGTACTTGAACAAAAGGTCAAGTTGGAGTATGTTCCTTCTAAGGAACAAGTTGCTGATATACTCACCAAACCATTGCCCAGGGAGACCTTTGAATACCTCAGGCAAAAGCTGGGGGTTGTTGATGCATCATCTTGTTGAATCTCTTATGATGGTTGGTTGTACGCAAGGCTCATCTGGGGTATATGCGTACATGTGCTGGGTTGCGGATTGGTTGAAGATCGAATGGCGCAGGTTCAGGGGGAGCATATAATGCATTGTTGGCATTATGGAGGATGTACAGAAGGAGATCATGGATGCTGGTCTGAATATTGCTGCAATATGTCTCTATCTCTTTCATGGTCATTTATGGTGTTTTGATGAGTTATGGTTCTTATTTGTAGATCTGGTTTATAGTCAGGGGGAGCATGTTCTTAGGGGGAGCATAACCCTTTGCCCTTGATGTCAAATGGGGAGAATGACGTTGAAGATTTTGAGGTTGCCATCAAGTCCAAAGGGGGAGATTTTTGGCATTATGATTCTGGTATGGCTCTATGATACAGATGTTGTACTTGATGGCAACGCCCTCAAGTGGCAATGCTCTAATCAGGCTCTCAAAATGTTGGAAATTAAGAGATATGCAGGAGAATAGTTCAAAAGGTGCGTACCCGCAGGTACGCCGTGAAGGGACTGCGGCCGCACACGCAGGTCACCCGTTCAGAAGGTGCGTACCCCCAGTTCACTTACTTCAAGGCAGAGAAGCGCGTTCACGTGGGGTTTCTTATGTTTGGCCCATGGTATTTAGCCCGTCGTTCTTGATTCTATGGTTTTGGCCCGTGGTATAGGATCTATTTTAGCCTCGGTTTTGATCCCTTGTATTGGTTATTGATGGTTTTGCCCCATGGTGTGAATAAGGGCTTGACTATAAATAGGGAAGGAGATCACTTGGCTAAGGCATCTTTTGCAAATTGAATATCTTAAGATCTGAAATATTGGGTTATTGTTTTAAAAGCTTGATCTATATAAAAGTGAAGTTGAAAGCGAATCTATGAAGGGTGATCTCTCGAGCACATGATCAGATCTGAGCATAAGACTATCTGTGGCACACTGGGGGACTGCCAATTCGGCCCTAATCAGAGGTACGCAGGTGATTAACGGTGCAAGTGCGTGGGTACGCAGAGCAGAAGAAGGAGCAGTGCGTGGGTACGCAGAGCACAAGAAGGCGCAGTGCGTGGGTACGCAGCGCGACAAAGGTTCAGGTGCGTAGGCACAGTGAAAGTACGTGACGCTTCAAAAGCTGCAGGTGCGTGGGTATGCAGCGCGATAGCAGCTGTGGGTGCGTGGCTACAGTAGCAGTACGCGGCGCGATAGCATCTGTGGGTGCGTACCTACACTAACAGTACGCGACGTGATTGAAGAAAGAGTGCGTGGGTACGCGGTGCAGCAGAAGGCTCTCTGCGGGTATAAGCAGGGGAGCAGAAGGTGAAGTGCGGGGTCACGCAGGCCAGATAAAGAAAAACTGCATATCTGTCTTAAGACCTTTTGTTGGCTGAATTTTTCTGTTGATAAGGTGTTCTGGGTTTAGTTTACTGTTATTGTTGATCTGGTTACTGCAATTGACTGGGTGATTTACTTGTACTTGATGATCTCTTGATGTTTATGGATCCAGTTTGAAAATTTATGAAAAGTGGTCCTTGAAAGAAAAGAAGTAGGGGGTTGTAGCTCCCTTCCAGGAGAGACTAGAAAACGAGAGAGAGTTGTAGCTCTCTGCAGGTTGTAGCCTGCGTACTGGTAAAGGACTGCACCAGTACAAAACCATTGTAAAAGGAGTTTCTAATTTGGAAGAAGATAGAGACATATTGCAGCAAGTGGTTTTCACCCACATTGGGTTTCCACCTTACATCTGGTGTTCTTTGGTGTGACTATCTGTTTTCTTTGTTCATGCTCATTATTTTATGGTACTGACATGCAAAAATAATTCAAAGTATAAATAAGGAAGATTTATTAAAAGAACTTGATAATACTGATTCACCCCCCCTCTCAGTATTATTTCCAATAATCAGTTACCACAAGGTGAGTTTCCCCATATTTCTTTTGAATTCTTTTTCAGTTTGACCATTTTTCATCACTTTCCAGGCCTCCATAATGATATTGCTTGCTTAAACATTGGGAGTTACAGATAACAGGCCCAAGGATCCATGTTTGCTGAATTACTGTTTACATTTCCATTTCTACCCATTTGCAGTTGCCCTTTTTGTTGGGTTTCCCTGCATTTTTGATGGCCTTGGAACTGTAAACTGTTAGTGTATGTGGAGAGTTTGGATTAGATCAAATAGGGAATGGTGGTTCTAACATCTAAGTTAGCTTAGAACATCATGTTCTCTGACTGCAATTTAATTCTGTTGAAGAGCATTGCCATCATCATGGGGAGGGGTTTGTGGTTCAGTTATGCCAAGTAAGTTTTCTGATCAGTTGGGTTGTTGTGCCAAAATATTTATTGGAATGAAAAGAACCTAGATGATCCTAATGGTGTTATGGCCAATAACCCAACTGCCCAAAATTCAGTGACAGTTTAAACTGATCTCGCCTTGCAAATTGTTTGAGCCATGCTAGGATTGGATAGTGCTGCTTTGAAAGATGATTTATGATTTCATGTTTGTTATTGCAACTAAAATACTTCGTAGCCTTCCTTTCAAGGGAGGAATCAAACAATTGCCATTACCTGTTTCTTGCTATGGTTTTGTCATTTCTTTTGGTCAGTGTATTCAAAGTGTTTCATTTTGGGGTTTTATTTCTTTGCTTCCTCATGATATGACTTTTGGGCTATTCTTCAGTAGGTCTGGTTGGTTTTATAGTTGCAACAAAACACCTCTGAGGATTGCTTGCATAGTGATGTTGGCATGAAATGATCAGCTGCTCTATTAAACAGACATGGTCTCATTGTATAGTATTAGAGACAGCAGGGATTTAATTTCAAGAGCTATGCTGGAAAGATATTGAATTTTGTGAGAGCAGAAGAGACTGGTTTACTGTGGGAAACCATTGTGAAGTCAACCTGTACAACCTGGACACCTGTGTTTTTCATAGGTATGCTAATCAAGCTCGTTCCAAATTGTGACATTTGACCTTGATATTTTTCTACTTTGGGCTTTTCTGTTCTTGAATTTTTGAGTTATAGAATGCACTCAAAATTTTGAAAGTTTGCAGCTACCCCCTAGAATTCTCAAACAACACTTAAACTCAAGCAACGAGTACATGCTACAATATCAGTTCTCTAAATTTTTTTGTGCTTCATGTTTCCAGGAACTTAATCACCAGGCATCACCCAGCAGTTTGCTTGGCAATCGACTGCAATCTTGAGCTGATTATTAATTTTTTAATTTTTTACATGAGATGACATGTACACTATGACCATTGAATCACCCTTATTCAACCATAGCTTAACTGGCACTCATTTTCTAACAAAGAGTCACCTAATTTTAATTTGTGTTTGGATTCCAATTCGTACCCTTCTTTTCACTTGCAAATACTCTCTTGTATATGCTTCACAAGCTCTACCAATAATAGAGAAGTGAGTGTCCAAGTATGATATTTTATACAACGTAGGTGCTCTCTCATTCACTTATTTGTGTGTGTCATTTTTTAATAGAGGCGATTTCTCTTCATATGTAGCAATGTCTGTGCCCACTTTGAATATGTTTGCTTTTATTACAAAACCTAGCCTAGCCTACCTGGCATGAGATCCAATGTATTGTTGATTGAAATGATATGATGCACCAATCTAATAGGTATTTGTTTGATACATATATAAATAAACTAAAAAACAATTAATCTTCTTCATATTTACATCTTTATAAGTCACCAAGACTTTTGTTAGAGGACCACAATGTGCATATATTTTGACTGCCACAATGTGAATATTATCATCATTTTCATGTGATCATGTGTAAACTTATATTACTTATATTTGGTTTTCATTTAGAAATCATTATCAGTTGGAGTTAGGATGATCGCATGAAAGACATATGATATTTGTGATGAAAGGGCTGCTAAGTTTGAAGTGTATTGAATGGATCCTCTAGTCTTGGTTACTACTATTACCCTTGTTGTGTGTTTGACACCAAGGGTGACCTCTTTCATGTCCACAACTACGACAATGTTAACTTTGTTCATGTTTAGGTCAAGGATCCTTCCAACGGAGCCCAAGATTCATGTGTTATTGAATGTCAAGTGAAGCCTCTTGAATGCAATGTCGACTATTGTTGCCAAATCATTCTATTTGGAGACATCATCGCTTATTTAAATTGATAAGAAAATGCTTTCTTGGAAGTTGGCACAATTTATTTCCCCCAACATCCAAGATGTATGTAGGCATAATTGACATTGAAACCAAGAACAACGCATACCATTTATATGTAAATATAGCCTACAGGGAATATAAAAGCAACTAATATAATAGTCTCTATATAATCATTTTTTTAAAATATATTAGGCATCACTTTGAACAATGCATTCAAGGCCAATTGAAGTGAGAACCTTAAAAGGTCAACTACATCCTAACAAACTATTCCAAATATAGAGGGTGATCTTTTCAATCAAAGACATGGCTTACTACTAAGCAAGTGTCTGCCATCAAGCCTAAAGAAACAAAAGTTTCTTGAAGCATTTGTTGAAGGACTAGCTTCTCTTCTCTCGGAACCAAGAGATAAATATCCATAAGTCCTATAAAATAGAAATTTATTCATGCTTGGCCATAACACCTCTGAGGATTGCTTGCATAGTGATGTTGGCATGAAATGATCAGCTGCTCTATTAAACAGACAGGGTCTCATTGTATAGTATTAGAGACAGCAGGGATTTAATTTCAAGAGCTATGCTGGAAAGATATTGAATTTTGTGAGAGCAGAAGAGACTGGCTTACTGTGGGAAACCATTGTGAAGTCAACCTGTACACAACCTGGACACCTGCGTTTTTCAGAGGTATGCTAATCAAGCTCGTTCCAAATTGTGACATTTGACCTTGATATTTTTCTGCTTTGGGCTTTTTCTGTTCTTGAATTTTTGAGTTAAAGAATGCACTCAAAATTTTGAAAGTTTGCAGCTGCCCCCTAGAATTCTCAAACAACACTTAAACTCAAGCAAAGAGTACATGCTACAATATCAGTTCTCTAAATTGTTTTGTGCTTCATGTTTCCAGGAACTTAATCGCCAGGCATCACCTAGCAGTTTGCGTGGCAATCGACTGCAATCTTGAGCTGATTATTAATTTTTTATGGTAGAATCATCATCTCCTTGCAGTTATAGTTGTCTTTTGATGTCCATGAAAGTGAATAAAATCAGCCTTTCCAAGTTTGTTTGGAAAGCCATCTCACATATTCTCTGATCAGGGAGTCAGCTGGTTCGTATAGGATGGTGACAAGGTGCAACAGGTGGAAGTCATAACTAATAAAGTCCTGTTCACACTAAGAATATATTAGGTTTCTTTTCAGATGTTTAGTCTAACCTTATATCACTTTCCTGCAGAACGATCTGGTTATTGTTATACCTTTTCGGCTATATTATGTATCAAGAGTTATCTATTCTTCAGAACAGAGCTATAATAGCAGTTCCATGGCTATTTGAGTTGTGAGCCTCCTCCAAGTGAGACACCCATTGCTTTGGAAAGCAGAGTTAGTGATGGAGTTTTTCAAATGTCATTGTAATTTGTAGCATATTTCACTATATTTATACAAAATTGTATTCTTTTAGTATATGCTTGGGAAGATAAGGCCTGTAAAGCACCATGGTTTTTCAACGAGTTTTTTTTGTAAAGTTTGATCTGTGTAACTAGCCATACAACTAAGCGGTTATCTTGTCTATGGAGGATATTGGCAGCTTAATGGATCCTTGTTCTTCAATCATTGACGAGGAGGAAAGACAGTATTATTGTAAAAGTTGCAATTATTATGGACATTACATAGATAACAACCCATATACCAAAGAGGGTCCTTAAGGCATTACACTGGATTTAAATCTAATGAACAAAAGTTGTAATATCATACTAATCTGGTCTCTGGGTGCACCATAATTTAATTCATTTAGTAAATGAACTGATTTAATCTGTTATGATTGTGAAAATAGGTCCAGAAGGCATTACACTGAAACATTTTGGATTTAAAATCTAATGAATAAAATTTCTAATACCACGCAAATCTGGTTTCTGGATGCACCGTAATTTAGTTCATTTAGTAAATGAACTGATATAATCTGTTATGATTGTGGAAACATAGTGATGTCATATGTAAACTAGCCTTGGCTCCAAAAAACCATGAGCACAGGCCATCTCTAGGCCATTCACACAACCAATTTTACATCTCTATAAAAGCATAGCTATACAATTATTCATAAGGCTTCAGGATATATGAATTAATCAAGCTGCTCACTGCTAGACTCTAATTAACATATAATATAGAAATAACCTTGACACCTTGATATAAGTGAAAGTGATGCTTGTGATAATAGTACATGGGCTCCATAACATAGTATTCCACCTCTTTATGCATTACACAGGATCTAAAGATGAATTAAATGGTACAACGAGTAATCCTCCTTTTAGATATATTATTTGACTTGGTCAAATGTAAAGTGATATTCATTTTAAACTTGGAAGTTTTGAGAGAGCTTCGAACTCATTGTAACGTTTCTTTGGAAACGACTCTGCTTTACTTACTAGTTTGGATGTGAAAGATGCATGTACATCAAGGTAACAGAATGTTGTAAAGGTTACCTAAATTTCCATTGAGCAGGTAGTGGTGTACAAGTACTTGAGCTCTGAACAATTTAGGGTTGTTGCTAGTTTTGTGTTGTTACAAGTGGTAACATTGTTTAGTTTTGGCATGATATTGAAGGGTTCTTGCCATATTGTGTGGATATTGAATGGAGCATTGTTCTAAGAGTTTGATAACCTACTCTGTTCCATCAAGATTCTTGTAGTTGCCGTGTATATGTTAATAAGCATGGTATTTTTTTACGTCTTTCTTTGTTACACTTTGATGAATATGGATGGTGATGATGTACTTCCCTGTTATGGTTTATGGCATGCTTTTTATGGTTGCACATCACCGTTGATTCTGGTGTAAAGTCAATAGTGAGTGTTCTTGATTAGATGATGAGCTATGGCCATTAGCTGAGTTAGACCTTTGGTAACGAGATGGCCAATATTATGGGGCATTACGCTTTAAATTTCTAGTTGTTATTGTTGGTGTCATTCTTGCAAATTACAAAGCCTTAGGTTTTGGTTCCGGTGCTGGAAACATGGGACACTAGACTCTAGAGCATTTCTTGTGCTTGTAAGAAAGGTGTCCTAGTTGGAAGATTAGTGTGGGTGTGACGAACAAGGGACATGTCAAGAAAAACAAATGTCAAGAAAATGGGGGATTAAGCTTTTTGAAGCAAAATTTATCATTATGATTTTGACAAAGTTTACGGACTCCATATTTTTAATCTTTTAGGTAATTTTGAAAGATGAGCATTTCTTCACTTGTGTTCTTTATTTATTAACTTTATTTATTAAGATTATGGCATCTTCAAAGGAATCATGGGCATGTAGGGCTTCATTGATATATGCGTACATTGCGTCATTCTAGGGCAAACCATGTACCTAAGAAAATTAACTTCATACTAGGTTAGAGTTTGTCATTATTATGCATCAATATTCCTAGGAGGGTTTCATGGTATGAAATTCTTCATCTCACATTAGATCATGCATCAACTATTTTTGGCTTGTCATAATATATATATGGATATAGCTAGGGTTTGCATAAAAAATGACTTATACTTCTTAAATGTTGTGAAAACCAACAAACCAGATGTAAATAACCTTATTTTTTTACTTTCATTTATTCCCATGGCATCCATCCAGGTGGAAATCAACACTATTAAAGAGGTAGCATCTGAAACTTGAAATTAAAATTAAATTCAAACGGAGCTACAATAATATTCGTTGAACCACTAGTAGGTTAAGAATAATTAGTTCACCTCAAATATAATGTACATAATTGGACACATGAATTCAGTTATAACATGATTGGACATCTAAGGTGAATGATATTACAAAACCAAAAAAAAGTACATTAACGAGTTCTTTACTGAGAGAACCACAGTATGAGAATCCTAAGAAAAATGACAAGCATGGTGTATACACATAGTCTAGACCTATATTGATGCTGATCAATGTTTGCCAGTGGAATGAACGATGATCCTGAATCATCTCTGGCACCTGCATCTACACTTGAGATTTCTCCAACCATTAAATCAGTAGAGATTTTATGGATCTCCGCAAGGTGCTTTATCGAAAAAGAATTAAATCAAGCACTCTAGATTTTTGCCTCTCTGTAGAGGGCTTCAAATTGTCTGTGCGAACATTGTAGATGCCTTCCATGTGATTACAGATTAAATCTGAGTTTGTCAGCACTGTTATGTTATTCACCCCATTGTGTTTTTCCTCTTTTAACCCCGCAACAAGTGTAATGTAGTATGCTTCGTTGTTGGTTATCTTTCCCTGCACTTCCCATATTCTATAAGTCACATGATTTTTTGCCCCATTGTGAAGGACAAATTTTAAAGATGCTTGACCCGGATTTGGGCGGCATGATACTTCAATGCAGAGTGTCCACTTTTCCACCATTCCGTGAGCTTAGAAGCACTGCATAGTGACAACAACAAAATAGATTCATGTTAGAATACTTTAATATGACAAAATATCCTGATTGAAATTGATTATTTTTATGCTACCTCAAGTTTGAATGCACATCCTTGAAAAATAACAGAAAATCAAATATCAGTGATAAGACTTTGGGCATAAAGAGTTAATAATGCATGCATGTTCACGAAAATGAGGATGTAGCATGACAAGAAGAAATGAATCATTTAAGACAAACCTTATCATGCTATCAAGGATTCTAAGGACTTCAAAATATCATCTTTTAGTAAGATTGACTAAAGAAACCCTAGAAAATGGTTTTTCCTGTTACATTTTCAAAAACATTGCTATATCCATTTTCAAAAACATTGCTATATCTAGCGATTCCAATTGCAGTTCACTGTTAGTGTTTTCCAGAGCTATTGCTCACATCTTGAAAGAGGGATTGCATTGGGTGGAGGGTTCCAAATAGAGAGAACACTCCTATGCTTATCCAGATCACCATCAACAAGAGGCAATATCTAGGAAGTCAAATCATGTGTGCTAAAAGTTTCCAATCTATGAAGTCAAATCATGTGTGCTAGCAGAATCTGCAATCCAAATCATAAATTGTTTAGCTTGGTTGTTGTCCATTCTGGATGTTCGCAGAATCTGCAGTACAAAACATAAATTGTTTGACTTTGCTGCTGTCCACCCTAGATGTTCGTAGAATTTGCAATTCAAAACTTTTGGGTGTTGTCTAATGACCCCAAAATTTTGTCCATACCATGAATTTCTGGACAATATCTTGTGAGAAAATTTTGGGGAAATCCGTGGGAGTGTTTAAATCGTTGTTTTGATGGCAGAAATGGATTGGCACCATAAAAAAAAGGCTTCGACACAGGTTGCTAAATATTGCACTGATATAACTATTATGATGATTGATGTTTGCATTGTCTGCAAGTTTAAAGAAATAAACTAATACCTCTTTGGCCAAGAGGGCATGGATAAGGAATTTCAAAAATTGGTGGAGGTTAAGTAGAAAGAAATTCATACCTATAGCCTCTAATGTTGTTACAGAGGAATCGATTAGGATGCCATTAAATGTGAAATTCTTGTTGTCCACAAACTGAAGATATTCCCGTACTGGGTCATAGCTATAATTTGGAAAAATTAGCAGCAAATATTTCTAGCCCTGCAGAGTGTGCATATTGTACAATACTTGTAGGTGCTTCTAATTACAATTTTGTATCAACCGAGCAAATGTAGTCCTTTGGAACCATGATTCCAACAACAAATTTCCTCACAAATACTAAGATTTTTACGAGGGAACCATATGTTGCATTTGTTGATGGATCTACATCATATTTTCCAAGAAGCCACAATATTAGCTTTGTCTTTGGTTTTCTAAATTTTTGTACAATGTCTTGTAAAAACCAAATCTCAGTGGAAGAAATGTTGATCAAAGTCAATGATTTAGATACATATATCACAGAAGAGGACATGATTAAGTTCTGGTTTAAAAAAAAAACAACGTACTGATACATATCAAGAAAAATGTAAGTATCCAAGATGATGAAAACAAACAAAACAGAGCATGAGAGAAGTCATTGGAAACAACACCCACAAAGCATATTTCTACTTTCTAGAAAAAAATAACTAAAAGTCCAACAATTGTGAAATGAAACAATAGATATTGACATTAGAAATATAAACATGTACATTCAACCAAACTGTAGCTGGTTGATATTGAGTTATGTCATCTGGTTGAAGCAATGGATAGATATTGTCAATGCATAAGAGCGGGACTAAAATGAACGAATTGCTGGAAAAAATGGAAGCATGAGATTCTTGTAGTAATTCAAATTTAGCAAAATCAAGAAATTCCACTTGGAAGAAGGACGAATGTTGGAGCATGAATGGTTTCTATAGTCTACTAGAATGCCAAGTATCTACTCAAGTAAGAGGATGGTTTCTTTTGTGATTTTCGTACCTTGTGTAGGACTGTTGAGCGAGGGTTTTGGAGGTATCCTCTGTCTAGTTTCTGCCCTAGTTTATAGCTTCTTTTATGCAAAAAAATTCACCATAAGTCCGTCGCTATGCGGCCTAGTTTTTTGCATTAATCATGAGGAACGAGACCCTTAACAGGTGACATGCTACTGTGATATGTCTCTGCAATAAGGACACATGACTTAAGGATTTAGCACATGTATTTTAGTGAGGAACAGGGGCCAAGATATTGCTCAAATTGTGGCAGAACAAAGCATGTTGGGACTGTCTATTGGATTGTATTGAAGTGAAGGCTAGTGGGAAGAATCAAGGAGAAAGGAGTGTTGAAGGTTGGTGGGTAAAGGTCTGTTTAATAGGCTGATTGGGTAGCGTGTGAATAAGCCCTAAGTTTCATGCAATTTGGGGAGAAAAATTGCGGATGTTTGGGTTGTTTCTTGATGCCTATGATCATCCTCTTTCGTGATGAAAGGGGTTGTGTTGGCAGAATTGATACAACCCTAAGTATAGTGATAAAGTAGTTGCCTTATCATTGTTGTGTTGGCAGATTTATGTGCCTCTTGGAACAACTAAACAAGCAGTAAATTAGTTGTGAATGCAAAAACCTTGGGACTTGTACCTTGAGAAATTTGATACCTCTCAACATACATATTACAAACATACATGCAAAGTTTGAAGGATCCCCTTTACTTGGGATGTAGAATGTCCTGCTTGGAACAAAATGTTAATCAGTCGCGTGTGCAGTAACCATTGGATTTAGTAACTTGAGAGATTTGATACCTCAACATAAAACAGATATGGGATAAAGATCAATCTATGCTATATATATATATATATATATGATATGAAATAACACACAAGGAGTTGGCATTGTATTTACTTTTCCAGGGTTTTTTACTATTACAGACACGTGCATATACTTACATGAAGAGTTGATGTATCCTTCCTAATTGGGTTGGATAATATTTTTCTCAGCACATTTATTTCGTGATATGTTTCCTTCTAACTGAATTGATGCAAAAACAAGTAAGTTTGCACTCTAATTGAGTTGACAATATTGGTTGACTGGTTTATTTATTTGCCAGGTATTATCCATACCATTATGCTAATCACCTTCCATCCTCTAAGTGAGGATTAGATTTGGACATATGACTTATAAGCCACTCTGAGTAGATAGCTAATTTATTTGATCTTATGGTTGGGGCTGCAAATGCCATCCACTTAAGACGTATCTGCAAAATCATGCTGCCTATTAGATGATTGCCTCGCTTGGATTGGTTCGGGTTCCTCTATTTGTCAACAATTTAATCCTTTAACTCGCATTTTTCAACATTCTGATGGGTTTTGTAGTGCTCTGTTCATCGATCTTGATCAAGAGGTCGTGGTTGGTGGGTTGGTTTGGAGGTGAGTGATAGCTAAATTATTTGATCTTATGGTTGGGGCTGCAAATGCCATCCACTTAAGACGTATCTGCAAAATCATGCTGCCTGTTAGATGATTGCCTCGCTTGGATCGGTTCGGGTTCCTCTATTTGTCAACAATTTAATCCTTAAGTCGCGTTTTTCAGCATTCTGATGGGTTTTGTAGTGCTCTGTTCATCGATCTTGATCAAGAGGTCGTGGTTGGTTGGTTGGTGAGTGACCTGGAGAAGAGCAAAATATGAACGATATACACTGATCTGGATGCGGAATTGGCATGTGTGTGATATGACTAAAGCCGGTCGTTCTTGGTTCACCGGTAGAGTCTTCGCTTCCACGAAAGTAGGGTCACATTCCTCCAATTTACTTTCTTTCTTGCTTTGTAAAATTAATTTGACATAACCCAACTCTACTAGACAATGCTCTGACCTGGATTGGATTGGATTGGTTTGGGAGAGTAGAATAGTTGTTATTATTTTTATTTCAGGTAATTCTAGGGTTTTAACACACTATTGAAATTTCAATCAAGAAAAAGACCATTGGCATTTCAATCAAGAGAGAGAGAGACCATATGTTGAAGAAGAAAATGCGATGAGAAGATTATGTTCTTATGTTTTATTTCGGTGGGAAGTGTAAGTTTGCTTTTTCATATAATATTTTTTTCTTTGCCCATAATTTAATCTTTAGAAAGCATTTTCAGCATTGATAGTTGGTTTCATTCAGGGCTACGGTCGCATTCCTCTGATTTTCGTTCTTTCTTGCTTTGCAAAATTAATCTAACATAACCCAACTCTGCGAATAGCCTCCTGGATTGGTTTGGGAGAGTATAACAGTTTTTATTGGTTTGGGAGCGTATAACAGTTATTGTTATCCTTATCTCAGGGAATTGCAGGGTTTTAACGCAAAGGAAGAAAAAACATTGGCATTTCAATCGAGAAAGCGAGCCATTGTAGGTATTCTTTTCGTACATGTCAATTGTTTTAAATATCTTTGGTGGGTTGCCGGGGTTTGGCTGAAATGCCCCTAAATGTTTAATGAAATCTCATCTGTCTTCGTCTGACAAAATGAGATGAGAAATTATTTTCTTTAAGTTTTATGTAGGAAGCATAAGTTTGCTTTTTCATTTTATTTTTCCATTTGCCCAGAATTTAATCCTTAAAAAGTTTTTCCCACTTTGATAGTTGCCCTGATGGTGCTTTCTACAACTTCTGATAGATGTTAGATTCATTACATCATTGATTTTCTGTCTTTTAATCTGTATCTTTCGACTGGTTGGCAGGTGAGTGACCCGGAGAAATGATCAACAATAAACATAATCTTAGCTCTTTAATTCGGAATGTGAGAGCATGACTGTATTTTTACCTCGTGCCTGGGATTGCCTGTGAGGTGGGTGCAGATGTTGTGCAGACCGTTGCAGAGGATGCATAGAGGGCGAGAGCTAACCAGCACAAAGGATGCGCCCACGGTTACAGAGGATGTTTGGGAACGCGCAGATGGTTGCAGCAGATGCGCAGAGCAAGCGCAGACGGTTGCAGAGGATACAGAGAGCAGGTTCGAACCGGGAATGCAGTTTTCAAAAATGAAAATGATATTTGGACACGAGGGGAGGTGGCTATTTGAAAATGGGTCCCCATGCCAGCGCGTGGATGGCGGGTCCCGTGTTCCCGGAAACGGTGGTTTGCTCTCGCCGGAATAACGATGCACAGTGAGGATGACCCCCCTCGACATCCATCGACATCCATGCTATAGCCAACCTGCCATACAGGGATTTAATGCCCTACAGCAGGCTGGTTAGCTCTTGTTTGAAGGCTTTGAATTTTTTTATTCCAAAGCATTTAAAAAAAAAGGATTTTTATGAAAGGTCAAAAAATATCTTATTCGACAGCAAGATTAAAGGGTTGTTTAGCAAAATTTTGTTAGCTCTTGTTTGAAGGCTTTGAATTTTTTTATTCCAAAGCATTTAAAAAAAAGGATTTTTATGAAAGGTCAAAAAATATCTTTTTCGACAGCAAGATTAAAGGGTCGTTTAGCAAAATTTTGTTAAAAGTCACATGGTGTTTGACTTCGTATGGTATTAGAAAATGTGTTTTTTTTTAAATCAAAGGAGCATTAGTTTTAAAAAGCGCTTTGTAAGGTTTTATAAAGATTTTATTAAAATGGAAATTTTAAAGGTTTGATATATGTGAGTTTAAAGAGTTTAGTAAGACTTTTTTTTAGAAAGTGATCTTTCTTGGGGAATTAAAAATTAAAATTGTTTTATTGGAAAGAAATTTTTGTGCCTGTTCACTTGTTAGCAAAGTTTTGGTGTTTTGTTAAGAATGACAGTGTTTTAGGTGAATATTGTCCTTTATAGGGGCACATACTAAAAATCATACTTTTTTCAGGGGCGATATGAAAGGAAGCTTCATGCAATTAAGAAACAAGCTATAAGTCATATGAAACAAAACAATAATGGGTCGCAATGCAAGACTGAATAAGATTAAGAAAAGGAATAAAAAATAAGAGGCATAGATTATTTCCATGTTTAGAGTGGTTTTGGCTATAGGTGAGGAACTAAGAAGTCTGCAAGAAGACAAAAAAATGAATTGGGGGTGATTGGTGTAGATTTGATCTACTACCACCTCCTATGTTTACTGGTAAATATTTTGATCGTTGGGTTATCTAGATGAAAACTTTTTCTTCAAGTTAAAGAGTTAATTGAATACTAGTATAATCACCCATATGATGAAGTATGTTATGCTTTAGCATTGGATTTTATAAAATAGACATTGGATGAGAAGTTTTTGTTCAAGGTAGAAAAATATAAAACTTCCAAGGAAGCATGGAAGATCTTGGAAGAAGAATTTTGTGCAAGGGGGAGTGACTTGTAGTAGCACATTATATCATAGGTTATGTCAAAGAAGTCTGTAAGAGTAGTAGAAGAGAGCAAAGGCATTGATGGATCCCACTATGTAGTTGCACAAGTGAAAGATAAAGATGATGCAACAAAATTGCAGAGAGAGAAGTTGAAGCCTCTATTTTTCAAATAGAGAAAGAGAAGATAAATGCTTAAGGACACCACTGTAATGTGGATGGTGTAGATGATGGTGAATCCATGGGGGCTTCACTCGTTGTACCTCTGACATATCATGTGCGTTCGTAGCATACTAAACAATACCCCTAATTTGACTACATGTTGGAAAATACCTCTAAAAATCACATTATCTAACCCCCTAACACTATGAACCCAATACAACTTCCCAATTTAAAAATCCCCACTTTCACTAGATATGGGAGGTATCTATTTTTTCATTAGGAATTGTTTATACCCATTTATATTTTTCATTAACTTTGAGGTCCATTTTTTATACCTGCCAATATAAAAACCATTTATCCCCTATATATCCCCCAATATATAATCTCATTTTTTCCTCAATATATATCCCCCAATATGAACCCACGTGGTATAGTATTTCTCCCCCAATGAAGACCTCGTGGTTGAATCCCATTGTGACGAAACACATGTGAATGATGAGTGCAAAGTGAGATGTTAACTGGTAAATCTAGCCATGGTTGATGGGTTTGGAATTGTCAATGATCACATGCATGCTTGCATATACCACCATAGGTTGGACGAACATTATGTTGATGGTATGTGTGTTTTTTTGAAACATGGATTGATCATGGAAATATTGTAAGCACCCTATTTGATGAAGAATTACACGTTGAAGCTTCCACTGTAGCAACAAGTTATGAAGGAGTAGGAATTGTTCATGAATCAGTATGTGAACAAGAAGGAACTAAGGTTTACATAGATAAAATTATCAATAGAGCAACAAGTGGTTTTGTGGATCCAACAACTGGAATTATTGATGTTAAATTTCATGAAGAACATTCATTGGTGATGAGTGGTTGCACATGATGCAACATAAAAATCTAATTCATATGTTGTTATTTGGTGACAAAATCCCACTTGTATATGGAAACCAAGTAGACGACAACATGTTTGAAAAACTAGTGATTCGATATTGATCAATGGATAATAACGGATCCAAAAAAGGCCAAATATTCAAAGGTGTTGGATTCAGGAGAAAATATTCCCATCGTTTAGAGCTCGTCAAAATGACTCCAACGTAACTTGAACGGGAGAAAACCAACTTTATATGAAGAAGTTATTCAAAGTCAAATTTTTTAGAGAAAACTCCAAAAAGTCAAAATCAAAGTCAACGGTCAACGGGCAGTCAAAGGTCAAGGTTTGACCGCAATGTGGCATCACGAGAAGGTGATGATTGGTAGGTTATGATTGGTGCATATGGACCAATGTTGCATCGAAAATTGGTAGGGTGTAGTTGGGTGCATTGGACCAATCCCAAGGTGACTTGTGGCCCATTCATAGGGCGACATGTGGCCTCATTGGATTCATCAAAATTTTGTTAAGGGTTTCAACAAACTAGATGGGAATCAATCCCATGACCTCTCAACTACAAACCCAACGTCTTACCGCTAGGTTATGGTTATCACTTATGTAACAAAGCCCCACCACGAATATTTGAAGGGAGATGTGTTGTGTTAAAAAAAACAAAAAAGGACAGGAACATGCCATTATTGGCAGCCCCCACTAAGATTCCCTCCATATCTATCTCCAAAACTTATCCATTTATCTATCTGCCATAGTAATGTACATACCTTCTCCATATTTAATGTTAATCTGCTAGCACATGTTAACAATGAAATACCTCTGCGTATGGTTGGGGAGGGGTGGTTCCAGAGGACCCCACCCCCTTATTAATGTTTATAATTATATTAAAATAACAATATACCATTGAGAACCCAAACCATCAATGAAGAGGTTGGCATTTGATCTCCCAACCTCCTTCCTATAAATTAAGATTTTCACCAATGCGCCAAAGGGAGGAGAAGTTGTATTTTCATGCAGCATAGAATTATTTTTCCATGTACATACAACAAGACTTAAACTTTGAAGGCACATTTTGGGAGATCCAGGAAGTCCTTTTCGCAACCTAGAGTTGCTACAGGATTCTGAGACGGAGCAGACTATAGCGGGATTATTCAAGATTGTATTTGAAGCAATTTTCTTTTATAGAATTATGGTTTTGAAGATTTAATATAAAAGCCTCCCCGCTGAAAACCAAGGCCTAGATATGTAGTCTTGAAGATATCCAAACTCCGTTATGAAACTTTTGGTGTCATTGTATTAATGTGTTTGCTGTTATATTTTATGAATTATTGCAATTCCCATTTTCAAGTTCTTGTTCTCAATTTCAAGTTTTTAATGCAATTTAAATGGTGTTTTAAGAAGTCATGTATTAACACTTTTTAAAATATAATAAATCACATTTCAATAAAATATTAGATCTAGGATCATTTTGTATTAGAGCGAGTTAGTTGATAATTGTGATTTATAAGCGTGCATGATCACCAGGAGAAAATTAAATCTTGGTGAAGGATAACTTGTTGAAGGAGATCTAAAAGTCGGCTCGAGAGGAAGGAAAACTCGAAGAGAAGATATGGCTGAAGAGGGAAGCAGTGATCATCCTTTTATATCAGATGCAGGCTTTGTGTATGATTTCAGGACTTTGCGAGCCATGGTTGAAGAAGTGTATCGAGAGTTTAAGAAAGAAAAATATGAAGACGCAAAACCTAAAGACAAAGAGGGACATCCATCATAATCTAGAAAAGAAGATGAAAGTGATCAAAAAGACAATATCGCTTCTCTCTTGACTCCATATGAAAGTTCGAAACCTTTGTTTAAGCTCAATGTTAAGTTCGAGTTACCCATGTACAATGGAGAAGTTGATTGTGAGAAGCTTGACAACTGGGTTAGGAAAATGGAAGTTTACTATAGTGTGCAATGAATCACTGAAGATGAAGTCAAAATTAGGCTAGCATCACTTTGTTTAGAAGACATAGCATTGATTTGGTGGTAGAGTAATTTACAGAAAGGTACTTAACATATTGGTAAGATTTTTCCATCATGGTCCGATTTTATTACTAGACCTAGAAAGAAATTCTATCCATTGGGATATAAAGAAAAATATTTAATAGAATGGCAAGGAATAGAAGTTAGGAAAGGTCATTTAGTACAGGAATATACAAATGAGTTTTGTAAGAAGGCATTGATTCTAGATACTCCTTTGTATACTCAAGAAACTCTAATGAAATACAAGGGAGGATTACCTGAGTATTTTCATAATATTGTATTTATGTTCAGTTTTACTAACCTAGATGAAGTGGAAGTACAAGAAACTTACATTGAAGCAGGTAAGTTAGGAGTTGGAGTATTATCAGAATCGACAGCCAAAAAGGAGAGCAAGGGACAGGGAAAAGTGAAGAAAGAAAACTACACGAAGATGGAGGTTAAAAATCTCTCTTGTAAACATTGCAAGAAAGAGGACCGTCATGAAGACCACTACTGGCAATTGCAACCTGAAAAGAAAGCGAAGTGGATTAGAAAGGGGAAGTAAAAAGTTCTAGCAACGGTGAAACTGATGGACTTAGGGTCGAATTTTGGTGAGGCACATATCACATCATTGATTATGACTGGTAAATCTGATGAAGGTAATGATTCTAATAGTTCCATATAAAAGTTATTTCATATAAGGGTTGCTATGAAACATACACACATTGACAAATTACTAGATAGTTGTGGTGCATGTAAATTCTAAGTGCGAACACAAATAATTCCTCTAGCTTGAGAGAGAAGGTCTAGCCACAAACAAACAATATATGGAAGATCTCCTTATTCTAGAATCAAATAAGAGGGCCTACCTCTTAGTACACTATTCCGCTTGGTGATGATCTTGCTTCCTTGATCCAACTATCTTTCGTTTCTTTCCTTCGAACACCTTAAATAGGTAGACAACAACAAACAACAAACTTGATAACATACAAATTGGCATTCAGCCTACTTAACATGTAAAGAAACATTAAGCCATAAATATGTGAGATGACATTTCATGTATGAAATCAATCGATAGTTGCATCTATATTATTTCAAGAAGATATTACAACCGATGTCTTGACGTTCCTATCTCCTCTGACATATCCGGGTTCCCACAGACTTTTGCTAACATCTTGTGGATAGCCTCAACAATGGTAGTCTCAATGCTCTTCCCTTTAGTCTTCACACCAAACCAAACTCACAACTCTCCATTAAACACAAACTAGAAAGCAACAAACTATGGGTAGCTTGCTAACTGCTCCAAAATCAAAACTTCAGCCATCCATCTGAAAGAGACATGTATATTGACATGACCATGTCACATCACCTTGCAACCTGGACTTGTGTAATCTTAACCTAGGGTCTTGCGCTCTAAACGACCAAATCAAAGTACAAATCCTAACATGTGAATGCATGTGTTGAATTCGAACATGCTAGGAAGTCTCTTGATTACTAGTCAATGATGTGAACCGTTAACAAGCGCGAGAGAAGCCACCAATAATGAGAATGGCTCTCTAGGTACTCGCAGCATAATTCACGGAATGTGAATAAATGAACTGATGTCAAACACCCGTGAAATCACCTTATTGAAAGCCAATGATTTGATCTTGTCCTCGACTGTGAAGAACTTGCGATTAGGGCATGAAAGCTCTAAGGTACTGGAAGGGAGTCTCTGGGCCAGCTTCCTAGATAATTAGTTGAAGTCGACAAGAAGCGACTGTGTTGAAGGAGGGCCATGATGTATCACACATCATTGACATGAGACAAAGGGATGCAAATGATTTCAGACGATACAATAAATCAGGAGTAAGTGTAACTACACAGGGACTAACTCTTGAACATATCGTTGACACGATTTCAGAGTTTGGAAACTTTTGGATGCATATGATCGGTGGTCATGATGATGTGGTAGAGATCAAATGGAAGGCAAAAATGAGCAGCCCAACCCAGGAAGGTTAAATAAAAAGGAGGATATCCCAAGCTGACACGAAGCAGAAAATGTCATGTTCAAGAGCAATTTGCCAACACAACTAATAAATTTTCCAAATTTTCCCACACCATAATGAACCCTAGGAAGGAGAAGCTCACATTCATCATGGCGAAGAATCCAATGTCATTTAATGTCTTAACGAGTCCGAAGAAGGGGTAACTCAGTATATTTTTCATGTTTTAGAGAGTTTGAAAAATACACGAGAAAGAAAACTCCACATGGTCCCTTTTCGTACATTTGTGTCTCTCGAGCCCGAAAAGGTAGAAAACGATACATGAGAGAACCGCTTGACCATTTCATTCAAGGAGTAACTTTTTCATAAATAGTTCATCCCAACCCAAAAAAAGGGTAAATGTATATTGGGTGAACAACATTTCGCAACCTTTAACAAGCTCAAAATGACAAGAGCTCGACAATCTTTTCATGTTTTAAGAGTCGAAAAAGAGCTTGAAAGCAGACCCCCCATTTTTATTCTCTTTAACGAGTCAAAAAGGGAAAAATACTCGGCAATATTTTCATCTTTTACGAGTCATAAAAGAGCTTAAAGGTGACTCGTCCTGGAGGAACAAATGGTATAAAGGGTAGCAACAGGTTCCAGTTAAGGGAGGAACTGTTTGAAACACTAAAAGGTCAAGAGGATAGCTAGAAAGACCACTCATTGCCACGGTTCCTTAGGAAAGGAAAAACAACCAAGTGAAATCATATGATTGGCCAAAGAGATGGTGGCGATGGAATGAAACAACCAAGGCTCATCTAACAGAAATTAGCTTATAAAAACAGAAATCACGAGATGTAAATTGGGCATGGGTTCATTTTTACACAAGTTTGAACCATGGAGAACTCTGCTTGATTCAGTTTTACGTTTACACAAGCTTGAAACGAAAAATAATTCTTTTTATAAGTTTTCATGCCCCCATCATAATGACGCATTCGAGGTACATGACCCCCAAGCTTCATTTTAGTCAACTAGGTGGATGGAATGAAGGTTCACTTTCGAGATATTGGAAAGACTCAACTGGGATTTTATGAGATCTGAAGCAAAGACTCAATTTGGAAAAGGGAGGTGCTTCAATTTTTAATTAGGTTGACATAGTAAAAGAACTATCCTTGAGACCCTTATTTCATTTTTTAGCGAGCTTGACACAAGACAAAGAACCATGCTCACAGCCTTTGTTTTATTTTTTAACAGGGTTGACACAAGACCAATAACTATCCTCATGACCCTTGTTTCATTTTTTAATGAGCTTGACACAAGACAAGGAACTATGCTCACACATATGCTCATGAAAAATACAAGAACATGGCTGCTAAGAGGTCTTCACTAGATGGAAGAACCACGCTCTGGGAGGAATACATGTCATTTGGTACCATAGATAGATTGAGTTCCAATGCCCCCAGTACATAAAGTACTATACCATTTGTGTGATCATCAGCATATGTGGAGACAAAACGAGTAGCCACATAATTGACCTATGGTGGGGAAGGTACTGCTTGCAAACAAAATCCAATAGGGGACAATGGTTGCATAGGAGGCACCTAGTGACTAATGAACGACAATTTATCAATGGTCACTATTCTCCCTCTGTGTGGAAAACAAACCACACAGAAAAGCGAAGAAAAAAGAGCTCCCATGACATAAACATAGTCGCATCCAAGGCGATGATTGAAGTCTAAGGGGCGTTGGACTACCATCAGATCTATATAGATGGTCTTTCTTCCCAAATTAATAGGGAACTTTGGAATGATCCCTAAGGGTTGATCGATTCCTCCATTGAAGGCCAACAGATTCTAGGTGACAGGCACAAGCTATGGGGAACCCAAAGATTTCCAAGTAGTACAAGACATGATGCTAATAGATGCCCCTTCATCTAATATAGTTCCATGTACTACAATATTATAGGTTTGTACTATAATATGGAAAGGCACATAAGATGGGAGGCAAAAAGCAGTCAATTGACTACAATCAAAAGAGACGACAGAACTACTTGGTGGGGGTATCATATGATTTCCCCCATGCTTCACAGGAAGAGGAGAGGGACTCTCCTAAACAACCAGGACGGGAGGGTCACTCTTCGATTCATGAGAATCTGAGGAGACGAGAAGAACATGAGGAGTATGATCACCACTCTCTTTCGTAACAGAGTGATCAACTGGTGGTGGAACCAAGTTAACACTCTTTCTGACCAATGGCTGGTCGGGAACAGACAAGAGAGAGACATGCTCAGGAAGAGCAGGACGCGTAAGAGATGAATCCAATTCAATCTCTTTACCAACTAGGAGAGGGTTAGAAGAAATCCTCTTATAACCAACAGGAAGTTGGGGTTGAGGAGATGTAAGGTTTTCCAAAACTTTGGAAGATTTATCCATAAGAGGACAAAGGTGAAGAAGATGTTGTCCTTCACATAGCCTATAGGGGAACTTAATCTTTCCCTTCTTCTTACCATCACTAGCTGAAGGTGTAGCATTGACATGATCTCCAGAGGTCAATAGGGATGGTCTACTCAAGTCTTGAGACAATACCTCTAAGACTCTGGAGACGCTAGGACATTCTCGAAGGAGATGGTCACCCTTACATAGCTTGCAAGGGAATATAACCTTCTGTGGAGGATCATAAGGTTTGTCAATAGGAAGTGTGTTTAGAGTGATAGTTGCATGGTCGGCCATTCACTTATCTAACTTCTTCTTCTTAGCCTCATGGTTACTAGATTTGAAACTTTCAGCAGTCGAAGTAGAAGAGGAAAGTGAAAAATAGGGGAAGAAGGAGACAGGTCAAATTTAGAATCAATGTGATGTGATTCAAATGAAGGAGATGTTTTCACAAGAGTTGGGACACTCGAGACCACCGAGGTCGAAAATAACCAGACAGTTAAACCAATGGTTAACCCAGGGATGGACAACGTTGCCATATAAGGAGCACCACCATTTCCAAAAGAAGGAAAAGGACCAGGATTCCCATTCAAGGGGAACCCTTCACTAGTAGACTCTGGGAATGTTGCAATTGGAATTGAATTTTAAAGAAACACCAAGGAAGACAACTTTAACCAGGAATATTTCATGGGTAGTTCATTTTAAGACACTGAAACAAAACATTGCCTTTTCATATTTTAAGATTCGAGAAAAGGATGAAAGGTGGCTCTAGTCACTTTTGGAATTAACGAGATCAAAAGGACAAGTGATCGATGATATTTTAAAACTTAAAGAGTCAGTGAAGACAAAAAATGACTACTAAGGGTACTCTAGGCATAAGGATTCCCGGGTAACTGTGAACTACAGAATACCTCCGGCGAATCAAGAAGTACGGGCAGACAATCTCCCCGAATTTTGTGTTTCGCATATCACGTTTACAAGGCGGCAGACTCGACTTCCTACGGATAAAGGATTACAAACCTAGTGGGGTATCCCTTTATATACACGATAGTATGGGGAGCACAAGTCTGTACTAGTGTTGTCTAGTGCTGAAGCGAATGACAATTGCTAGGTTTTAAGACACCGAACACGTCTCTAGCCTAGACCTATAAATGTAAGTGTTAAGTTTCATGCTATCTTAGGTTAATTCGATAAATTATAATGGCTTATCTCGGATTAGGTTTCAATTACATGTCCCTATCACTGTCATCTGAAAAAACTCCTAGATGCATCTATATGAGATATAACTCTTTCAATTCGATGAATTGCTTACACTAGAGAGAGTAGAAGACACAATCAAATGCAAACAATCAAGCAAATAAAAGAAAAATCATTTTTTTTCACTACCTTACTTTTTGAAAATAAACTAATGAAAAAATATTTCCAATTCCTATTTTCCTAATAAGTTCACTTCAAGAAGTCCTTGCACAAGTAAATATAATTCCTTTTTCTTTCCAAATGCAACACATTGATGCAACAAAATAGAATTATTTACTTTTCATGAAATGAAAAAATGAATCTTTCATAAAACGCTTTAATGAAAAAGTGTTTGAGACAATCAATCCTTAAGGAAATGAAAAGACACAAAAGAGATTTTCTTCCAAACCAATGACGCAATGACTCTACCAAAAACAAGACAAACAATATGATCTATGTTGGAAAAGAGACGCTTAAGAAAATGAAACCTTTCAAACTTGTGTGATGGAGATCAAAGAAACAAGAGGACTACAAATGAAATGCGAGTAAATTCACCAATCACTTGACTCACTGAGTTCACAATCAGCTGAATGGATGACAACCTAGATGCCCTAGGGCCACCAACCATCCAAGGACTCAAGAAATCGGGTAAAAAGAAGGAAAACCAACAAGCACATAAACCAAACCAAATGAAGTTTTCCAGTCAAGGAGAAAATTCTCTAAACAAGTTTAGAGGCAGGGATCAAGAGAGAAAGACACACTGGTCGAGATCTAGGGAAAACCATAATCTTTACCTATAGAAATTGATGAGACTGCCAAAATGATAGCAAGCACCAGAAGGGGTTCGATGTGACTATTTCTGAGCAATTCATGCTGATCTGCACCACTGTTAAGAAAATAAACGTGCTGACCAAGGATGCAAGGAAAAAATAATTTTTTTCTAAGGTTGAGACCAGACTTGCTACTGTAAATTTGAAATCCAAAGTAGTAAACCGGATAAACCAGGCAAGACTAAAGGGAAACGATGATACTCGAAAAGTTCACACAAAACCATGAAATTACAAACAATCAAACAGAAGGATTGCTTCCCTAGCGGAGTCACCAGTTTGTGGTGCAGGTAAATTCTAAGTGCAAACACAAACAACTCCTCTAGCTTGAGAGAGAGGGTCTAGCCACAAACAAACAATCTATGGAAGATCTCCTTAAGCTAGAATTAAATAAGAGGGCCTACCCCTTAGTACGCTATTCCGCTTGGTGACAATCTTCCTTCCTTGCTCCAGCTATCTTCTATTCTTTCCTTCGAACACATGAAACAAGTAAACAAAAGAAAACAACAAAAATGATAACATAAAAATTGCATTCAACCTACTTAATAGGTCAAGCAACATTAAGCCATAATAAAGTGAGTTTACATTTCATGTAGGAAATCAATCGATAGTTGCATCTATATTAGCTAAAGAAGAGATTACAATCGATGTCTTGACAGTGTTGTTCTCCTCCGACATATCGGGGTTCCCACACACTTCTGCTAGCATCTCATGGATACACTCAACAATGGTAGTCTCAAGGCTCTTCCCTTTAGTCTTCACACCAATCCAAACTCACAATTCTACCTTAAAGACAAACTAAAAAGCTACAAACTATGGGTATCTTGCTCACTACTCCAAAAACAAAACTTTAGGCAGAACTTAATTAGGACTAAAATCTAGCTTGTGGTTGGGAAAAAGAGAGGTTTACATAGCTTAGATGGAGGGGAGATGGTTCCTCTTATGATGGGAGAAGGCTCTGTCTCTTGGACTAGTTCCATCCTAATAGGGGAAAGGAACCCAAACTAACCTCCTCAACTCCATCTGGCCTAACCATTTACCAGACTTTTGTTATGAAGCTTCTAGAGTTGGAAACTTCGGCTCCATATTTAAAAAAAATTCCAAAAGAGGATCAGTGCAACTGGGAAAGGGCTCAGTCGATCTGATTAGGGCTAGGGACAGTTGTAATCCTTGCATATCGGCGCAAGGAGGACACGAGTCATTAGTGCCGGCCTTGTAAACTGGGATAAACAGAATATTTTTTGGAAATGATGCAAAAGATAATTGTTCCTCTCATGAAGAGGTACACATTGGGAGTTGCTTCATGATAGGAAAGCATGTCGGGTACACTGTAGAGGTCCTCCAGATCATAGACGAGGAGTACAGGGACAGTGAAAAAATGCTGTGTAACAATAGTTTATCTCAAGTTAACCTAATTTGCGAAAGAGTGGTTAAGCAAAAGGGATTGAAAACCATAAATCATCATAAACCTTATACTTTAAATTGGATGAGAAAAAACCATAGAATTGTGATTTAGTAAGCAATGTATGTTACCATTTGCAATAACTTCTCAATTTAAGGATAAGGTGATGTTGTTGGGTTGTGTTATATTCTTTCCACGACTAGCCCACATAGTGAACCAAGGGGTTAGATTGCACCGATCGTGTAGCTGGGGGTTCATAGGGGAGGCGGCAACCCCCCCATCTAGGGGGTTTGACGGGGGTGGGTAGCCCCCCTCTACGGGGTCCAGGGCAGCGCCCCAGGAAAATTTTTTTTGGACCCTATATTAGGTTGGGTGGACCTAACTATGGTTTTCGGTCCATGGTTTTGGATGCTTCGGCATGTATAAATATGTATTGTAACATTGAAAGGGACATAATGAAAAATCAAGCTAGTAGTCTCGGTTTTGGGATCCAGGGGAAATCTTTGTCTATATGTGTTTTATGTGTTATGCTCTCACATTGTTTATTTTGTGTTCTTAGAATTCGTATGCAAGTAATTTCTGTACAGGGTTAAAACCTACATTTGGTATCAGAGTTGTTTTGCCTTGAAGGGGATGCCTTTGTTACTGAGGGGTTTCACTGGGACCTGTGGTAGACCCTGTTCAGTGGGAGATCTATGGGATCGATTCTGGTGGTGAAAGAAAATGGAAACCAGTGTAAAGATAGAGATCAAGAAATTTAATGGTCAGAGCTTTCAGTTATGGAAACTCAAGATGGAGGATCTGTTGGTGGATAAAGATCAGTTGATCACGGTAGATCCAGGTACTAAACCAACAGCAGTGTCCGATGGAGAACAGAAGAAGTTGGATAAGAAGGCAAAGAGCACAATACGATTATGTGTCTCATATTCAGTATTGTTGAATGTATCAAGGGAAGCTAGAAAGAAGGCTTTGTGGGGTAGGTTAGGGACTTTGTACCAATCTAAGTCGTTGGTGAATAAATTGTTCCTACGCAAAAAATCTGTATAACCTGAGCATGAAAGATGGAGACTCAGTGACAAAGCATCTGAAAACATTTAATACTGTGGTAAGTAAGTTATTATCTGTTGATATTAAAATTTCAGATGAAGATAAGTGCATCAGTTTGTTGTGTTGTCTACCAGATTTGTGGGATAGTCTGGTTATTGCAATAGGTAGAAATGCAACTGCCTTGCAGTTTGATGAAATAGTCTCATCCTTTGTGACGGAGGAGATGAGACAGAAAAATATGGACAGCCAGAATGGTGATGCCTTGTCTGTATGAGGACGGTCCCAGAACAGAAACAAAAATAAGTCATCGAGTGGGAGATCTAAATCTAAAGGGAGATCTAAATCTCCAGGAAAACCTATAAAGGTGGTGTGCTGGAAATGCGGAAATGAAAGGCACTACAAAAGGGACTGTAAATCTAAAGCTCCTGACAAAAGAAAGGGATCTGATGATGCTTCTTCTGCAGAGGTGAAAACCACCTCAAATTAAGGTGGGTATGTGTACTTGGCTTCTTCAAGTACACATGTAAATCATGAGGCATGGTTGATTGAATCAAGTGCATCCTTTCACTTCACTCCCCATAGAGAGTGGTTCTATGATTATGATAAATACGATGGTGGTGATGTCTTCTTAGGGGATGATAGGAAGGCTAGAATCATTGGTCGCGGAAAAGTAAAGTTGAAGTTGCAAGGTGGAAGGGTTAGAACACTTCTGGGTGTTCTGCATATCCCTACATTAGCCGGAAATCTAATTTCTGTAAGCAATATGGATGATGCAGGTGTAAAAACAGTGTTCGAGAAGGATACCTGCAAGATGGTTAGGGGAGCACTCATATTGTGGCGGGGATTTCAGACTAGAACTTTGTACAAGCTGTAAGGTAGCACTGTTAGTGATGGGTGCAACAGTTCTCTTGTTCCTGAAACTGGAGTAGAAAATCTAGTGGTCTTTGGAGAGAAGACCACGTTGTGGCATCAAAGGCTTGGATTGGAAAGAAGGGCCTTTGAATACTTCATGGTAAAGGTATGGTAGAAGGTATGAGTAATAGCTCTCTGGATTTTGATTTCTGTGAAAATTGTGTATATGGGAAGCAAAATAAGGTGATTTTCCCTTCTGGTGGTAAGAGGGCTAACTAGATATTAGAGCTTGTGCATAGTGATGTGTTTGGACCTATGAAGGTTCAATCACTGGGTAAGTCTATGTACTACGTATCATTTATAGATGACTTCTCAAGGAATACATGGATATATTTCCTTAAGAAGAAATTTGAAGTCTTTGACATGTTTAAAGAATTTAAGGCTTTGGTGGAAAACCAGACAGCGAAGAAGTTAAAGGTGCTAAGGACAGATAACGGTGGAGAGTTCACAGTAAGGAATTTGAAGAATTCTGTAAGAAGTGTGGTATAGCACTAAAGGTGACTACTCCATATACACCTCAACAAAATTGAGTTGCAAAAAGAATGAACAAGACGTTGATGGAAAAGGCAAGAAGCATGCTCAGTGGTGTTGGGTTAGGACGGGAATTCTGGGCAAAGGCAGTGGAGACAACGTGTTACCTAGTCAATAGATCACCTTCATTAGCGTTGGAGGATAAGACTCCACAAGAGGTATGGACTGGTAAGAAACCCTCTCTTTCACATCTGAGGGTATTTAGATGTGATGCATATGTACATGTTCCAAAGGAGAAACGACCCAAGTTGGATAGTAAATCTGAATAGTGCATCTTTATTGGGTATAAGGATGGTTTAAAGGGTTATAAGCTTTGGAACCCAGCAACAAGGAAGGTTGTGTACATCTGAGATGTGGTGTTCAGAGAGGTGAAAGATGTTATTAAACATGAATTCCAACCAAAGAAACCTGAGAAAATAGAGTTTGATCTAAAGGAGAAAGAATCAAACTCTAAAGCAGAGGAGGAATCAGAAGATCAAGAGCCACAAACTCTGGTTGTAAGAAGATCAATTTGAGAAGGAAGGCAGCCAGAAAGGTATAGTCCATCTACTTTCTGTTCAAATTTTTCTTTATCTATTACTAGTGATGATCCCAGAACTATGAACGAAGCAGTAGATTCAGAGGATGGAAAACTCTAGAAAGAGGCCATGGTTGATGAAATGGCATCTTTGCACAAAAATGAGGCTTGGGATCTAGTGGAGTTTCCGACTAGAAGGAAACTCATTGGCAGCCTATCGGTGTTCAAGAAGAAGACAAATGCAGAAGGAAAGGTGGAGAAATACAAAGCTCAGTTGGTAGAAAAAGATTATTCCCAAGTGCCAGAAATTGATTTTGGTGATATTTTTTCCCCTGTTGCCAAGGTAACTTTTATTAGATTAATTTTATCTATTGCTGCTACTTTTGATTTTGAGCTAGAACGGATGGATGTGAAGAAATCATTTCTTCATGGGGATCTGGAAGAGGAGATCTACATGAAGCAACCTGAAGGCTTTGCTGTGAAGGGTAAGAAAGAACTAGTATGGAAGTTAAAGAAGTCTCTATATGGGTTAAAACATTCACCAAGGATGTCGTATTAGAAATTTGATACATTTATACGGGGACTTGGCTTCACCAGAAGCAAAGCAGATCACTATGTGTATTTTAAATTAATTGGTGACCATGTTATTTATCTGGTCTTGTATGTGGATGATATGTTGCTGGTTGGAAATGACAAAGAAATTATCAAGGATTTGAAGACCTATTTGTCCCCCAAATTGGACATAAAAGATCTTGGTGCTGCAAACTATATTTTGGGCATGGAAATTAAAAGAGATCAGACAAAGAAGAAGCTCTGGTTAAACTAGAGGAAGTATGTCGAGACAATATTGCAAGGGTTTCATATGCAGGATAGTAAACCAATGAAGGTTCCTATTCCTGTAGGTGTAAAGTTATCTGCTGAATAGTGTCTGATGACACAAGAAGAGGAAGAGGACATGTCCCGTGCTCCATATGCAAGTGCAGTTGGTAGCCTGATGTATGCGATGGCTTGTACTAGACTAGACATTACACATGCAGTGGGAATATTTAGTAGGTTTATGTCAAAACCAGGGAAGGAGCACTGGACAACAGTGAATCGGGTTTTCATGTATTTGCATGGCACTAGCGATTATGGTTTGTGCTACCAAGGAAGACCAGGATTGGACAGAGTTTTGGATATCCATGGTTTTGTTGATGTAGACTAGGCTGGAGATCTAGATCAGAGAAGATCTACAAGTGGCTATGTTTTTAACCTATTTGTAGGTGAATTCAGTTGGATGAGTGAGAAACAATCTGTAGTGGCACTATCAAATACATAGGCAGAATACATGGCAGACACTCATGCAAGCAAGGAAGCAGTTTGGTTACAGAGATTGTGCTCAAGTATGGGGTTCGTACAGTGAGCTATAAGCGTAGACTTTGACAGCCAAAGTGCAATTTTCTAAGCAAAGAACCCTGCTTATCATTCAAAGACAAAGCACATTGATGTTCAGTATCACTTTGTGAGGGATATGATAGAAGACAAAAAGGTGTTGCTGGTAAAGGTGGACACTTTGAAGAATACTGCAGATGCATTGACAAAATATGTGAGCTCTAAGAATTTCTCTTAGTGTAGAGAAACAATGGGCATTTTAGAGCTGGATAAATGACTAAGCTCTCCTGTGGCCCCCTATGGAAAGAAAACAACAATTGGGAGAATGTTGGGTTGTGTTATATTCTTTCCATGACCAACCCACGTAGTGAATTGGGGGTTTAGAGTGGGGGTAGATCCCCCCTTTCGTTGCACCGTTTACACATCGGGGGGTTCGCGGGGGGGTTTGAGGGGGCTGGGTAGCCCCCCTCTACGGGGTCCGAGGCAACGCCCCGGGAAAAAAAAAAATGGACCCTATATTAGGTTGGGCGGACCTACCTATGGTTTTCAGTGCATGGTTTTAGATGCTTCAGCATGTATAAATATGTATTGTAACATTGAAAGGAACATAATGAAAAATCAAGCTGGTAGTCCCGGTTTTGGGATCAAGGAGAAATCTCTATGTATATGTGTTTTATGTGTTATGCTTTCTCATTGTTTATTTTCTGTTCTTAGAATTCATTTGCAGGTAATTTCTGTATAGGGTTAAAACCTACATATGTTTGATGTCGTAAAGCTAGATACATGTGGTATGGTCTTGGGTACCCCATATTTGTATGGTCAAAAAGCGATATTTTTCAGGGAACATAATCAATATCACTTGTTCAAAAAAGGAATTGAATATATTATACATTCCCACCCCATAAAAGCAAATAAATCTCTTTTCACAGTGAAATAGTTAAAACAAGAAGCTTATGCCAGTAAAAATGTTGTTATACAAACTAAAGTACCTAAACATGAGATCGTTAAAGTTAATCACAAATAGAGAGACATGGTTAACGAATCCAAAATTGTGCATCAACAAGAGTTGCAACATGATAAGTTGAGTTTTGTTTCAGCTATGAAGAAAAAATAGGGCATGGTTTCATCTATGTCAATACATTCAATGTTGTTAATGGGTTTATCACTGTTTAGTGGTGCCTGGATATTAGAAGCAAATATGAATGTAGATGTGGGTGAAAAATGACTCAATATACTTTGCAGTTTGTGTGTTTTACTGACGATTGTATGGATGAGTAAAGTGTACAGATTCAGAATAGGGTGGATAGATATCGTCCAAGTGGTAAAACAATACCCACATTCGCTTTATGGAATTTAAGACTTTTGGTGGTCCAAAAGGTCTCAACGGGAAGAAAATGATCCTAACTTAATCAATAGATGATCAAGGATACATAAAAGGCCAAAAATTCGAAGTTATATTTGGGTGAAAACAGTGTCATCGTGTAGATCTCACATAAACGAATATGATGTCACTTGAACGGGTGAAAACTGACTTTGTATGAAGAATTTGCTCAAAGTCAAAGTTTTCAGGGCAACCTACAAAAATTCAAAGTCAATAGTCAACGGTCAACGGGAAGTCAAAGATCAAGGTTTGACTGCAATGTGGCATCATGAGAAGGTGACAAGTGGCAGGTTATGATTGGTGCATACAGACCAATGTTGCGTCGACAAGTGGCAGGCTGTGGTTTGGTGCATTGGGACCAATCCCAAGGCAACACGTGGCCCTATCAGAGGGCAACACATGACCTCATTGGATTCGTCAAAATTTTGTTAAGCTTTCCGACGGACTGGAAAAGGTTTGATCTCATGAAATCTCAGTTGCAAACCCAATGTCTTACTAAGCTCTCATACTAACAAATAAATCCAAAAAATCTCTCAATAAAACTCCAACAACCAACTACCCAATCCTACATATATACTAATGTAAGCATTATTCCAAATATAAAAATAATAAACGTTATTTAATATATAAAGATGTGGGTCTATGAATGTTTTTATAAGCTGGGCATTGTACTTATTAGCACTCGCTCAACTAAACCGTAAATATAACTTTCGAGTTTTAAAAGACAGAAAAATAATTCATAACCAACTAATTCATTTTAATAACAAATTGTTTTAAAAACATTTCGGTGTATGGTTGTCTATGGTATGTTTCAGAAACAATTTGAATAAAAAGTTGCGTCCTTATTTAAGCCATTGCAATAGATTTTGTGAAAAAAAGTGCAAAAATATGTTATAAATGAGGTGGAAGACTTCCCCAGATACCATGGTCATTCTTGATAAGGATCTCTACTTATCTCACATTGTCATGGAAATAAGACCATTGTATCTGAAGTTAGTAAAACAACTTGCTTCATTAAACATTTCCACTATTGAGAATTGATTGTAAGCGCTTATTATCAGGGATTCTAAGAGTTAAAACATAATTCCATGCCATGATTTTGGGAAAAACAAATCATTAGGATTATTAAACTAAAATGAAAGTAATTCTCTAAAATTGTTTTAAAATTCCTTTTTAATTTATGTGAAAAAACCCTATAATGTAGAATGAAAGACACCATTCACAATTATTTTAAAATAAGAGAAACCCTATCAAAATATTTTAAAATAGAAGAAACCCTATGAAATTATTTTAAGATTCTCTTATAATTGGTTTTTAACGTGCAAGCATTTTATGAACATTCCTTTCTTTTTATCTTGCAATCCCCGCAATGAGATATGGGTGTTGTGAATGCACTTAATTGTATAGTTGGGATTTCCGGGCTTTATCAACCAAAAACAAATTATTTCCATCATGTTCTATTGACGTTGTCTATACAACTCATACCCATCCATAGTTGATTCCTGTTCTCGTTGTAGACAACAACTTGCCTTAATTTTTTTATATTTTTTTCATGATCTCCATTGTTGTGATGTCATTTAAGGAGGCAAGAAACAACAATTTTTTTTTTATATTATGTAATTAGCACAATCAAATTACCAATGTGGTTGATATATGCAGATAGGCATATATGAAGCATATATACAACTACATTTTCCAATATATTTAATATACCCCAAACTTATATCAACCACATTAATAATTATTATAATTATTTTTTTAAACACCAACTATTTATATTATTAATAATTATATAAATGTATATTTATATATATTATTATATTAATATAATAATATTAATATTAGTTAATAATAATAATAACTAATAATAATGCTAAATTATCATTATATTATTATAATAATATAATTATAATAATAATAATATAATAGTTATTATATTAATAATAATAATTATATTATATTGTTATTATAATAATATATTATTATTATTATTATATTAATATATAATTATAATAATAATATTAACAATTTTATTGTATTATTATTATAATAATATAATAATAGTTATTATATTAATAGTTATTATTATTATATTATTATTATATTATTATAATAATAATATAAAATTATAATAATAATAACAATTATACTATATGATTATTATATTTTTGTTAAGCTTGGTAGGACCATTGGATTTTCTATTAAACAAAGGCAAATTTATACCACAAAGATTGACCAAGTGGCCTCAACTTGCCCAGAAGAGGAACCAAGTCTGTTAGTCATATGTCTGCATTGTAAGCCATCCAAAAACAGTAAAGCCTTAATCTGTCTAGCAAAGCTAAATATGTCTCTGTTTTATGTCCATACACTACATAACTATCTAAACTAATATTTGCATCACAGAAATTAAAAGTTATTTTCATAAAACAAAAATATGCAAAGGTAAGAGTCTATCCCTTCTGCTCCTCCGAGGCAGATTCAACACGTGTTGAATCCTTGGGAGATGCCCCAGGCATGTCATTGAATTCCAATATGCAAGGGATGTGGTGGTCAATTCTATCCAATCTGATGTCTTGTTTATGAGGTTGAACGAGGATTTTATGCAAATCCTTCTTGTAACTCAGAATACCTTGGATTGTCAGTTCCATTCCCACATAAATATGTTCCATTGCTTTTCCTAATGAACTCTTCATTAACCAGTAAAGGTAAATAGTTTTCTTAAACTGCTTAATTCTTTGTCACGTGTTGCCCAAATCTGGGACTAAGGTCCTCCAATTGTCCATTTCTTCCTCTCTCTCTCATTGCCTTGTTTTATTTCCTCCTCCCACTCTTCTAACAGTTTCGAGATTCCTACATTTGTCCCCTTAAGGTAATCCTCTGTTGTTTCAATGATAAGGTGTTCTACCGACTTCCTAGCTCGTCCCAGTTGTGACGTGCTTGGGTCCTTGTTTTTCCTAGTTGTCGGGGATCTCCTAACATGACCGCATCCCCTCATAGCACAAGCCATGACCAACTTTCCTGAGCCCTAGTGACAACAACAGATTGTTAAATCAAAACACAACATTGCAGTTTGGACTCTTTTTGAAATTGTTTTTCCATCGTTATGCAGAACCCCCTACTTGGCCTCAGAGATGAGGTGGTTCTTAGACCATGCCCAACGATGCATAGTTCCATAGACCAAGACCGTTATTGCTCCCATTTTCCAATCCCCATTACTTTCGTTCACATCTAGGTCAGCCTTCCCTTACTTAAACCATTCACGCAATCCCCTCTTTCTCCTTACAGTTTGTCATAAATAACTCAGGTCCCTTTCCCCCTCTGCCCAGGGATTAGTAGCGCTGCCCTTCAATTCCAGTCAATTGGCTTTCCAATCAGAGTCTCTGGCATTGCCATTGGCCCGAGAGGAATTCTGGTTAACCCAACATTTGCTTTTCCTATAGCGATAATGGCTACTTCCCATGCATCTTATTGACTGCTTCCCGATGGCCCCTTCTTCCATCTCATGCCCCTCAATCATTCGATTGCAATAGGCAGCCTTGCCCCAAGCACGATTTAAGGAACTCGGTGCATCACAACCTAGCAGCATGCAATTATCCCCCCAATGATCATAGGCACTACCAGGCAATGGATACAAAAACCAAGCAATTTCCAGCAATTGTCTTCCCCATTTCCACAAGAAGTTCTCTACCCCTGAGGCCTTCTCGCTATTTACCCTCCTCTCACCTCAGTAAAACCCCAACCATAACATAATTACACTGGAGGAGAGAGGCCAAGAAACACACTCAGGCTCAAATGGCATTCGTTGTCGAGCATAGCGTCTCTCGTTACGTCTTCCTCCTATACCACTACAATACCACCTTTCACAACAGGAAAACACTTTAACAATGGGCGCTTTCCACCCTTGCCTTCATATATTCCTCACCTTACCTCCTATCCCACCACCTTTCCCACCTCACCAGCATGCATTCATGCCAAGGGTCGTCGCACCCATTGCTTTGAGCATGTGGGGGTTGGCGGTTCTAACTGTAAAGGTAACGGTTATTACTATGACCAGCCTATCCCAATTGTTAACCTGCATCCCTATCGAGGTCTTGGTTACTAGGGAACTATTATCCCTGCTCTGTCTGAAGTGCTATTCCAGAAATTAACTGAGGGTTTTGAAGTTTTCATCCAGGGGTTGGAATGGCCACCGTTTTTCTAACGTTTCATGTTGATGATTGCATCCCTAGTTGGCAAGAAAATATTCCCCTTTATTCCCCTCCCTTATGACATGTCTAACCTAAATGTAGTCCAACTTAGGAATTATTTCTCCGATTTCTTGGATGAGTCCTGCTGCCCTCCATCATTTTCTAAGGTTGTCCCATTTGGTGACATTTTTTAGCTTTTCTAACATGTTTATGACCAAGATTGAGTCCCCTTCCACCACTAAGTTTCGATATCCCATTCTGACAGTGATTAGGAGTCCCTGTCGTGCTGCATCAAAATTTTCCTCACTGTTGTTAGCTATCCCACAAAAATCAACATAAATTAGTCAGGAGTTAGCCTTGGGGTCGATAAAGAGGCCAGCCAATCCTGCCTCACCTAGGTTCCCTTTAGACGCCCCATCGAAATTAAGTTTCATGAAACCTTCTTCCAATGGAGTAAAATGAGTCTGGGATGTCAAGCTTGCCCGATTTATTTTCCACGTTGAGGAGGGTATCATTTATGGGGATACATTGAGTTTCTGTAGGATATGAGCTTCTTGGGGGGGGCACTTGGTAGTCTTCTTGATGCCATTTTTCAACTAGAATTGTTTCCCTGATATTATGGACTATTCCTTCCCATAACTTCTCCTGACTAGTGGCGTTAATCTTAAATATGATATGGTTTCACTCTTTCCATATCGCCCATAGATTAAATCCTAGGACCAGGATGCAAGCTCAATTTAATGCCGGACTGGAGAAAATATGATTTAGCTAGAGGAAAAGTGTTTCTTTGATGTTATTTTCATCTCAGTCCATTCGTTCAAAAAATCCTTGCATTTTCCTCCAATTTTGCACCACAAACGGGCATGTATTTAGAATATGATCCATGTCTTCTCTGTGTCGATGGCATACCTAGGAAAAGGAGGGTCCTTGAAATCCCCTTTTCTACAATTGATCCTTAGTCAAGATCTACCCTTTGCAAACCATCCAAAGGAAATGGGTTACCTTTGGCCACCATCCTCCTTTCTAGATTTTTTTCCATATGATATCTTGTTTGTCATGATCTTGTCTTACTTAAATGTCATAGGCTTCGTTTATGGTGAAGGTTCCTTTTGTGGTGTGTCCCCATCTCAAAATATCTGGATCATTTCGGATCGTTATTTGTCTTGATTTTAATTCATTTTCTAGAGATTTCCACTGTTAAGATTCCATTTCCTCGTCCCAGTTTTCCTTTGTCTTCCATTTCCTCCATCTTCCCATTCCTTGGTATTCTTTCTAGAATTTCTCGACCACATGCTTATTCATGTCCCTGTTATATTGGTATATGTCCTTGAGGTCTTTCCTATCTATCATTCTTTCCCTTTGTTGCAAGGAGTCCATCCAAATATTATTGTTTTACCATTACATATCTTTGAAAAGGCATGCTGGTTAATAAGGTGTCTATTTTGGGCTGCCAAATTCCACACAGTCGGTCATTTTGGGGGGTCTTGATGTCTCCAGATATCCTTTGTTCTCTTAGGCATATTGTATTTTCTTGTGCATGTTTGTTGGCATAGATTCATTCCCCGTCCAATCCATCGCCACCATAATTTTTCTCCCACTGTTTGATTCAAAATATAGGGATCTCTGAGGCCAAGCCCACCATCCATTCTCTTTTTTGTCAATCCTTGCCATGATACCAATGGCCATTTTTTGATCCGTTGTGCCCCTCCGCATAGGAATTTCTTAAATATATACACCATTTTGGAACACACCCCTTTGGGGGCTGCCATGCATGAGAGTTGGTAAATGGGTATCGATTGCAGCACAACTTTGAGAAGTGTTGTTCTTCCGACTATGTTAAGAAATCTAAAGGCCAAACAATATAGCTTTCATTGTAAATTTTTGCGGATGTGCTGCGAATAGGAAATTACTATATGGTTATCGGATAGAGGCATGCCCAGGTATTTGGATAGGATATTTCCAATGCTAAACCCAAGAATTCTAGCCAGATGGATCTTGACATTCCCTTGGGTATTGAAGAAAAAAATACATGATTTTTCGTTGTTTGTCCTTGTTCTCGAGGCCTCCATGAAAGTGCTTAGGATTTTTTTGATTCAACAGGATTCCTTAAAGGAGACTTGACAAAAGAGCATGATATCATCTACAAACTATTATTGGGTGATGGTTAAGTCAATACCCCATATCATTAGGCCTCAAAGCCTAGATCCTCTAACCTCATTTTTTATGTACCAGCCAAGACCTTCCTCTATAATGATGAACAAGAAGGGCGATATAGAGTTCCCCTTTCATAGGCCTTGGGTTGGATTGAACATCGATGTAGCGGTCCCATTCAGAAAAATGCAGAAAACAGGGGATGATATCATGGAGAGGATCAAATTTATCCATCTTTGGGCAAAACCATAAGCTTTGAGGATACCCGACAGGTAACCCCAACTAAGCCTATCATAAGCCTTGGATAAGTCCAGCTTTTTCATCATGCTGGGGATCCTTTGGGCCTTGAGGAAATGGGCAACTTCCTGAGATGTGATGAATCCATCAAGGATTTTCCTACCTTTTACAAATCCTATTTGTTCCAGCGATATGAGGTTGGGCAGAAGAGGTTTTAAGCATTTTACAATAAGTGTAGCAATAATTTTGTAAATAACATTACATAAGGCTATAGATATGAAGCCTTGAGGACCTTCAAATTTCAAAGTTTTAGGGATCAAAGCTATAAAAGTAGAGTTCAAACTGGGGCATACCTTTTGGTTATGGCGTGATTCCTCGACAACCTTTAGGGTGTCTTATCCCATGAATTTCCAGATGGCTTGATAGAATTATATAATGAACCCATTAGGTCCAGGGGCTTTATTCTTATGCATTCCATGGACTATCTCTTCCACATCTTCCAGGGTAGCCGCACACATTAGGGCCATGTTATGATATTGAGTTATTATATGGGGTATGTGCTGCGTGATTCTTTGTATGGCTCTCGTTCTATTCTATGTGGGCTCCAAAAGAAGGTCTTTGAAGTGGTGTATAAGGAGCTCTTCCATCTCTTCATGCTATACTCTTCGCTTCCCTTCCTCATCTTTCAAGGAGTATATGATGTTATGCTATCAGTGGTGTACCATCGATTTGTGGAAGAATCTTTTTTTTCATTCACTTTCCCTCAACCACTGGAGCCGAGATTTCTGTTTCCAGAGAATCTCTTCCTATTTTCCTCTTTCCTCCATCTTGTTTATTAACATTCCTTCTTCTCGGACAAGCTCTTCAAATCTTCCTTCCTAGATAATTTGTTGTTGGACTTCAGCCATTCGGTTATTTATCTCATTTTGGTCCTTGATAATGTGTCCAAATTCTTCTTTATTTCATTTCCTAAGTTTCTTCTTTAACTCTTTAAGTTTCAGCTGGAAGGTATGCATACAATTTCTGCCATGTTGTTCACTCCTTTTCCACCATTCCTCTATTCTTTTACTAAGTCCCGGCTCTCTTAGCCAGACGGCTTCGAAACTAAAGGGTTAGTTCTTAGGTCTTTCCTTTAGGTCCACCTCCAGTCGTATCGGCCAGTGATTCGACCACATACATGGGAGTATTGAGTATTTCATGAAAATACCACAGGTTATCAACTGCGCCAAGAGGAGGAACCTGTCCAGTCTAGATGCTATTTGATGTGCCATGTTAGGCCCTTATACTACTAGTGTAACCCCTTATTGTTATGAGTACAGCCCCCTTATTATATTATTGTACCCATTTAGTCCCCATATTGTTACTATTGTGCCCCATAGAATCTCACTATTGTTATTATTTTTCCCTTACATTATTATTGTTATGTCGGATCTGATTATATTATGACCCCTTAGACTCCTATATATAGAAAGGAGGTCTTGTGATTTGTATCATCAAAGAATTGTTCATTTGTGTAATGTAAATGAGGTTTCCCCCTCGAAGAGGCTTATTTCTAAGGTGTTCATCTATCTTTTCTATCTTTTTGTGAGTTGGTTTCATAACATTTGGTATCAGAGCTTTGGATTCTAGGGTTTCGCTGCTCCAAACAGGTCATCGTGGAATTTTTGCTATAACTCTTTTTATGCAACGTTTTAGAAGTGAACAAAAAAACCCATTTGAGACAAAATTGTGTTGAACCTCGGGTCCGAACTTCAGAGATTTTCATGTTATATTTGCGGAGATATGATCTAAGGAAGTTGGTCTTTTTGCAGACTCCTGAATTACATTCCAAACAGGTGACCTTGGGAAAATCGTCATAACTTTTGTTTTGAACATCAGATTGAAATTTCGTAAGAAGTTATAGAAAGAGGATGGACTATAGTTTCCTATGTATATTTTTTATACTCGAAGGTCAAAACAATGACAGGTGGAACCTCATACAAGTTTGATCTTATGAAAAGGTATATAATGAGGTCATCTTGGAGATTGTGCATAACTCTTTCTTGGAGAATCTAAATTTGATCAGACTAGTGGCATTGGAAAGAGGACATAGAGGGATACTGCAGGTCACAATTTCAGAACTGAAAGATTCAAAGTTACAGAGATACATCATATTCAATATCTAGTGCCTAAAAAGTGAAAAAAGGTGTGTATCTTTTTAATATTTGCATAAGCTTGGTTTGAAAAATTAGTTTGAAGGTATTCAAAGGGAATAGTGAAGAATTATTATCGGCAATTGATGCCCCAAAAAAAGAAAATGGAAACACCTGGTAAACAACTTGAAATCTCTAGCATGACTCATGAAGAAGATGAAGAAATTCTAAATGATATATCAAAATTACGAGACCAAGTGCAACAAATGTCACTCGCACAAAAAGTAATAGAATCTAATATGGATGGTTTAAAGAAAGATGTAGAAGCAAAGATGTATGGCATGGAAGCTAAGATGAATGATGTGGAAGCATTATTTTGTGCTATTTCTATTATCTAACCAGATTGGATAAATGAAGTAAGGGATGAAAGGAAGAAGGACGAAGGAGTGTGGCCACTCATTCAAAATTTGAAAAAGATCCCAATTCAAACAATATTCCCAGAACTTGAAGAGGAAGGAAAAATCATATTGGAACCTAGAGCAGTCAAAGAAACAAGAACCCGACAGCTACGAAATCAATCAATTTCAGAGTATCTCATCAAGTGGAAGAACTTACCTGCTAACGGTTCCACATGGGAGGACAAGAATTTTATACAGAAGCATCAAGAACTACTCAAGCATTGAAGGAGAGGGGCATGTTAGGCCCGTATACTACTAGTGTAACACCTTATTGCTATTAGTACAACCCCCTTATTATATTATGGTACCCATGTAGTCCCCATATTGTTACTATTGTGCCCCATAGAAGCCCACTATCGTTATTATTGTGCCCTTACATTATTATTGTTATGTCGGCTCTGATTATATTATGACCCCTTAGACTCCTATATATAGAAAGGAGGTCTTGTCATTTGTATCATCAAAGAATTGTTCATTTGTGTAATGTAAAGGAGGTTTCCCCCTCGAAGAGGCTTATTTCAAAGGTGTTCATCTATCTTTTCTATCTTTTTGTGAACTGGTTTAATAACATACCCCCCTTCTGTTGTTCCAAGTGTGAACACTGCTGATTGTTGACATGTCAACGAGGTTTAGATTTGTTATGGTTTCATTAAAGACTTCCATATCCACATCTGCCCTTTGCATTCCTCCCTTCATTTTTGCTAGGGTTGTAATCATGGTGAAGTGTCCTCCAACTACCCACAAGTCCTTCGGGTAGACATTTCTCAAGTTTTCCAGCTTTTGTAAGAAGGAACCTCCTTCTCAATGGATATGAGGACCATATACCCCTGTAATAAGCACCCATTCTTTGGAACCTATATTCCGGAATTTCCATGAGAGGATTCTTGCTGGGTTGACCCAGCCTTCGAACCAAACTTGTTCAGGATTCCATAAGATCGCCATTCCCCCCACACTACCATTACCATCCTGGGCCATGACCTGATTCTCCGGTTTAAAGTGTTCCAAAATTTCCTTTAGTTTTCTTTCACTGATTTTGGCTTCCTGTACTATCATAATAATGGGCTTATCTTTCTTCAATCTCTCTTTAAGCTACCTCAGTTTTCCACTGCTATTAAGGCCTCTAATGTTCTATGTTGTAATAATCATTTCAATAGTTTTAACGGTGTTAGAAGACTTCTCACAATGGAACTACTCTTCCAGAATTTACTAACAACTCACCAACAGTATAGATGGATTCATTCATCGTTCTCCTTCCTCTTTTTTACCTCCTTTTCCTTGTGCTCCTGTGTCATGCCCTTGGCTGACTTGGGACCGTAGATGGTCTGGTTGGGTTATAATTGCTTAGCCCTCTTTGTCTCTATACTATTTGAAATTTTGCTTTTAGAGGTGTTTCTGGACTTCCAGAATAAATATTTCATCCAAATGCCTCCATTCCTGCAACAATCACTTCATCACTTGCTCTTTAGCACTTAGGTCCTCTCTCTCATTATTTATCTCCAATGGTTTTTGTTTCACCATTTGCATGGTATCCCCCTTTCCTTTCTTCGCTTTTGCCTCCATATTCTTCAGTTTATTACTCTCTATTTCCTTGTCCTTTTGGCTTGTCAGGTATGTGCTCTCCCATTTCATCATCCTGTAACACAGCAAACTGATATTGGGTTCTTTGTTATTTCTCATTTTCGTTTGCTCTTGGGTTCGCTCACTGTCTCTAATTCCTGTTCCTTCATTGAACCTCCTAAAAACCTTCACCATCTTCCTTGGACATCGTTTCCCATGTCCTTTCCTCCATAGAGGGGTTCTCCTCTCGGTTGAGCAGACATGCCCTATACAAGTGGCCATATTCATGGAATCGGTGGCACATGAAAGGTATATGTTCATAGTTTAAAGGTTGTTGCCATATCTCATCATGGTATTCTAGTTCTATATAATCTAGGAGTGGCTTCGTGATATTCATGTAAATACAGATCCAGGCATAAGAATTATATCTACCTCTTTGTGTTGAATCATCGACTTTGACAAACGTTCTGATAGAGTTACTGATTCCTTCCAAGATTTTTGGGTCCCAAAAATCCATTGGTAAGCCAAAAAACCGTACCCAAATTGGGGTGGCCAAGAGATTTTCCTGGTCTGGATTGTAGCATTCATCCCAATGTCTAATAAAGTGTCCAGTGTTATTGAAATACTACCCATCTTAAAAAACCCTCTCTTTGTCTTCTAGATTAGAGAATATCAATGTGAAAAATCCTTTTGCCCCGAGCTTGAGATAGATGTGTCCTTTCAACTGCCATCGTTGTTGAATCCATTCTATCAGCTCTTTCTTTGTCGGTCATGCCCTTATGAACTTGCAAATAAAGGAATGGTCCTTCATGTATTTTCAATATTCCTCCAGATTGTTGTTTGAGATAACAAATCTTGGTTTTTTTGTAGCTCTCAGCAAGCATTTCCCTCCCATGCCTGCTTGCCATTTGGCTCGCAAGACCAGTGTCCCTTTTCCTCTTCCTCCATTGCCACTGGTTGCTCCATGCTGGCTCGATTCTCCTGCTACAATGTTCCGATAGGATGGGATCTCTCCCCCCTGCCATTCCACTCATTGCTTCTTCAACAGTTCTCTGTGGGCTAGTTCTATAGTCCTTCGTTTGGTTGTACGCTCGCAGGGATGTCAGGGAAGATCCGTTGAAACCCTAGAATCCCCACCTACTCACGCTCTTTGCCTTCGCCTCCTCATCGACTCGTACATATGTGTTAGAGTCCAATTATATTGTATTATTATTATAATAATATAATATATTTATTATTATATTATTATATTAATAATATTAACTCATAATAACAACTATGGTCCAATAATAAAAATTAGAATGCTGATAAGGGAATTATTATGTGTATTTTTTTAAAAACCAACTATTTATGATTATTAATAACTATATAAATAATAACAACCATTTTCTTATAAATTTATAATTATTATATTCATATTATAATAATAATATTAATCATAATAATATTAATTAATAACAATAATATTATATTATCATTATATTATTATAATAACATAATAACAAATAATTATATCCTTATAATAATAATATAATAGTTATTATATTAATTATTTAGTAATAATAATAATATTATTATATTATATTATATTATCAAAATAATAATAATAATAATAATATATTAATATTATAATATAATATATTTATTATTATATCATTATAATCATAGTATTATATTATTATTATGATAATAATATTAATTGATAATAATAACCATAATCTAATAATAATTAGAATTGTGATAAGAGAATTATTATGTGTATTTTGTTAAAGGCAAGTTATTTATTATTATTAATAACTATATAAATAATAACAACCATATTCTTATATATTTATATATTTATGATTATTATATTAATATTATAATAATAAGATTAGTAATATTTATTAATAATAATAACACATAATAATATTATATTATTATAATAATAATATAATAGTTGTATAATAATAATAATAATAATAATAATAATAATAATAATAATAATGACAATTATATTGTATTAAAATAATAATAATAATAATATTATATTATTATTACCCAAGGGATTAATACTAAAACTCAAGGAATTATGAACTCTAGAGAATAATATTAAACAAAAGGAACTAATATTATAAACCCAAGATATACCAACTGTAAGATAAATATTAACAATACTAAAATAAACATGGGTGAATTAATAAACCCTAAGAATTAATATTTTAAGCTCAAGGGAGTAATAAACCAAAGTTATTATTAATATTACAAACCTAAGAAACTAATAAACCGAACGGTTTCATATTATAAACACAAGGAATTAGTGAACCCAAAGGATAAATATTAAAAACCTAAGGGATCAAGAAGTGCAAGTGATCGATATTACAAACACAAGAAATTTATAAAGCTCACCATGATTGATATTATAAACCCAAGCTAATAATAAACCCAAGGGATTAATACTAAAACCCCAAGATATTATGAACCCAAGGAAATAATATTAAACCCAACATACTAATATTATAAACCCAACATTGGTAAACCCTAATATATATTAGAAATAGTAAAATAAACATGGTTTATTTTCATGGTGAGACAAACCTTGTCACAATGCGACATTCAACCATGGTTGGTCATGGTTGGCTATGATTGACAATGGTTGACCATGATTGACTTCATAATAAACCGTGGTTGACCAAGGTATAATAAACCCAAGCGATTGATATTATAAACCCAAAATAACAATAAACCCAAGGGATTAATACTAAAACCCCAAGGGATTATGAACCTAATGGAATAATATTAAACCCAAGGGACTAATATTATAAACCCAAGGTATATAAACCCTATGTGGAGACAATTTCTTTCATAATGTGAGATTCAGCCATGGTTGACCACAATTGACCATGGTTGATTATGGTTGACCATGATTGATATTATAACCCCAAGTTAATAATAAGCCTAAGGGATTGATATTATGAACCCAAGAGAAACATAAACCCAAGGGATTAATACTAAAACCCAAGAGATTATGAACCCAAGGGAATAATATTAAACCCATGGGACTAATATTAAAAACAAGATGCATTATTTGTACAAAAATATCTAAGATCGATTTTAGTTAAAATAACCAATTCTAATTAACTTTGAGAACCAGTTTGTTTAATTAATTAAATTAGTTGTTCTTAAAAGAAACTATAAATTTAAATATCATCCCATTTAAATAAAATATTAATTATTGTTGTGCTTTGTGATTGAGTTAATTTTCATTGTAAAAATGAAAGCTAATATATGAATAAAAATGTATCAAATAAAATATTAATTATTGTTGTGCTTTGTGATTGAGTTAATTTTCATTGTAAAAATGAAAGCTAATATATGAATAAAAATGTATCAAATAAAATTATAAATGTATCAAATTTTAAATTATAATATGTATCAAATAATTATTCAATGAATAAAAATATATCAAATAATTAGTATAAGAATAAAAATTATTCAAAATAAATTATAAATCAATTTATAGATATTAACCATTGCAAACTATGATTAATAAATTACATTACAAATGATGTTTAATAAATTATATTATCTTAGTGGTAACCATTAAAAGAACCGACTCGTAGATTTCTATTCATAAGATTGCGAGATTTTTTTTGGTTTGAAAAAGCATAATGTATTATAATATAGGATCATAATACAAATATAGACATCATTCTTCCTTGTCCAATTTTCAGCATACAATCCATTTCGGAAAGCATTTCATGCTTCCCAATCCGAAAAAACCATATCACACATATACATTATATCAATAGTCAAATGTCCCAACATTGTTCAGAAATTTGGTGAAGGTAGACAAAATTATCACAACTAAAAATACAGCAAATATGTATAAACATGGAGTATTAGAATACTTCCTCATATCCATCCATCCATGCTAGGAATCCAACAAATTTAGCAATTGAAGAGATATACAAAATTATACAAAAAAGAAGAGGGAAGGTAGAATTTACCTGGGGAAAGGAAAATCCCCAACATCTACAACATTATGACCCAAAATTATTTCGATGTGCATATTACCAAAATTACCTTGTAGTCCGATCTTTGAAAGATCACCAACAGTTGTGTTATGTTCTTTGCCTATGTGCACAATTTTATAATTTTTAAACCGATTCCATAGATGGTCAATTCTCCCTAACCATCCCAAGAGCTGTGGATTGTTGATTTTTGCACAACCATTTACCTATTGAATGATAATCTTAGAATCCCCAGAAACAGGTATATCAAGAATATTGAGGAAAATTGTGAACCATAAAAGACCCCACAAGGCCATTGCTTCTACCCTAGTATTTGTGTTGTTTCCCGCATTCCAGTGGATCCTGTATTCCAATTCATTTGATATGGCTATGAAAAATCCACATCCACAAATATTCCTTTGCGCAAAACCATCAAAAAAACACATTGGATACTCCAGTAGTGGAACGGTTCACTTGTGTTGTGTTTTTTTAGTGGATGAGTCAAGAGAAGTGTTCATAGAGAGATTAGATATTGTGCGTTCATATACCATTGTGAAGTCATCAGTGGAATTCTTAAAAATGCACTTGTTTCGCCATTTCCAAATAGCCCAGAATAGAAAAAGTGGAATGATCCTCCATGTAATCTTCTGTGTACTCCACCACATCATACAGTCCACAATGCAATCATATTGAATATAAGGAAAATTGATAAGAGTTGACAACTTTTTCCATACCTGAACCATGTGATGGCACTTGAGAAACATATGATTGTTGTTTTCCACGTCCATTTTACAGATAGTACAGATGCTAGGACCATGCCATTGTCTCTTTTGCAAATTCTCCCAATTGAGATTTTTATTTTGACAGACCAGCCACAAGAATAGGATAATTTTGATAGGAATTTTGGTCCTCCAAAAGGCATAAAAAACAATATTTTCCCCATGCCGAGCCTCCCTACCGCAAAGAAAATTATAAGTATCAACAACCATGATATTCCCTATCTTCATCTTCCCTGACCATAGAAGATTGTCATGTTGCTCCACTCGGCATATACCAAGATGTTTCAAGCCATCAACAATTTGGTTCAACTCCAGCTCCATTTGGCCCACCAGACCCATCTCATGTGTGCTTTTCCACACAGGATATGGACTTCGCCAATGTGTAATAGCTTGACTCTAGAAATATGTACCACATATATTTAAACAATGTATGAGCTCCATAGAGATGTTGCATTCAATACCAGCACCCAGTATATGGTTAAAGCCAATGAGGATTCTTTGGGTCGACCCCATAGACCATGTAAGATGTTGAAGAAAGATATTAGCAATGTTATGGAAGCTAATCCAGATTGCTGATGGATGCAGAGAACCAATTGTGCCTTTCCGATACAAAAAACAAAAATTCATGTTCCTTTAGATATTTGTGTCTCACCCTACTCCAAGTACCAGCCCCAAATATACCCCTGCATAAAGATTTGATAAGTAAAGACCATCCAAAATGTCAAATATTCATAAGTCCCCATTCACCCATGGGCTTGGGAAAGGCAATGTGGGACATTTTAACCAAATGAAATCTATTTTGACCATTACACCACCCCCCCATATCAAATTTGCTATGATTCAATTAAGAATATCAATAATGGTGATAGGGATATGAAAAAGGTGATCCCATATACCCCTAGTTGTGTGAGAACAACTTGAGTAAGGATGACATGAACTCCTGTGACAGCCATCTAAATTCCCATCCACATATCCTTTTGAAAAAATTGTCCACAATTCATTGCCAATCGAAAATCCTATAACTGCATGGTTTGATATGATACCTAACATAGTTCATACTATTTTTCATCTTCTCCGTCTCTACATCAAATAGGCTTTTTATTTATGCAATAGTCTACATATCACACAATCCATGATAAATAATAGACTTTTGTGTATTCATATGCAAACCAGTGGCGTTAGCAAATTTTCTAAAAATATGGAAAAGAATCAGCCATGGAAATTGATTTAACATACCCATGATAAGCACATCATAAATGAAGAAACCATGATATATTTTGATGTCGTTTCCCATGTGAAAAGCTTGGAATTGATCATTCACCATCGCATTTTTGATATGTAGACTCAACCCATCCATCACCAAAATAAATAAGATTGGGGAAAGTGAGCATCGTTGACGAAGTCCCCAACCAACATGGAGGAATTGTGTTCGATATCCATTTATAATCACAACATAATTTACATTTGTAACACATGACATAATCCAAGCTATGCATCTGGGTTGTGAACCAATATTATGAAGAACCCATTTGAGATATCCCTAGTCCACACAGTCGTATGCCTTATGTAAATCCACCTGCATAATGACGGCATTTAGTTGTTTTGTATGGATCGAATGCATACATTCTTGTGCAATAGAGAGCACATCATGAATTTGTCTGTCCTCAAGGAACCCATACTGTTCTGGAGATATATAGTGAGATAATGTACTTCGCATACGACCTGAAATAGTTTTTTATATGACTTTGTAGATGAGATTACAAATTGATATAGGTCGATAATTAGAGAAACTAGAAGATGAGAAATGCTTCAGGATAAGAGCAATATAAGTGGAGTTTATATACTCGTGAATGTCTGTTGTGACCCTCGAATCCTCCACCATGTCCAACAGGTCATGTTTAAAAATATCGAAGAAGTGTTTAAATAGTTCCACCAACCACCCTTCTAGCCCTGGAATTTTATCAGCTTTAAAGGATTTAAGGACCTCCTGGAGCTCATCTTCAGTGACCATATTATATAGTGAAGCATTTGAAACATCATCATATAATGTGGGATATGGATCACCCCCCATATAATTTCCTGCACTTCTATCCCCTCGTTACAGCCACAGACCAATCTGGAAATGGGAGACTCTAGCGTTACAAATATCCTCCTGCGACTGTATACAATGTCCATCAGCATCCTTTATATCCCATATAGTATTTACTTTGCACCTATGATTTTCATAGCAATGAAACAAATTGTGTTTCGGTCCCCTTACTTGATCCATAAAGCCCACTCTTCAAGTTCCAGGTGGCTTCATAAATAGAAATAATTTGTTTCTTCTTAAGCTCTAATGCCCGAATGTGATTCCGGGTTTATTCAGGTGGACAATTTGTAGTCAACTGGCGGCGTAGAGCATCGAGTTCACTTTGTATGTCATTTAGTTCCTTATGTAAAATCTTAGTCTTTTGCTTCTACCATGATTTAACCTCCCCACGAAGGTTATCCAACTTATCGAGGAAGTGAACCATTGGAGATGGTCATCTATCACAATCACATTTCCATATAGTATGCACCGATGTGTTAAAATTCGAGTCATCTAACTAGGTCCAATTGAATTTAAAAGGCATGCCATGTATAAAATCCACCCTCCTCCATTGTAAAGTAGTGGGCCTATAATTAGAAAAAATGCTTCTAATAACCCCCACATGAACTTCACCAAGCTGCTCCACCATCTGCTCATGCATTAAGAACTCATCCAGTCGCTTTGTAAGATACGCCACCCCAGTTCTACCATTGTCCCATGAAGGAGCCTTTTTTTTAGGAAATATATCAATAAAATTTGATCCAGTATCGCGTCACAAATCTTGCCCCCCAGAGGGTCAATTTTCCTGGACCAGCCCCATACTCCATATAGTCCAGTAGTGCAGTTTTGCTCCCCCGCAATGATGAGGGAAGCCATCTCCATAATCCCAGATGATATCACCTTGTCCCAAAATATATCCCTATCCCTATAGGGTGCATATATATTTAGGATATGGACATGACCACCAAGTCCATGGATATTCCCTTCAAGAAGAATAACAGAAAAACATTTGAAAGCCTTGATCTTAACCCACCAAGGGTCCCATAAGAAAACGAGACCACCAGATAGACCTGTAGTAGCCGTGGTAGCAGTACGCCAATCCGAGAACATTTTCCGGAAGTAATGTATAACATGAGGAACAAAAAGCATGGTTTCTTGGAGGTGAATAATAAAAGGATGTACAGAGAGGAAGAGTCGCTTGAGAGCCAGAAATTTCAGCGCAGTCCCCAAATCCCTAACGTTGAGAGAGATAGTAAAAGTCATGATAAACCCTATTTGGGCATCCATGCTCCAAGGGATGGTGAGGAAGGAATATTAGCAATAGGTACATCAATCAGAAAGTGATCAATAGGAGAGGTAAGAGCGATAGGTCATCTCTGGAAATGATGACTGTCACGATTCTATTTACGTTGGACAATAATATTTCCAACCAAGGTAGGGCTTATGTGGGGAGATGAGGAGCTAGATGGCTTATGGATGGTGAGCATGTGCAAGCCCAACATTTTCCTTTGTAGAAGGAAATCCAGGTCACTTCCGATAGAGTTTGTGGGGGAAGCAAGTGGCGAATTTGGTGGACTAAGGCTATTTCTAAGCCCCTTAGCATGATGAATAAAACGAGAAGGTGAGGGCGTAGGGAAGTAGGTAAAATGTGATGTGGAGGGACCGTCATGTGACAAAAAAGGTGTGGGGATGTCATGATAGGGATGAATGGTTCATAGGGGCTGAATTTCATGTATTATGATCATGACAAGTAGAAGCATGGATGTCTAACTTCACAGAGGACAAAGGGGATGATGGTACATTGATGGGTGAGGAGCCATATATCGAGGAACCTTTAGCAGGGGGATGAAAAGAATATGAGGCATGAAAAATACCTGAATTGTGTTGTGTAGCAACCCCATCATGTTTTAATGTTCTAGGTTGACCCCGTCCATATTAAGATTTCAACGACATGCCAAGATAGTTTCATCTGTGAAAACAGCCTCCTGGCTGACGTTGGCACTGAGCCAAGAGGTGCCTAGTATGATGACAGTTTGAACATCTAAATGGAACGCCCCAGAAATCAAGACATTGAGATAAGTGAGTCTCCCCCTAGTGTAATTCAATGTGATCTGGAAAGCCACCCCGATACTCCTTCTCAATCAAAATCCAAGCGACTCACTTCTCAAGTGCCCCCAAACACCAAGGATCAACATAAACAAACTTTCCAATGGCAGTTTCCATAAGATCCCTTTTAGTCCAAAGTTCAATCGGCAACCCACGCAATTTCACCCACATAAGCTTGTTCTGTGACGTGTTGTTCACTGGGTTAAACCCAATGTACCAGGAGTGAAACACTAAGAAGCTCCTGCCATTTATCCATGGAATAAATTTTATTTTAACCAAATCCTCCTTGCTTAGAAAGTGAAAGCTATACCAACCCCTAAGCAGTCCCACGACAGTCGTCATATACTCCAGTAAAGATTTCCATTTTTTATCCACCCAAATTCTCATCTCAGAATCACTAAATTCCATAAAATGCCACCGGCCAACTAGAGCACATTTTTGTAAGTCGGAGGTACGATCGATCAAAACCTCATTGTCAAAAACCAGTGCAAACGGCAGGGTGGTGGTCTTGATAGAACGATGTTGCTTCCTAAATCGATGATCATGACCTGCATGTTCGCCACCCTGCAGATTAAGGGATGCATGACAACCATCTGGCACTTATGCCTCGCCTAGGATAGTGTGCCAAGCATCCAGGGACGAGTAGCACCTCGACCATCAACCCCTGATAAATGAAGCAAGGGTGGTTCAGCGTCCATGGTAGCCCGGACGAAGGCCTCATGGGTTGACGTGTCAGAGTCGAGGGCATCCATACCCCCGAATAAAGGAAAGTAGTTCCACAAAGAAAATACGAGTGGAGTACCATAAAGTAGCATCAGAAAGGGTAGGTCAGAGCAATAAGGTAGAATGTACAAGATGTACCCACCCAAATCTAGGGATTTTGACAAACTCATATTACAATAAAAGGAAGCGTGCGTGCAATAATGCCCACATCAGCCAAAGAAAAGGCCGTTGCCACTTAAACGTCCAAAACCGGAAACAAGGTGGTGAAAAGAATATAGTAATAAAAGGCTAGATCACATGGGAAACTATCTGGATGACATTTCGAAATAAATGACAAGTGATACAAGATTGATGCGGGCAGATTATGCCACCCAGCACCCCGGAAAATTTAATCTCAGCGAAGTGTACTGGATTCCACCACCAGAAAAAATAATCCAGAACGAGAGCCGAAGGAGAGCCAAAGCCAATGAGCCAAAATAAGAGACACTAAAAACCATCACAACATCAGCATCCCATGCCAGTCAACCAGAAATTGCATATTTGAAATCCAGTATATGTGCAAGACTGGAAATAAGGAAAGAGCTAGTCCACTAGTGTGAGAGCAAGAGAATTGTGAGAGCAAGAGAAAATTGTCTGTATTCAAACAAGAGTCCTCCCCGAAAGAGATGATAGAACACGCTTCCCAATATGATTCAGACCGAGAAGGCACTTATACGCTTTGGCTGTGGATGCGTGTGAGTAGAGAAGATACAGTAAAGAATATAAACCGCAAGAGCAAATAACAACAGAATATCACAGAGTTCCGACTGAATGAACATGAGAATAAGCATGGTACTCGTACCTGAAAGGGCAAATGGGGACAATCAAAAGCTTAAGAAACTTCAAACGAAGTATGTGAAATGTATCACAAAACCATATCGCCCAACATATAGAAGACCATTCCAGAAGTGACCGCGAGTGACAAGTAATGCCAATACCAGAGAAAACAGTCGAAACAATCCACAGCCCATTTCACCCCATAGACCAGTCGAACATACCTGGAAAACTTTAACAGCTAGTAGATGGTTACAGGTTCACTGCAGCATCACCCATCGCAGACCTCATTCCATTGATATTCCGGGATATCCGCGGCTCCATTCCATTGATATATGGGGTGAAGCCATTCATTTTGCGGAAACGTATACAGGACGTCCCATGCACCGGAGGTCGCTTCGTTTTCGTTTTCGTCCAGATTTCTATCCATCAAATAACCTATCATACCCATCAATAGTCGGCTGTAGACAACATCTTGCCTTGTAGTCCAAAGCGTCCACACTTCTAATCCAAAGCCCGACCTCCGACTGCTCAGGGTCTGGGATTTTTTTCCACATTGTAGGCATATTAAAGTAATTTAGTATGCCAATATGCTCACGGAAGAGAGGGATGAATATTCGTACAAGTTCGAAAATTTTATTGCCAAAATGTTAGGTTTACACATCTTAATTAAAATATTCCATTGATATATGACTTTATTTTATTTCCACTTTTGATTGGACAAGAAGAGGTCCATGGAGCAATAGAGAGTGACGGAGAATGCAAGTACCGAAATGGAGAGTATTGCATCAGCCCAGAAACTTGTACCATATAGAGCCATAATCCATTTTATTTTAATTTAGTTTTAAGTTAAATTTAATTTTAGTATTAATAATAATTTAATTTAAATAAATAATATTTAGCTTATTTAGTTTATATTAATTTGTATATTTTGATTAATTATATAAATTTAAATAATTACTTAATTTAATTTAGTATTAATGTAAATGAATTTAATATTAAATAATTTATTAATTAATTATTTTGAATAATTAATAAAAAATAACTATTATTAATAATGGTATTTACTTTAGATCTAAGACTATTGTGATCCAAAATGTAGATATAAGTATTTCGGATTAATCACATCGTTAGAATTTGGTTGATATTTCGAACCAACTAATGTGGTTCATCTTCGGAACAAGGTGAGAAATCAATCGATCTGAAAGAATAAATAGCATGGATGCATCATTGCCCAGAGTTATCCGTTGAAAAATAGTCGTTGGTAAAATATTATTTAAGAAAAAAGTAAGGGATTATCTATTTAATTATTCAAAATTTAGTTTAAAACTAGTTGTTATGCGATAATTAATTATTTGATTTCGATATTTTAAAATAATAATTTAATGATATCAATTTATATGGTAATATTATATAAAAGTAATTAATATTATATTGTAATAATAATTAATTAGTAATAACAATTATTGTAGATGGATTGTTTTCCTATTCCATCCAATAAACTAATTGGCATTACTTAGACACAACTCAATCAAAAAAGGAAAAAGAAAAGACAAACCTAATATACATGAAAAAATAAAAAGATTTTCATTGCATTCGTTGAGAATTTGCTTAGATGTTATGCAATGAAAATGTCTTTATTTGTTAATAGATAAGTTAGTCATGGTTAATCTAGCTAGATTATTTGTGACTTGCCGAGTACTAATCAAATACATTGAATCATCTACTCATCAAAGACATGTCACCATGTTTGCCTTGAAGACATGAAGATAATTGCTAAAGAAAAACATCACTATAAGCGAAAGGTTCGCGAAGCCCTAGAAATTATAAACCACCCTCACAACCTTAATATAGATGGGGTATGGAAGTAAGTAAGAGTTAGATCCCCTTACTGACCCAAAAACCCAAGTCTTACACTAAAACCTATCACCCTCGTCCCCATCTTCCCTTAACCCCATCTGACCTTCCCTCCTTTCCTTTCCCTCATATTCATTCCACCCTCTAAATCTTTTGACTGCATCTCCCTTCTCCTTATTCCTTCCATATTATCCTTATTAACTCCTAAACTTAATTAATAAATATAACATCTAAGAAAATTCTAATTATTATTAACCCTAATGATAACAATTATTAATCCTTGTAATAATTATTAACTCTAATAACAATAATAATAATTAATACTAATATGAATAATTATTACTAACTTATAAAGTTTTTTTTATAAGTAAGAGACAAACCTTCTATGAATCAAAGTAAGTTACATAATATACATAAAGCTTCAGACGGCAGAGCGGCCAATATCCCAAAAAGGGACAAAAGCCTCCAGGCCACTGAAGCACTAACTCCAGCCTCTCAAACATGCACAATAACCATAGAACATAGGGAAACAAACCACAAGCACAAGCAAACCCCGCATGCACTGACCAAAAAAAGGTAAGGGAACCATGCCCAAGGAGAGGTGGAGTACCGAGTCTGCAGAGGGACCCCCAAGGGGATGTGACACTAGGCTGACAATCTTGCCAATCAACCAAGATGGGGACCATCAGCACAGAATGGGTACGGAACCTTTGCGTAACCTGAATGACAAATCCTTACCATTGAGAGAGGCGACCCGATCCCACGCTCCTCGATGATATCACATAGGCGAGATGCATGGGGGTTAACCGCACGATGAGAGCGGCTTTCTCTCTCATCTCGACGCCACGTGTCATAACCTGAGTGGAATCGCACACCCCATCCTCTAAACCAGAAACTGTCCAGAGCCTGCGGGAAAAACCATTTGTGGTTTCGTGATCACACACTAGCCAAAAGAGGATCATCCGAATAGTCCTACCGGCCAATCTACAACTGGCTAAATTGAGCTGACTAAAAGGAGTCTCCATCAGAGACCCATTGAGCCAAGAGAGCATTGGCAGTCCAAATGTGTCACTGATTAACTCAAAACCTACATCCATCATCCCTTTGATCAAAACCAAAGTCGAGTTAGGCAATGTCTTCACCACCCATATCCCTAGTGTCAGCCCTGTCCATCCACAAACCCCAATCTGCATTCGCCATGGTGACACAGTCCTCCTGCAACTTCCCTGCCGAAAGTAAATCCCATGGATACCACAAATCCTTGTCTCCATTGGCCATGCCTTTATTGGCCAACCTATCAGCGATCATATTAGACTTCCTCCTGACATGGAAAAATCTTATCGTTTTAAGGATTCGAAGGTGAGATTGGATACGGTGAAACGCCTACAGCAGCTTCCAGTGCTTTGACACTTTGTCTGACGAGGCTCCATTTCGATTCTTCTTGGCTGCTTTGATGACCAGTTCCGAATCTGCTTCAATTATAACATTCCGTAAATCTATTTCCACCAAGATCCCCATACATTGTTCTAGTGCCAAAAGCTCAGCCATATTATTGGTACCCTCTTCCAAGTGGCCGTGGAATATGTATTTTATCAACCCCTCTGAATCTCTGATGTCACCCTCGAAGCCAGCTTCCCCGGGATTGCCCTTGGAAGCTCCATGAATATTGACTTTGAAGAAGCCCTGTGGGGGGGCGCTACCAACCTCAGTCCTTGGTGTTAATATTTCTTACATTCTTCTTTATTTCTTGAGGATTGAGGGATTGAAGATTCAGATTGGTAAGAATTTGCACCTCATGAGGTAGAGAAGGGTTAGAAGTGTTTGAACTCAGAATGCTTCTAACTATTTCCTTGAGCTGTTTCAAAATTTGATTGATAATAAGAAGGGGTTATTTGGTCTTAACTTTGAAGATTCGCATGTTTCGTTCTTTCCAAATGTTACAGATGACAAAGCTTGGTGCAAGCATCCAGGCCTTGTTGATGGTTTCATTGTCTGAAAAGTTATTTCTCCAATTCGTTAAAGTGTTGGAAATGCTAAGCCTATCCCTATCAGTTTGTCTGAAGCTAGAGGCTACCCAATCAAAAATTTTAGCATAAAAAGAACAAAGATTTAGAAGGTGTTCGATCGTTTCTTCGTGTGAGCTACAAAGGTGACATTTAGAGGGTCCAATGAAACCTTCCTTGAGAAGGTTATCCCATGTGAGAATTTTCCTTTGACGAACTAGCTAGATAAATAGTTTGACTTTCATCCAGTGAGGAGTTTGCCATAATTCCTGCCAAGATTTCTCAACGTTAACAGAGCTCAATCCAGTGATTCTCTATTTGGCCTCTTTGATATTATAGCATACTTCATTATTTTTTCCCCGTCTTAATTGGTCAGGTAAGGAGGAGACTAGAATTCTTCTTTGCTCTAAATCTTTCGCTAGGACCTCTGCCATGGCCTTCAAAGGGCTCTCCTCAGTATAACTTAGGTTTTTCAATTTCCTCCATTTATCCTTGTCCCTCCCTTGATCCAAGAAATCTTTTACTAGTGAAAGCTCTTTGCTGTCTATGTCTCTCCTGAGTGCTTCCAATTCATTCATGATCAAGATGGGTTCCTGTTGCCAGCTGTCCTCCCATAAGCGAGCCCTGTCCCCTGCTCCAATTTTCCAAAAGCAAAGTTGTTATGAAACCAGCTCAAGAAAAGATAGAAAAGAAAGGTCAACGCCTTAGAATTCAGCCTCTTCGAGGGGGCAACCTCCTTTACATTACATAAATGAACAATTCTTGGATGATACAAATGACAAAACCTCCTTTCTATATATAGGAGTCTAAGGAGTCACAATATAATCCAGCCGACCTAACAATAATAATATAAAGCCACAAAAATAACAATAGAGGGATTCTATGGGGCACATAAATAACAATATGGGGGTAATACGGGCACAACAATATAAATAAGGGGTATAACTACAATAGTAATGGGGTAATCACTAGTATTATAGGGACTCAACATGCCCCTCTCCTTAAAAAAAGTGTTGTCCTCAACGCTTGAGTAGTTCTGGATACTTCTACATAAAATTTTCATCCTCCCATGTGGAATCTTCAGCAGATAAGTTCTTCCACTTGATAAGATACTCTGAAATTGATCGATTTCGTAGCTGTCGAGTTCTTGTTTCTGTGACTGCTTCCGGTTCCAATATAATTTTTCCTTCCTCGTCAAGTTCTGGCAATATTGTTTGAACTCGGAGCTTGTCGCCTATAACCTTCTTTAAACATGAAACATGGAAAACTGGGTGCAATCAAGAAGCTGCAGGAAGCTCCAATTTGTATGTCGTAGTACCAATCTTTTGCAAACACCTAGTAAGGAACCTGAAAGCTCTAGCATGACTCATGAAGAAGAGGAGGAAATGCAACATGATATATCAAAATTACAAGACCAAGTGCAACAACTGTCCCTTGCACAAAAAGGAACAAAATCTAAGATGGATGGTTTAAAGAAAGATGTAGAAGATAAGATGGATGGTTTAAAGAAAGGTGTAGAAGCTAAGATGGACTGTTTAAAGAAAGGTGTAGAAGCTAAGGTGAATGGCATGGACGCTAAAATTGATGGCATGGATGATAAGATGGAAGAATTGAAGATAAATATGAATAAGTTGCTACAAGAAATGGTTACTAAGGGTGAAAGAGTACTAAAGGAAACTCATGATGAGAACAAAAGAAATGTTAATCATGATTCCATAGACTCTAATGTTGGATCGAAGACTCACCATGTTCCAAAAATCGATATGAGGAAGTTTGATGGCAAGGATCCCGCCACATGGATATTACAGATGGAGCAATTCTTCGATCTCAATAATGTGTAAAACACACAAAATGTACGTATGGCAACTTTATATTTGGAACCAAATCAGTTTGTATGGTATCAATGGCTTTGTTATCGTAAACAATTTATCACTTGGGAAATTTTTACGGAAGACTTGATAGCACATTATGAGGATACAAAAAGCAACACTTCTTTTAGCCAATTGATAAGTCTCAAACAAAAAGGTTCAATAATGGAGCACATTGAGGAGTTCCAAAAATTGAACATAAGGGTAAAAGATATTCCAGAGGAGCATAGGATTGATCTGTTCATAGGGTCTTTAAAGGATAATATCCAAATCCCTCTATTGTTATTTTTGTGGCTTTATATTATTATTGTTAGGTCGGCTGGATTATATTGTGACTCCTTAGACTCCTATATATAGAAAGGAGGTTTTGTCATTTGTATCATCCAATAAATGTTCATTTATGTAATGTAAAGGAGGTTTCCCACTCGAAGAGGCTGAATTCTAAGGCGTTGATCTTTCTTTTCTATCTTTTCTTGAGCTGGTTTCATAACATTTGGTATCAGAGCTTTGGATTCTAGGGTTTCGCTGCTCCAAACAGGTCATCGTGGCATTTTCGCTATAACGTTTTTTCTGTCACGTTGCAGAAGTCGCAAAACAAACCCATTTGAGAAGAAATCGCGCTGAAACTTGGGTCCAAATTTCAGATCTTTTCGCGCGATATTTGTGGAGATATGCTCTGAGGAAGTTGGTCTTTTTGCAGACTCCTCAATTACATTCAAAACAGGTGACCTAGGGAAAATCATCATAACCTTCTCTTTAGGGATCAGATTGAAATTTCGTAAGAAGCTACAGAAAGAGGACGAACATTAGTTTCTTGTATATCTGTTTCAGAACCAAAGGTCGAAAATTGTACACGTGGCACTTCATACAAGTTCACTCTTCTGGAAAGGTCTATAATCAGGTCATCTTGGGAGATTGTGCATAACTCTTTCTTGGAGAATCCAATTTGGATCAGACTGGTGGCATTGGAAAGAGGACACAAAGAGCTACTACAGGTCACAATTTCAAAACTAGATGATTGGAAAGTACAGAGATACATCAGAGGCAATATCAAGCTCCTACAAAGTGAAAAATGTGTGTAGATTTTTTTAAATTTTTGCTTAAGCTTGGTTTGAAAATTTATTTTGAAGGAATTCAAAGGGCATAGTAGAGCATTATTATCGGTAATTGATGCCTCGAGGAAAGAAAAGATAGAAAAGAAAGATCAACGCCTTAGAATTCAGCCTCTTCGAGGGGGCAACCTCCTTTACATTACATAAATGAACAATTCTTGGATGATACAAATGAAAAAACCTCCTTTCTATATATAGGAGTCTAAGGAGTCACAATATAATCCAGCCGACCTAACAATAATAATATAAAGCCACAAAAATAACAATAGAGGGATTCTATGGGGCACAGAAATAACAATATGGGGGTAATAGGGGCACAACAATATAAATAAGGGGTATAACTACAATAGTAATGGGGTAATCACTAGTATTATAGGGACCCAACAAAAGTTGTTGAACAATAATTTTGTTCTCCCACGCAAGGTTCCAAATGTGTGAGCCTCTGATTTGTCCTGTCATTCTAATATGATCTTGTTCCTACCAATGCCTGGCATACTTTTGTGTCCAAATCTTTGCCCAGAGTGCACTTGGCTCCTTGATCCAACACCACTAGACTTTGGCTCCTGAAGCTTGGCTTAGAGTCTCTGAATCATCCAGCCCCAAACCACCATGGCTTTTGGGCTTGCAGAGCTTGTCCCAGGCAACAAGAGCCCAGTTATTTTTCTTTTCCCCTCTACCCCATAGGAAGTTTCTTTTAGTGCTTCTAATTTGTGGCTTAATGCCTTGTGGGGAAGGGATAATTGCAAACATAAAGATGGGAATGGCCTGCAAAACCGCCTGAGTGAGCACTAGTCATCCTGCGAAATTTAAAGCTCGGCAAGTCCAATTGATGATCTTGTCTTAAAGTTTTTTTAAAATTGCTTCCCATATTTGCTTACATAGAGGATTGTCAGTAAGAGGTATGCCCAGATATTTGGAGGGAATCTGATCCCTTTGAAAACCAAGAATCCTAGTGATGTTTCTATGTATAACAATATTAGTGTTAAAGAAGAAAACTCTTTGGACTTGTTTTGGCTTACCTCAGTGCCTGCCGCCATATTGAAGTCGTTTAAGATCTCTTTGATTTCCCTTGCCTTCGTAACTATTGGTACACCCTGCAGCATAGTGTCATCCACAAATTGTGGATGCATGTTTGCCTCCCCATCCGGGGCGAGCTTAATTCCCTGAATTCTACCTTCAACATTTTCCATTTTGATTGCCATGCCCAACCCTTCCATCATGAGGACAAAGAGGAAGGGAGAAAGCATATCACCTTGTCTGAGTCCTCTAGAAGGTATAAAAGCAGTAGATGGAGCCCCATTCAACAGAATGGAGAAACTGGTTGAGGTGACTAGTGCCATGACCCATCTTATCCAATTTTGGTTAAAGCCAAAGGCTTTTAGAATAGCCCTTGTGTAAGACCAGTTGAGTTTGTCATAGGCCTTCGCCAGGTCTAATTGAATGATCATACTTGATTTCTTACTGCTTTTGAGAGAGTGAACCACCTCGTGTGCTTGGATGATGTTGTTAAGAATCTGTCTTCCTTCCACATAGCCTGTTTGCTCTTCTGAGATGAGCGAAGGTAGCAGTGGCTTGAGTCTGTTGGCTATCACTTTGGAGATAATTTTATACACCACATTACATAAGGTGATGGGCCTAAATCCTTCCGGAGTCATAGCCTTCTCCTTTTTGGGGATCAAAGCTATAAAGGTCACATTCAGAGCTTTCATAACTTTTTTGTGTTGTCTTGAGTCTTAAACCACCTCAAGGATGTCCTGTTTGACTATATCCTAGTAGGCTTTGAAGAAATCAACATTGAAACCATCTGGGCCTGGTGCTTTTCCATTCTGGATATCCTTGATCACCTGATTGACCTCCTCTTCTGAGGCTGGCCTGTTGAGATTATGGTTGTCCTCCCTTGTGACCAACTTGGGAATGTGCTAAGTGATCTTATTGATGAACCTATTTTTGTATTCCATTGGTTCCTTTGCAATGTGAGAGAACTGTTATACTAGGGTCGATTCTATGTCCTTGTGAGCAACAGCCTCAATGCCTTGAGAATCATTTAGCTTTGCGACTCTGTTGTGTGCCTTGTGGGCCATAGTGGATTTATGGAAGAACTTGGTATTCCTTTCTCCCTCTTTGATCCATTTAATTATGGATTTTTGTCGCCAAAATGTTCCCACTCTTTCTATGGAGAATCACTTAGGTTTTGTCTTTCCTCATTGAAGCCCTCTGTGATGTTGATCTGATTGATTTCCTGGAGTTTCTGTTCTGTACTTTTTCTGGCCTTGATGATATTCCCAAATTCTTTTTTGTTCTTGTCCACAAGTCTGGATTTGATATGTTTCAGTCTTTGCTGGAGCGTGTACATCTTGGTATCCTGAACATTCAAATCCTCCTTCCACTAAGTGGCGATGTCACTGGTGAAATTGGGGTGAGAGAGCCAGGCATTTTCAAATCTGAACGACCTATTTCTCGGAGTGCCCATTAAGGATGCCTCTAGCTGTATAGGCCAATGATCTGAGCCTCCAAAGGGCAGAATGGATGCTATGATTGCTGATTCTGTGAGTATGAGATCCTCAGAAACAATAAACCTATCTAGTTTTGAAGCCACTTGGGAAACCCCTCCTCTTTTGTTGTTCCAAGTGAATATTCCATTTATAGTCTCCGTGTCCACCAATCCCATGTTCATGGGGAAATATTGGAAGGATTTAGAGTCCCTACCAAGCTGTCTTGTGCCTCCTTTTTCTTCTGAAAGAGATCTTATCATATTGAAATCCCCTGCTATAATCTAGGGTATATTGGGGTAACGCACTTTGAGCCCTTCCAAGGAGGTGAGAAACTTGAGTTTTTCTACTAGCCGTTGAGGGCCATATACATTAGTTACCATGTAAGTCTCCTTGTCACCTATATGACTACACAACAAAGAAAGATAGTTCCTGGACGCTTCTGCATCCAGGATCCCCAATTTCTGTGGATCCCACAACGTGAGAATTCCTCCTGCAGAGTTATCAGATTTACCCTCTAAATAATCATACTTGATTAACCATTTATTCTGAATCTCTTATTTTCTCCACTGAACATTTTGTCTCTTGAATAAATACCATGTATGGTTTAACTTCTTTTATTCTATTACTAAGATTTCTTTGTTTCCTTTTACTACCTAAACCTCTAATATTCCAGATTGTAAGCTTCATTAAGAAAGGTTGGTAAAAGAATAGCTGGTAAGATCTTTCATCTTACCTAAGTTAATCAGTGGTTTCCCACATTTGGTTAGTAGTTCATTCTGTCTTTTCCTTCCTCTTTTCCTCCGTGAGTTTTTTTGAGATAGTGTCTGCTGGTTCACCATCATTTTCATCCCACTTTGCTCTTGGCTTTCATGGTTTCTTTTGACCCCATTTCCTTTCATTTGTGCCCTCCATAGATAGAGATGTTGGACTCGATCATAGTCTTCTTTTGGAAATGAGTCTACTCCTTTGTTTTTTCCTTGTTCTAGAAATTGTTCCAGATCAAGATTTTCCCTATCTAGAATCTCCTGCAGTTCACGATCCTCCATACTTGCCTCACTTGGGGTCATCTCATTGTCCTCGCTGATCTCCATGCAGTTATGTATCTCCTCTTTCTGTTGGTTTTTTACTGGAATGTTCCCCATTTCAACTTCCATATCCTGCTCCTTGTGGACGTTCTCCTTAACCTGGGTTGTCTCCATGCTCTCCTCCATATCCTCTAAGATTTTGAAACTATTGTGTTTTGTCTATCTGTCTTCACTTGTTTTCTTATGCGATCTTTTACTGCCTTTTCCTTTACTCCCAACCATGGTGAAACCTCATGATCTTTGTCCACAGAGGTTTTCCCATTGCTTTCTACCTTGCTTATGGGATAGTCTCTGAATAGATGTCCATGTTCATGACATTTGCGGCATCTGAATGGTATGTGCTCATAGTCTATCGTTTTCACCCATCCCTTATCATAAAATTCTAAGATTATAGCCTCTGGAAGGGCTCCAGATAGATCCATTTCCACACATATTCGGGTGAAGGAGGTATATTTACCTTTGAGAGTTTCCTCTGAGATTTTTAGAAAATGCCCCAACTTGTTTCCGATAGTTTTCAAGGACTCTGGTAGCCAGTAGTCCAAAGGTAATGAGCATAATCTAATCCAAATTGGTACAGATGTGAATGTTTCATGTTCCGGAATGAAGTTCATCGTCCATGGGCACATGTAGAGTCCTGACACAGCGTAGAAGTAGGGACCTCCTTCAAACACTTTATCTTTGTCCACTAGGCTCGCAAACACCACTGTGAAGAATCCCTTAGAACACAGATGGAAATGTGTTTCTCCCTTGGGCTTCCAATGGCTCCTAATCTAGATATATAGGGCTTTCTCCTTTGGCCATAACCCCATAAACCTGCAGATGATCGCATCTTCTTTCATATGGTCCCTGTGTAGTTGAATTGTTGGATCACTTAAAATGACCCTGGGGATGATGCTCGATTTGGGTTTGCAGACTCTCGTATTTTGTGTGTGAGGCATTTTCGTGCTGCTGCCTTCCTTCTCCTTTTCTTGACTCACTATCCGTTGTTTTGCTTCCTTATTTTGGATCTCATTAGTTCCCACTATTTCCTTTCCTCTTGCTTCTGATCTCTTTTCCATTGGTATTCTGAACTGCTTCCATTCTACATCCTTGCCTCCCTCCATGATGGCTTGACTGTAGGAGGGAGCAACGCTCGCCCCCGCACGACACGCCATAGAACCCTAAAACCAGACTTTGCACCAAATTCAAACCTATTTTAAGTTGCAGAGCTCCCCCGTTCTTTCTTGCCCCAAATCGATCATAATAATTAACAATTATCATTACCCATCTTAACTTATAAAATTAATAATAATTATTATCTTTAATATTGTTATTATTAATTAAATTTATTATTAGTATTAATTAATAATTGATACTAATAATTAATAATAATAATAATAAATAAATTTATTATTAATAATAGTGATTTGAACTTACATAATACATAAGATAAATTCTCTTATCTAAAAACAAATTGTGCATAATTTATTAATTCTATTTAGTAATTAATTCTTCTCACAGTTGGTTGATCACCTTTTTCACATTTCATATCTATTATCCATCATTCTTGCTCTTCCCTATAAAATTTATTGTAATGACGAGTCCTATTATAGACTTAAACATCGACTCAAAAGTGACTAGTGTAGAATTAATTATAAATACTCAAGATTCCCACCACACAATTTTTCAAACACTCAATATTGATATTTTAATTTTAATTTTAATAATAAAAATATTTTTAATTTCAATATTTTAATCATAATATGTTATATTTTAAAATGAATAAATAAATAATATTTTTTGTTTTTAATAAATTTAAATGTTTGTTAAATTTATTATGAGAATTTTTTTATTTTATTAAAAAAGTTAATTTAATTATAAATTTTAAAATTCTAATTAAAATAACGTTAACTTCAATATTAATTTTAGAGTTTAATATGAATTTTATACTTAAGGTTTGATCTTGAAATTTAATATTGAAATAAATATTAATATTAATATTAAAATGACATTTATATTATTAATAATATTAATATTAATATTAATCTCTTGGGTTTATTAATTTCTTGATTTTTTAATATTAATCCCATGGGTTTATAATACCTAGGGTCTATAATAATAATTGTCTCACTTTTTAATCCTTAGGGTTTATAATATTAGTCCCTTGGTTTTACTAATATGTTGGGTTCATAATAACATTAGGATTTAATGTTGAGACATTTGAATGGTGAAGAAATCTATCCAGTGTTGCATTATGACAAACATTGTCACAATGTGATAAGCAATAAAATAAAATGTGGTTTACTATTTTAGCGTTTATAATATTTTTGTGTTAACACATGTTAAATATGGTTGACTTTTGTTGACATGGTCAACTATAGTCAACAAGGTAATCGTAGTAAACAATAGTCAACATGAATATCACGGTGAACCATTGTGACAAACATTATTGAAAGATAACAATCAATGTGATACTTATTGTCACAATGTTATATTACATTACAATTTATTCAATTTCCCCTCTGAGTGCTCGAAAATTAGGGTTCAAAATTATGGCTTCTAGTATTAGGTTTCATATTAGGTTTATTAAACCCAATATGAAATTCATGTGGTTGCGTTATCGCATTGGAACATTACAGTTGAATAATAGAGCTTATAATGTTCATTTAAATATTAGGGTTTGTAATATTGTCTTTAATATCATGGTTTTAATATTAGGCTCAATGTTAGTGTTTATAATAATGGTTTTATAATTTTAGGGTTTATAATATCTCGTATAACATTATGGTTTGATGTTGTGATACTTTAATGGTGAAAAAATGTTTACAATGTCACTTTGTGATAAACATTGTTGCAATGTGACAAGAAATAAGGCAATTATTGTTGGAACCTTACATTATATTAAAAATATTTCAATGTCACATTGTGAGACTATAATAGGGCTTCATATTGTCACGTTTTCATGGTATGAAAATAAATCCAACATGGCATTGAGACAAGCATTGTTCCAGGGTGACAATTAATATGATACTCATTGTTGCAATGTTACATTACATTACAATTTATTCAATGTCACCTCTTGGGTTTATAATTCATAAGGTTTATAATATTAATCCATTTGGTTTTAAATCCATAGGTTTTATAATGTTAATACCTTGGGTTTATAATATTAATATGCTGGGTTTATTGATCCCTCAGGTTTATATTATTAATCGTTTGGGTTGATAAACATTGTACAAAAATCAATCGAATGTCGCATTGTAACAAACATTGTTGCAAGACGACAATAAATTTGATACTCATTGTCGTGACATCACATTACATTACAATTTATTCAATGCTGCCTCTCAACATTACAAAATTAGGGTTTATTAATCCCTGGAGTTTATAAATTCCTTGAGTTTATAATATTAATCCCTTGGATTTATAATGCCTATGGTTTATAGTATTAATCGTTTGGATTTTTAATCGCCGCAATTTATTAATATTAATCCCTTTGGTTTACTCATATGTTATGTTTATAATAATGTCAGGGTTTAATGTTGTGACATTTAAATGGTGCAGAAATCTATCCAATGCCGCATTGTGAGAGACATTGTCACAATGTGACAACCAATATGACAATGATCGTTGGGACCTTACATTACGTTGCAATTCTTTTAACTTGACATTATGACACTACAATAGGGCTTCGTGTTGTGATTTTTGCATGCTAGAAAACTGAAGCCAACGGTTGTCTATGACAAACATTGTCGCAAGATGACAATTAATTTGACAGTCATTGTTGCAATATTACATTACATCATAATTTCCTTAATGTCAGCTCTGAACAATACAAAATTAGGCATTATAAATCACATGGATTTCTAATATGGATCCCTTGGGTTTATAATATGATTCCCTTGGGTTTATAATCCCTAGGGTTTATAATATTAATCCCTTGGGCGTATAGTCCATAAGATTTATAATATTAATCGGTTGGGTCTATTTATGCCTTGGATTTTTATTATTGATCCCTTGGGTTGATAATATTATTAATTCATTATGTTCATTAATCACTTGGGTTTATAATATTAATTTCTTGGTTTTGTTAATTGCTTGGGTTTAAAATGTTAATCCCTAGGGTTTTTAATCCCTATGGTTTATAATATTGGTCCCTTGAGTTTATTAATCCCTTGGGTTTAAAATTTTGATTTTTGGGTTTATTAATTCCTTGGGTTGATAATCCCTGGGGTTTATAATAGTAATCCCTTGGGTTTATTAATTTCTTGCATTTATAATATTAATTTGTTGTTTTGTAATGTCTAGGGTTTAGAATATAAATTCTTTGGATTTAACATATTAATCCCTTGTGTTTTTAATCCATGGGATTTATAATGTTAATATGTTTGGTTTATTTAAATCTTATGGGTTTATAAATATTATTATTTTTATTAATGATTAATAATATTAATGTCTTAGGTTTACAATACACATTTCTCCATTTTATTAATCCCTTAGGTTTATTATTATTATTATTATTATATATTTATCAATATTGATATAATTTATTATAAATATTAAATCTATACTATTAATTCCTATCGACATATTTCAAACACACTCACTAATGTGTGTGTGTGTGTGTGTGTGTGTGTGTGTGTGTGTGTGTGTGTGTGTGTGTATATATATATATATATATATATATATATTCAACTAATACTCTTCAATGTGTATAATTATGAATTATTTTACAAAGAAAAATAGCATATAATAAATTAATATTGTTTATATGGAGGCCATATTTTATTTTATATTTAATTGTTTAATGTTAAATTACAATAATTTATTTCTCTATTTTAATAATTAAATTGATGTGAGAAGAAAATACTTAAAAACAATTAGACAAATAGAAACAACATATATGATTTACCCTCAAAAACTCAATTGAAAAAAAATAATCGATGAGAAATAATTGTGTTATCTTATGGCTTAAAAGTAATAAATATCCTTGATTTAAACACAACCATGCTTTCCTAACATTGTGAGCTTATCCAAATGAGCCTTTTACTCAACTCTAACACATTAAAATGAATAATCCCCGAGTGCGTTATAGGATTTGAGAACATTAATACAATGGGTCACCAATATGAGAAGCCAAAAACTACCACTCTTGACCAAACAACCTCGTCTCTTTCACCTAGTAAAGTTTACCTAACAATCCTCCCATTTAAACTTGACGAGTGAAATATTAGAAATCTAATTTAGAAACCCAAATGTTTCTCTCCTCTATCATGTACCTTTTGTGTAAAGAATTTGCTAGCATGCCTGTTTACGTGTAGTTTACAACTTTTCATCTCCAAAGAATTTTTTTATTTTTCTTTTTTATTTCTATAGAGCACTTATGCTACAATTCATTCACTTCTACATATATTCTCACAACATGTGTCCTCCTCATGATGTTTCATTGCAACCTGTCCCCTAATCTAGTTTCCATATACATTGGCTTTGGTCTTTAAATTTGCATATTCTTTAAGAACTAATGATCTCATGTTAATTCTAGAGGGATCATCCATGTATTTCATCTTTTGTCTTTACCTTTGCATATTTTTGAAGAATAAATGATCGCATATTTATTGTAGAGGGATAGTCCATGCATTTATCTCAACCTCTTCACGAGGCCAAATGCTATAGTTCGTTCTTCTAATAACATCTCCTTTTAAACCCTTCATTTAGCTTTGATCCCACTTGTTATGCTATAGGTGTGGTGTATATTGGAATTGGGCTCGAGGAATTTTTCTTTTTAAATAGATGAGTAGACAAGATTTGATTTCAAAAAAATATTTTTTTCTGATGATATGAAAATTATTTGAATATGTTTTTTTTTGTTTCAAAACCAAGAATAACCTATTAAATTTAAATATCCACTTATTAAGAAAGGTTACAACGTCATTTAAAATCCACATGACATTCATTATTAGTTTCAATTCATTTAACCGTCCCTTCGTTTCAATCAATTTACCTTCGCTACATCGATCCCCTCTACATGTCTTCCATCATCTCTTCTCCATCGTCTAGTAACTCGCTACATGCGTCTATGATCACATCCTCTTTAGTGTATGATTATTCTCAGGCTCCTCTATCCATTGCGGAAAAAAATTGTATCCAGGTAGTTGATGTAGTTTGTATTTTAAGATTCGTTTGAAACAATATCACACATTTAATTGTTACAACATTCATTGTACACAGACTCATAAATTTAGGTCAGTTTATTACGTGAATGCTGGACTTCCAATGAAAAGTGATGTAGGAGCATTAGATCGAGCTCGAGATTGAGAAATGGAGTAAAGCTTAAGTGGTGGACTCGGCACATGTTAATGTTAGAAAATAATTTTGCTTTTATTAGAGTTTTGAACATTCAATGTAGGTGTAAGATACAGTTATTCTTGCATAAGAGGAAGAGTCTAAAAATTTAGGAGTTATTTTTTCTTATAATAATTAGCTTGCAAAGTGTCTTTTCAACTTCCCTCATTTGGAGAGAATAGAGGAAACAGACCATTTGTCGGACTTTGTTAATGAAAGGGGCATCGAATAGGAGGGGTGGCTCTTCTCTTGCCTTCTAGATTGTATGTTAAGGTGAATGAAAGAAAGTTTATTCAACTGTTTATTATTCATAAATTTTCGTTTTCTCTCCTCTGGTTCGAACTGTGTGTGCATTTAATTAAGTTTTAGAATTTGTTGTGATAATTTAGGAATTCGACTTTCAGTACTGGTTGTCTATGCGTGTTCCGTTTACCGTAACCTTCAAACTATTTTGCATCTTCAAATTAGCCTTTTAATTGCATAACATTTTTTTATTTTTAATTTATATTTATTGGTGAGGGATTTACTTATATGATTACAACTTATATCAATCAAATTTATTAATTTCATTGTGCTAATTTTAAAATAAAATTATAATTTTAGTCAAATAAATTTACAAAGAAGATTTAAAAGTAAATCAAAAACATATCCCATTTAACAAAACCCTAAACGTAAATCTTATGCCTCACTTTCTCCCTGCGATAGTTGGGAATTAGGTTAAGATATATCAATTAGATTCAGTGTGTATTCCCCACGATTGACAGGATTTTGAAGCTGATGTTACTTTATGAGATTAAAGGTGGATAAATAAAGAACCTGATGTTACTTTATCCAATAAAACGAGAATAAAAGATATGAGATATGTTTGATGTGGACATTGGATTAAATTGAAAACATATTTGATGCGAATGTGAAAAGTTGCTTCGGGTAACCTACGTCAAAAAAATGTGATGTGAATAACTCGATGAGCTGGCTTAGATTCAGAAGATTGTTGTGGTCATTTATGTTGGCTAGCCTTGTTTAAAAAGATTTGATGCTATCTTAGTTTTAGAAGATTTGATACGGAAATTTCTATGGCCTAGCATTAAATATTTGAAGGTACACTTGATCCTGTCAGAGTTATTATTTAGAAAATCCCAAACCATAGCACGTTACAGTGACATGTATGTATTAGAAAGATTTTTAATTTTAATTTAGGGATAATTTGTAAATAAAATAAATTTAAATATTTTTTTATTTGAAATTTTTAACTAATTAAAAATAATACAATATTATTCTATTTAAAATATATAATAAAAAGATCAAATAAATAGTATTATCTCTTATAATTTAAAACAAATTTTAATTTTAATTTATTAATATTAAAAAAATTATAATGATGATGATAATTAATATTTATTATGATTAAAATGATATCTATTAATATTGAAGTTACAATTTATTTTTTTTCTTACTTAATTATAAACAATGTTATCTTTTGATTTTACTAAATAAAATCATAAAGTAATATTCATTACATTTTAATATGGCAGCATTCCATTTTACTGTAATATATAAATATAACACTAGTTCATATAATATTTTTCCAATTAAACAATTTAATTAAAAATAAAAAATATATATAATTATTTTTTAAGATTAATCACATTTTTTAATATTTGATTGGTATAAGAATATTTTAGAATTCGAAAGTAAAATTAAATTTCTAATAACAACCTAATATTTTTTTTGTAATTATATTAAACTTTTGCAAATCTTATATTAAAATAAACACACTTATTTTAATATAAAAACCGACATAATTAGATTTACAATAACCCATGAAAATAGTAGTACCTCGATAGGATGATGGTGAATTAACAAGTGGCTGGTTAATGGTTTTTGATAGGATGATGTTTGACCCAGCTGTAGTCTTTCTTTGTTGTGGTTACGTTGTCTATTATGAGGATACCTTGCCTTTCTTATGTAATGAATTGAAGCTTAGTCCCAGCTTTGTGGACATATTATATAACATGATGTAAATGGGATGCAATTTTGCAAATGCAAGTCAATAAAATTACCTGGCAAACCGCACAGCAATAACACAGTTCCAGAACAGCCAAGGAACTTTGTGTTCCACATAAGGGGGAGGGCTGACGAACAAAATTACCAAAAGCCTACACAAAGATTGATAACAACATCAGACCAGTGTGACGGTGTCTACGCAAGGTTGGTAGCAGAGATCATAAATGATATAACATGGAACCTAAGAGGCTAAGAGGATTACAAACTTGGACCTAGGCGTTGACTGCGCAACACGAAGCCAATGAGCAGTGGTTTATATTTTTCCTTCTGGGCGGCTACCAATGAGTGATAAATTATTGCATTTTTCGTATATTTCTTAATGAACAATGATTGGTCAATTGCAGCGCCTTTCCTATCTGGGCGGTGACCAGTGATTGGTCAATTGCAGCGTCTTTCCTGGTGTAGATTTCGTACTTCAAAAGTTCAGGTTGTTTGATCACCTGACGTCGCGGAAAAATCCGGATAGAGGATAAGGCAAATCAAATTATGGAAGATCATTGGCTAAAATTTGGATGAGGGGCCGGGCCGGGCCGGGCCGAGATTTCGAATTATGGTTGGTAAAATTGTTTCGCCAGTGTGGATGACTCAGAGACGGACACTTACGCATAAGTGATTTAAGGACTGAAATGCAGATTTATGTTCGTGGGTGCAGTTGTTGTGAACATGTGTAAAGATAGAGATGTACATATATGTGATTATATGACTTGATGTGTTATGGCTCTCTGAAATCGAGGTTTTACATGGTAGTTATCATTATTAGTCCCTGCCATCTGGCATCCGGCAGGGACTATAGTAATCGTTCTGGACGGAGATAGCATTAGTTCTATGTGTTATTCGGTTGTTATCCTAAAGTTTCGAAATGCTCTGTGCGGGGATATGCCTAAGTTTCATTCGCACCTCAGCTTGGCCATCTTATTTGGCCTCTTCCCGAGGCGGAAGAGGCTCGACCATAGCTTAAAAGCAATAAGCCCGGTGCATTTTCGCCGCTAACCGTCACCGGTCTGGTTTTAATGTTAACATTACTTCGATTCCTATTATCTGCCAGGGTATGCGAAGGTTTCGTAAGGTTATAACAAGGTTGTGCATTGGCAGCTGGTGCATGCGGTGGTTCAACAGCTGTTAGTATAAGGTGGTTCGGGGTAAGGCGGTGGAACTGCTCGATCTGAATATGATGCTGGTAGTGAATGCTCTGCTCTGCGCCGTCCATCAAATATTACAGTTCAAGTCTGCCGGTCTCAGCAAAGGCGTAAAAGAGTAAAGGGTTAGTGCCCGGTAACAACCTGAACCTGGAGCTTGCTGTCGAAGGCCCGAAGGATGACTTGGTACATACAGGATTTAATGGCTTCTTTGGAGTTGGCTCCCTGCAAATTGCCAAACCCCTAATCCCCTCATCTTTAGGGTATGCTCTGCTTTCTTTTCTACAATTGCATTTAATACAAAGTGCAGTGCTCTGGTTTCTTTATTTTCTGTACAACACTCATACAGCTTATCAGTAAATGTAATGCTGATATTTTCTTGTTATTTTGCACATAGTAGTGTTCTAAATGTAATGTTGAGGCATGCTCTGCTTTCCTTTCTGCAATTGCATTTAATACAAAGTGCAGTGCTCTGGTTTTGTTATTTTCTCTACATCACTCATACAGCTTATCAGCTGATAATTTCTTGCTATTTTGCACATACAGTGTTCTAAATGTAATTTTGATTTTCTCCTTGTGCATACCTGGATCTCCCCATCTTCGTTTCTTTGCCTCCCCACAGAGGCCGCATAGCCCTCATCGATTCCGCCACAGGAGAAACCATCACCTTCCCTCAGCTATGGCGGAGAGTGAAATCAGTTGCCGCTGGTTTGGCCGATCTGGGCATCAAAAAATCCGATGTCATACTCCTCCCATCACCTTCCCTCCATGGCCGAAAGACTCCATCTATATGTCCTTGCCATTGTAACAATTTGCCAAATTGGAAGCCACCCAGTTGCTAATTCCGCCGACGCCCCTTCTGTGAAAATCGAACAAGCCGAAACCGCCATGCTGCTTTATTCATGTGCAGAGCTTGCTGTCGAAGGCCCGAAGGATGACTTGGTACATACAGGATTTAATGGCTGCTTTGGAGTTGGCTCCCTGCAAATTGCCAAACGCCTAATCCCCTCATCTTTAGGGTATGCTCTGCTTTCTTTTCTACAATTGCATTTAATACAAAGTGCAGTGCTCTGGTTTCTTTATTTTCTGTACAACACTCATACAGCTTATCAGTAAATGTAATGCTGATATTTTCTTGTTATTTTGCACATAGTAGTGTTCTAAATGTAATGTTGAGGCATGCTCTGCTTTCCTTTCTGCAAATGCATTTTGTTATTTTCTCTACATCACTCATACAGCTTATCAGCTGATAATTTCTTGCTATTTTTCACATACAGTGTTCTAAATGCAATTTTGATTTTCTCTTTGTGCATACCTGGATCTCCCCATCTTCGTTTCTTTGCCTCCCCACAGAGGCCGCATAGCCCTCATCGATTCCACAGAGGCCGCATAGCCCTCATCGATTCCGCCATAGGAGAAACCATCACCTTCCCTCAGCTATGGCAGAGAGTGAAATCAGTTGCCGCTGGTTTGGCCGATCTGGGCATCAAAAAATCCGATGTCATACTCCTCTGCAAATTCAATTCATTTCCCCATAATCTGCATGGCAATTTTGTCCATCTGAGCCGTCGTCACAACAGCAAATCTGCTAAATACTGTATCGGAGATAGCGAAGCAGGCCAGAGACTGTGCCGCCGTGTTGCCCTTCACAGAATGCAGGTATGGGAAGCGAGGGAACGAGTGGAATTCATGTAATTGGTCTGATTGTATAAAAGGCCTCTACTTCTGTCTGTGTCACCGTCTTCCAACAGAGAAAACACAGTAGATGTGACTCATATCTTCCGCGATGCTGCAAATTTCAGCCGATTTGTAAATATCGGCCACGCAGGTTCGTTAGCTAGGAGGTAGACACGTTGGACATGCAAAACAGACAGAGGTAAAGACGTTGGGTAAGGACGAGAGGCAGAAGAACGAAAGGCAGGCATGTGGCAAAATTGTGGGCCGATTCAGTTCGATACGGTGAATAATACCCCTAATTCGAATTGGGTACAGTCTCCACCGGCGAGCTTGGTCTATTCGTCCACTTTCTCGCAACCCCATGTATATTTCTTTCTTATCACACATTAAAAAAACGTTGTTTTACTTTAGTTTAGTTAATGTTCCACTTGGAACGGGAAAGGGAGATGTCTCGCACTTTACACGACAAAATCACTTGCTTGTGTGCGATTAAAATGCTGAGGCGTTTCATATGTTTTCGAATTTTTGAACAAGATTGTTCAAAATACGTAATGCTATTCCCAAATTTATTTAATTGTTTCAAAATTCTACCACAATTTCAGAATTAAAAATAAAATGAATATATTTTTGAAGTTCGGAAAAATCAAAAGAGCAGTGGAGGTCCAGAAGCTGCTCGTTTTATAAATGATCATCTCTTTCGCCATTTCCAGAGTATGTCTCCTTGCCCTGTTTCCTATTTGGCTCAATTAACATGTATCTCAAACTTTGCCTGTGTTCATTTGGTTCAATTAACATGTATCTCAAACTTGCACGTGTTTCATTTGGTTGCATATACATATGTTCACACCGATATAGAGCTTAGCTCAGCCATGGCCATAAGCTTTCCACATCATGAGAACCTTATAGAACGTATGGCACCTAACTGGCCCTGGAGAATACTTGCATTACATATAAACACCATCTTGTTATTGCATATTACTGGGTTTCCTGTATTCGATCACAACTCTCATACGTAAATCACTACTAGCAACAGGTCAATGGTAATAGGGTAACATAAACCTAGCCTCACCTGTTAATCATTGTCTATTCATCGCTTCTGGGTTCTTCCGTCTCTTCTCTTGGAATTTCATTTCCCTCTTCCTTTTACAACACTACGCACAGAACACCATTACCCACCACCCCAAAATTTATTGCTGAGCTCTCAGAACGCTGTGGTGCATTATAGGCTGCATGCCCCAACTAAATCTTTAATACCTCGGAAAGGCACAGTTGGGTTTTGAATTCAATTGAATACCATGTCCAGTCGACCAGGCAACCGCAGGAATAGAGATATCATGAAGCTGTAAGTTTCAAAGCCAATCCCATAATATATGATATATCTTTTTTCTTTGTTCATCTGGGAATCTGTTATGGCTTGGAGTTACTGTAAAGTAATGCCATATCATGGTTTTCTCCCTTCTTCTTCATAAGATACTGCAAGCTTTATGAAATTCTTGGGGTCCTCGACACAGTAAGTTAGAATTCCATTGCTTTTCTTGTTTTCTTTTGGGTTTATTAGAAACCTGGATTCTGTTAGTTATAATAGGAAATACCCCACGCCAGGGAAAATAATTTAGTAAATTAGGTTACATTGTATTGAAGCTAGAATGAACTGAGAGTTAACTGTTTTCTTTTTCTCTCGAATTATTCTAGGTGACAAGCTGAGCTACTTCAGGAAAAAATTACATTGCTAAAGTTTTCCCAGTGGAAAAGATTGGAAAATTTGTACATATCTCTTAGCGCTGGCACAACCCATTGCCATTTTGCATGTAGGTTGTTTGCTTCGGCTTTTATCTCAATTCCTGAGTTCATATATGAATTTACTTATTGCTAAATCCTTTGAATTCTTAAGTCTTAATGGCGTTGTTTAATTTTGTAATGAGTAGATTGCTGGGATGTTAAGAAGAATTCACTGTTTGTCATGATCTAATTTGGTCTTTACCAAGATGGAGTGTGGACGGTTTATGTGGAATTATCAACTGCTTATCCATTCACACCACCAGCTATTCGTTTTATGAATAGGATCTACCATCCCAACATTGCTGAGATGTAAGTACCCATTTCAAACTAGCAAAATGTTTTAGTATTTTGCCACTTCATATATAATTTAGTCAATAATTTCATTTGTTCTGGTTTAAAGTTCTGTGCTTCTTAATTTTTTGGTCACGTATTGAAGAAGAGGTTATTGTAAGAGGAAAGGATCTTTTGGAACGCTATGGTGGATTATAGGCTGCATGCCCCAACTAAATCTTTAATACCTCGGAAAGGCACAGTTGGGTTTTGAATTCAATTGAATACCATGTCCAGTCGACCAGGCAACCGCAGGAATAGAAATATCATGAAGCTGTAAGTTTCAAAGCCAATCCCATAATATATGATATATCTTTTTCTTTGTTCATCTGGGAATCTGTTATGGCTTGGAGTTACTGTAAAGTAATGCCATATCATGGTTTTCTCCCTTCTCCTTCATAAGATACTGCAAGCTTTATGAAATTCTTGGGGTTTCATAACATTTTTTACATGAAATCATACGAAGTTCGTTGTGCGTTGGCTAACTGGAAAGTGTTGGTCAATGGGCAGTATGATGAAAGGCTTTAAAATGAAGAATGTAGAGGATTCAAGCAAGAATTTCTATGTGGAGTTCATGGGACCTCGACACAATAAGTTAGAATTCCATTGCTTTTCTTGTTTTCTTTTGGGTTTATTAAAGACCTAGATTCTGTTAGTTATAATAGGAAATAACCCAGGCCAGGGAAAATAGTTTAGTAAATTAGGTTACATTGTATTGAAGCTAGAATGAATTGAGAGTTAACTGTTTTCTTTTCTCTCGAATTATTCTAGGTGACAAGCTGAGCTACTTCAGGAATTCTAGGTGAAAAGTTGAGCTACTTCAGGAAAAAACTTACATTGTTTTGAAATAACTGGTGCATTTTATATTATTCGACAGCCCTCTATGTCTGGCAGCTAGGCTATGACTGGCTGGAAGCTAAATGGGCTAGATAGAACTATGTGGCTCTGTCTGGCTGTATGGCTATGTCAGTTACTTATGTGCATCTCTCGGAAGCTAAATGGGCTAGATAGAACTATGTGCAGGGACTAGCTGCTTCGCAGCCTTCCTTGTTATTATTGAAGTTTTAAAAATATTTAGATACAATTACAAAATCACTTTATCTATCTAGAAAGTGCAGATCTTTTCATTTTAAATTTGTATTTATATTTATATTTTGATTACAACTAATTCATACTTTACTATAAAAGTGATGCTCATGCTAAATGTGTTAGGAAAGATAAATGGTTGTTGATTTAAAGATTTTTAGGAGGGTGTAACTTTATTTTAAATATGACTAAAGTAATGGAAAAATCTTAGTGCACTAGATTAACATGAAAATTTAACATGGTTCATATTTCATTATACTAGTGATGTTCATGCTAAGTATTTTTATGGAAAATAAATTGTAGTTGATCTGAAACTCTTTATAGGAGGGTGGTAATTTTATTTAAGTACCATAAAAGTAATAAACAAATCCTAGTGCATTCTTAGTGCACTAGATTAATATGAAAATTTAACATGGTTCATATATCATTATACTAGTGATGTTCATGCTAAGTCTCTTTAGGGAAAATAAATTGTAGTTGATCTGAAACTCTTTATAGAGGGTGGTAATTTTATTTAAGTACCATAAAAGTAATAAACAAATCTTAGTGCAAGAATGCATTAGATAAGCATTACAATTTAACATGGATTTAATTATGGGGTATTATTTAGGTGAAGATGTTTATGATTTGAAGGTTTTGAAGACCCATACAAAACTAAAGTAAATTTCTCATAAAGATCCCTAAGTTTTTAGGTTTATTGATAATATTTGTTGTTCAATTAACATGAAAAGTTTTATAAAGGAGTGGGATGTTATAGCATATAATTCAATACACAAGCTTTATAATAATAAAAATAATGTTACATTTTCCCTTAATGCAACTAAACTTCAAAAATGTTGTTAAATAATTAATATTACAAAGAACACATACCTTTGTTCTTCAACTTGGGTGAAGTAGGAGAATGGGAGTCATGGAGCATTCTCAAACCTTTTGCAATTTAACATCATATTAAAGTCAATGTTTTTTAAACATGAAGAAGAAAGTGAAAGAGTTTGATAAATACAGATGCAATGAATTGAGAAAACAAGAATAATCGTCTTGGATAATAAAGTAGTTAGGGTATGATGATGATATAAATTGAATGAATTACACTCACAAGTTTCATTTTTGTAATGTCAATTCTAGATTTAGATTTTGTGGTGTTCACAAGGTTAATTTTTTGCAAGGTCATATCAAAACTTAATCAAGAATCTACAAGATAGAAATTTTTACCAATAGTAATAGAGTTTTTATTCATAAACACATTAATTAAATATTTTTTTTATGGGGAATGGTTGTCTATGCCAATGGCTCAATTTGTGATAGCCCTAACATTCAAGGAGAAAATATTGTGCAATAAAAGAGATACATGAGTAAAGTTCTATGCCATATTAATCAAAATAGTCATGACCAACAAAATTTAATGCAAATACTATATAATAACTCTTAAATGTTGAAGAGGTAAAGAGAATCTTGGAAATCAAGAAGATGTTACCTTTCTAAAGAAAAGTTCATAATGATGTTTAATAAACCAAGCAATTTATGCATATGGTATACAGATAAAGAAAAATCACTGGTAATTTGTAGTTAATTTTTGAGTATTTTTAGAGGGATGTTACATATCATATTAGAGAAAAACAGGTTTCAACACTAAAGCCTAAGGCCTAACCATCCTTTTTTTATTTTTTTTTGTATAATAAAAGAAGAAAACATAGATAGAAGAGACAAGTTATGGAAAAAACACATGGGGACACCCACATAGCTGGAGATAAAATATGCGTACATTTGGATGAAAAAGTGAAAGTATCTTCTATGGAATTTCTGGATATGGTATGATATATGAAGAGAGAGTTAGTGAATCTCCATGCAAGACATCTTCCTTCTTTCTATAAAATGGAACAATTGGTTGAAGTAGACCACCAAGATTTCACAAATCGAGATAAATGTCGTGTATGGGTAACTTGGAAAAAAGCGGGAGATAAAGATAATCAGTTTTAAGAAAAGGTTAGTGGTAGAGAAAAACTAGAGCTTAACCCCGAAATTAGCAATATGCTATGAAAAGGTTAAGGAGGTGAAATTGAAGAAGAATCCTTGTATTATTTTCCTAGTAGCGAGGGGTAGAGCTCACGCGGAACTACTCAGAAGTGTAGTTCATGATTGGGAGGAACATGGAATCATTTAATCTATTTTCTTGGATTCTGTAGATAAGTATATATGACTACATGGAAATGAATCTATGATAAACACATTATTTTTCCAACTTAGAGATATGAGTGGATTTAAATTGGAAATATCATTGTAACTCATGGTATTTTCAAAGATGTATTTGAATAAGTGAATGGGTAATTTTTTCTAACGATTTTGTCAATCAAAGCACGTATATATATCTGTGCATTTGGACTCATCTGTTGTAGGAAGCTAAAGGCTCATGGATAGAGGATATTATGTAAGCGTTGAAAAAGTAATATTAAGTGCGTTACATTGTAAAGGATTGGAAACGAAGCCTTTTCCATAGACCAACTCTCGAATCCACTATATAAGTGGACGTGAAAAAAAAACTTGGAAGTTGTAGCAAAGGTATAAGAAATACCTCAGTGGTAGAGGAAGAAAAAACATGCATACAAATTGCATTGAACAATTCCATTTTATATTGTGATAAAATTGTGTCTTGGTAATTTTATAAAGGATATACATATTTACATAGAAGAAAAGGAATGTTATTCCCATCTTATTGGAGGTTAGATCATGGCCACACTTGGGTTTTAGTTTCTGAGGAATTTCTAGAGTTAAAAGTTTGCAATATTATTCTTTCTGCCATGATCACTATAGGCACTCAAATACTACACACCATGACAGATACTTGATCTTGTCAACAACTTTAATTTTCTCCACCGGCCACCTATGTCTTGGTTATTATTAGGGTATTTTAAAGGAAGGCATGTAGATCACCAAGGTTTCCTTGTATGATAATTCTTAGGGTTTACTAATACTATTTGAGTGAAAATTCCAGTCATCATAAATTTTTGGTATATATATATATATATATATATATATATATATACAAATTTCTTTAAGGGTTTTACCCCTTTTATTATTTCAACATATTTCTACTGTTACAAAGATGTGATCGAACCCTACAAGGATAGAAATTAATATTTATTTCTTTCATTTGGGAACAACATAACTGCATAATTCTTTTCCTTTTATATTATTGCATGATAATATATTTATAGTCATGGTTTTTACATCCTTGATATCTCATTCTTTTGTATTTACCCTATTTGCATGTAATGGAATTTCTTATGTTATTCCATATAATTATCATGGAAACCGTGATATTTATATATTTTATATTCTCTTTATTTATCATGCATGTGCACTAGATATCATTAACTAAAATTTATGTATTGTATTGAAATCAACCCTACATAAACCTTGTAATTAGTATCTTAATTTACCAGACTCGATACTAGGCCAAAGGTCGATTGGTGGGCTCCTATCGTTGGGCCAAGAAGGTTTTTCCTTAGGCTTTATTACTCATTTTACTCCGTAATTCTTGTCCCTCGGTCAATAAATGGGGTTCACTTCCTTCATGACCTGCAACAACTAACATGGGAAGAAACTACTTCCTACTCTTAATTTAGATGCATTACTTACTGTTTATAATAACTCTATTTTACTACCACACACATGCAACAAACACGCATATGCCATAAATATTTATATCCTTTAAATAGTTACCAAGACACAATTTTACCACAATAGAAAATGCCATTCTTTAATTCAAATTGTATGTATATTGTTTCTTTCGCTACAACCTGAGTACTTATTTTACCTTTGTCACATCATCTTGGTTTTCTGTTCATGTCCAATTATAGAGTGGATGCCAATGTTGGTCCTTGGATAATGTTTCTTTCCCAATACTTTATAGAAAAACATACTTAATATTACATATTTAACTCTTTCATAATATCTGCCATTCATGAGCTTTCATCTTCTTACAACATATTAGTCCAAATACACACACACATATATACAAATACTTTCATTCACAAAATTGGTGGAAAAATTCATCTATTCACTTACTCAAATTCATTTAAGAAAACACCAAGAGTTACACTTATATTTCCCACTTAAATCTACTAACCGCTCTAAACTGTAGAAATAATGTATTTATCTCACATTCATTTCAAGGTAGTCATGTATACTTATTAAGAGAATCCCTAAAAATATATTAAAGGATTTCATGTTCCTCCCAAGCATAAATTATGCTTCTCCGTGATCTCTACTCCTCCCTGCTACGAAAACAACATTGGAAGTCTTGGTGCCATTCTTCAGCTAACTGTTCCCCTATATGGAAAGATGGATCATTTTTCTTCTTTTATTCATGTCCCTTCTTGAGCACAAATAATTCCAAATATTTTCCTGAGCTTTAGGAATATAATCTCCATGATATCCTTTAATATATTTTCAAGAATGATAATAAGAAAATAACATTTTTTTTTTTATTAATCAAAGTAAATATTTACATTATCACATCATGTCACTTGTCCCACATATTCAATATTAAAACCATAAAAATAATTTTACGGTGAATATCACATAAATTTTTTATATTAATCTCTTTTTTAATAATATTATTATCTTTTTATTATTGCTACTATAATAGTAACATCCTAGTATCAATCTTCATTTTTATTAATACCATAATTCGGTAACTATTACAAAGCAATCATGTCATTCTTAAATTTATTTGTATTGGTTTTATAAATATGAATTATTAAATTATCTATATTTATATTACGATTTATATTATTAATAATAAAAATGTTTTTATATTATATTATATTATTAATAATAAAAATATTTTTATATTATATTATATTATAAATTTTAGCATTCATTTATCAACAATATTATTGTTATTTTTATTATTTTCGTAATGTTACTTTCTTTATATCTTTTAATAAATTCCTAAAATCATATAATTAAATATGGTTCAATTAATTCCTAAAATCATATAATTAAATATGGTTGATATATGTAATTGGTGTCATTAGTTTTAGAACATGGAAAACGACAATGAATAATGTATCTAAAAAACTTTTATTTGTGTGTATATGATAATTATGCTAGTGAGAATTTTACATTTGGAGTCTTTGAAATTAATCAAATTTTACTAATTAATTGCAAATTATTAAATAACCAAGAAATTAAGTAGCTTAGATAACTAGTATTACATAAATTAAATATAATTAACATAAACAAACATATAAATTTATATAAAAAAAGGGTTCCCTAAGCAACATGCATAAATTGCTTTCCCTCAATGACAATATACTTCAAATTGATCCATAAGGCCATATACTTATAAAACGAAGACTTATCCAGGACACATTTTCAAAATTTTATAAATCAATCACATTTTTTAATATTTCATTCCCATAAGAATATTTTAGAATTTAAAGAAAAATTAAATTTCTAATAACAACCTAATATCTTTTTTAATTATATTGAACTTTTGGAAATCTTGTATTAAAATAAACACACTTATATTAATATAAACACCGACATAATTAAATTTACGATAACCCAGGAAAATAGTAGTACCTCGATCGTTCATGGGTGAATTAACAACTGGCTGGTGAATGGTTTTTGATAGGATGATGTTTGACCCAGCTGGTCTTTCTTCCTTGTGGTTATGTTATTATTATGAGGATACCTTGCCTTCTTATGTCATGAATTGAAGCTTAGTTCCAGAAGTTTGTGAACATGTTATATATCTTGATGTAAATGGGATGCAATTTTGCAAATGCAAGGCAATAAAATTACCTCGCAAACCACACAGCAATAATACAGTTCCAGAACAGCCAAGGAATTTTGTGTTCCACGTAAGGGGGAAGGGCTGACGAACAAAATTACCAAAAGCTTACACAAAGATTGATAACAACATCAGACCAATGTGACGGTGTCTACGCAAGGATGGTAGCAGAGAGCACAAATGATATGACATGGAACCTAGGAGGCTAAGAGGATTGCTAACTTGGATCGTAGACGTTGACTGCGCAACACGAAGCCAATGAACAGTGGTTTATATTTTTCCTTCTGGGCGGCTGCCAATGAGTGATAAATTATTGCATCTTCCGTGTATTTCGTAATGAACAGTGATTGGTCAATTGCAGCGCCTTTCATATCTGGGCGCTGACCAGTGATTGATCAAATGCACCATCTTTCCTGGGGTAGATTTCGTACTTCAAGAGTTCAGGTTGTTTGATCACCTAACGTCGCCGAAAAATCCGCAGACAGGAAAAGTCAATCAAATTATGGAAGATCATTGGCTGAAATTTGAATGAGGGGCCGGGTCGAGATTTCGAATTATAGTTGGTAAAATTGTTTCCAGAGTGTGGATGACTCAGAGATGCTGTCACACATGGACGGACGCTTACGCATAAGTGATTCAGGGGCTGAAATGCAGATTTATGTTCATGGGTGCAGTTGTTGTGAACATCTGTAAAGATAGAGTTGTACATACATGTGACTATATGATTAGATGTGTTTGCATCCATATTATGGATATGGCTCTCTGAAATCGAGGTTTACATGGCAGTTATCCTTACAGATTTGGTAATGTGCATTGTTATTGAGTCCGAAATCTCTCTTTCTACCGCTGAGCTGTGATTAAATATCAGGTGATCCTCGTTTTTATGGTGGAAAGGGTATATTCATTCAACTATTGCATCATTAAAAATTGAGAAATTAGTCGTATCTCAATAGGCAAAGTAAATTATCTAAGCTTAGCGGTGCCCTTTTAACATATTTAAATTATAAAGTCTAAGAACTAATAAGTTTTAAGAAATGTAATTTTTAATGAATTATATTTTCTTCATTATTATTATTTAGATAAGTAATTTTTTTTAAGAAGTTTTAAAATTATTATTTTAAAATTTTAGATACAATTGCAAAATCAATTTTTATGAGATAATTCATATAATTGAAATGTAATTTATGTATCTAGATAGTGCAAGAGCCTTGAATTTTATTTTTATTTTTATTTTTATATTTTGATTATAGCCAATTCATACTTTAGCATAAGAGTGATGTTCATGCTAAATTTGTTAGGAAAGATAAATTGTAGTTGATTTCCAGATCTTTATAGGAGGGTGTAATTTTATTTTAAATATTACTAAAGTAATGAAAAATCTTAGTGCAATAATGTATTAGATAAACATGACAATTTGATCCAAAAATGGATCCTGGATAAACTTCTAAGTCTAAAAGACTTCATGCAAGAAGTAAAAGGTGCCAAATGGCACAAATCCTTTGTAAAGCAAAGGAAAATGAAAATCGCAGGTTGCTCTTGGAAATAGTCTCATTTCAGAGATCCTCTCATTTTGAATTCAATGCAACCTGAATGGGAAAAACAGACTCCGGATGAAGGAGTTATTGTAAAATGAAAATTGCCCAATGTCCTTAAAAAGGAGGCAATTTCATTAAAATTTGAACTATATCGAAAACTTTGAGTATAGGCTCACGGGCCAATCCACAGTTGAAACATGTTAGGCCGGGATTGGGCCACGTGGCCCACTCTGATTGGCCTAAGAAGCATTGATATCACATCAGCGGATTACACTATTAGAACCCACAAAACCATGAGAAAACAACGAAATTGAGTGTATCAGAGGTTGGAACAATGAATGCACAGGGGTCGTCAGATCTTGCTGATCAACGGTCCAAATCCGATCGGTATATCGCATCGGCAGTGATTGGCGGGTCTGAGGGGAGGCATGGTGCGATGGACTGGGGCGATGCGATGGAACAATCGACGAAATTGGTGGATCGCTATCGACGAACAATGGAGCGGCCATATTATATATATATATATATATATATATATATATATATATATATATATATATATATATATATATATATATGCGCGATAGCCCGACTGCGATTGCCAATGTTGGTGGATCGGCATCGGCGATACCAAGGGAGAAGCCAAAGGGCCGTTGCAACTAGCGATGTGATATGGTCGGACCCGATAGGGTTCCGGAATGCGAATACATAAAATTTGAAATCCGCCATAAGGCCATTTTTAATGTATTTTCAACATTTCAACGTGTTTTCCAAATACAAAGGGAGACTATGGAACAGGCCAACCACGATTGCGATATGCGATGGAAGGCAGACCCGATAGGGATATAAGGCACATTTGTGAAAATTTCAAGTCCGGGAACAGTGCTGTATGCACATTTTCCTGTGTTTGCAGTGTTTTCCTGTGTAGCACAAAACCACTGTTTCAAAGGAATTTTAAGTACCAATTTCCCTGTCTGTTAGCAAAGAGGTGGCATCCATACCCTAGGGTGTTTAGTAATGATTGCTAATGCCTAAAGATGGGATTTGAGCAGACCCAAGCAGGAAGACAGACAATCGAGAGGGAAGATAAACCAACAACATCAATTTGGCTTTTAAGCCATGAAATGTCAAAGACAAAGGGCTACTGGGTTGTGAATGGGGGCTATTGTTGATCCTTAAAGGGTCGCTGTTGAGCAGAAGCCAAAGTAGGAAGCTGAAACCAAAGGGACAACGCAGAAGCCAAGGGATTCACTTGGAGCACAAGTGAAAAGCCCAAAGAGAGCTGTAAATAGCCAGAAGGCAGAAAGAAGCGAGAGCAAAGAGCCAGAGAGCCAAAGCTTGAGCCAAAGAGCCAAGAGTCAGAGCCAAGAGCCAGAACCATAGCCAAAGAGCCAGAGTCAGAGCTAAGAGCTAGAACTAAGAGCCTAAGAGCCAGAGCGAAGAGTCAAGACCCAAAAGCCAAAGCTTCAAGATCTGAAGGGATAAAATGGTATTTGAAACCATTGTTTATGTGTAGAACAGTAGGAGTTGAGTCAAAGACTTGTAAAAGACTTACATCATAATCCTAGAGAGCCAAGTCAAATTGACAAGAGCTCACGGAGATGTAGCCCAAGAGTTGCGGGTGAACTCAAAATTAATTTGTTGTCTCATGTGTTTGTTTTACTGCTGCATTATTTACTGTTATATGCATTTATGTATATGTTCAAGCACATTTAAATATCAGCATACACAGCATATTTTAAAGCAAACAAACAACCAACAATAAATACAAGCATACACCCACATTTTCAAGCATTTCTTAATTCCGCATTGGTTAATCAAATAGACTTGGGAAAATTGAAGCTTTGGGAGTGGGAGAGGTTCTTGTAAGCTAGACAAGAAGCCTAAGAGCCCCATTTTCAGATCAGAATTTAACATGGTTCATATTTCATTATACGACTGATGTTCATGCTAAATCTCTTTAGGAAAAATAAATTGTAGTTGATCTCAAACTCTTTACAGGAGGGTGATAATTTTATTTAAATACTACAAGAGTAATAAGCAAATCCGAGTGCAAAAATGCATTAGATAAGCATTACAATTTAACATAGATTTAATTATTGGGTATTATTTAGGTGAAGATGTTTATGATTTGTACGTTTCGAAGACCCATATAAACATGAAACTAAAGTAGATTACTCATAAAGATCCCTAAGTTTGTTATGTCTATTGAGAATATTTGTTGTTCAACATGAAAAGTTTTATAATGGAGTGGGATGTTATAGCATATAATTCAATACATAAGCTTGATAATAATAAAAATAATGTTACATTTTCCCTTAATGCAACTAAACTTCAGAAATGTTGTTAAAGCATTACTATTACAAAGAACACATACCTTTGTTCTTCAACTTGGGGTGAAGTAGGAGAATGAGAGTCATGGAGCATTCTAAAACTTTTTGCAATGTAACATCATATTAAAGTCAATGTTTTTGAAACATGAAGAAGAAAGTGAAAGAGTCTGATAAATAAAGATGCAATGAATTTGAGAAAACAAGAATAACCATCTCGGATAATAAAGTAGGTAGGATATGATGATGATACAAATTGAATGAATTACACTCACAAGTTTCATTTTTGTAATGTCAATTTTAGATTTAGATTTTGTGTTGTTCACAAGGTTCATTTTGTGCAAGGTCATATCAAAACTTAATAAAGAATATATGAGCTAGAGAATTTTACCAATAGTAATAGAGTTTTTATTCATAAACACATTAATTAAACAGTTTTTATGGAAAAAGGTTGTCTACGCCAATGCCTCAATTTTTCATAGCCCTAAAATTGAAGGAGAAAATATTGCACAATAAAATAGATACATGAGTAAAGTTCCATACCATATTAATCAAAATAGTGGTGACCAACAAAATTTAATGAGAATACTATATAATAACTCTTAAATGTTGAAGAGGTAAAGAGAATCTTGGAAATCAAGAAGATGTTACCTTTCTAAAGAAAAGTCCATAACGATGTTTAGCAAACCAAGAAATTTATGCATATGGTATATTGATAAAGAAAAATCACTGGTAATTTATAGTTAATTTTTGAGTATTTTTAAAGGCATGTTACATATCATATTAAAGAAAAATAGGTTTCAACACTAAGGCATATGGCCGAACCATTATTTAAAAAAAAAAAAATCGCATAGCAGAAGAGGAAAATGCAGATAGAAGAGATAAGTGATGGAAAAACCACATGGGGACACCCACATAGGTGGAGATAAAATATGGGTATGTTTGGATGAACAAGTGCAAGTACCCTCTGTGGAATTACTGAATATGGTGTGATATATGAAGGGATAGCTAGTGAATCTCCATGCAAGACATCTTCCTTTTTTCTATAGAATGAAACATTTGGTCGAGGTAGACCACCATGGTTTCACGAATCGAGATAAATGTCATGGATGGTTAACTTTGAAAAGAGAGGGAGATAAAGATAGACAATTTTAAGAAAAGGTTAGTTGGAGAGAAAGACGAGACCTTAAACCCAAAATTAGCAAGATGCTATGAAAAGGTTAAGGAGGTGAAGTTGAAGAAGAATCCTTGTACTGTTTTCCTAGTAGCAAGGAGTAGAGCTCAGGGGGAGCTACTCAGAAGTGTATTTCATGATTGGGAGGAACGTGTAATCCTTTAATCTATTTTCTTGGATTCTTTAGATAATTATATATGACTACATGGAAATGAATCTACGATAAACACATTATTTTTTCAAATTATAGCTATAAGTGGATTTAAATTAGAAATATCAGTGTAACTCATGGTGTTCTCATAGGTGTATTTGTGTAAGTGAATGGGTAATTTTTTCTAATCGTTTTGTCAATCAAAGCATGTATATATATGTGCATTTCGACTAATCTGTTGTGGGAAGCTGAAGGCTCATGGATATAGGATATTATGTAAGCATTCAAAAATTAATATTAAGTGTGTTACATTGTAAAAGATTGGAAAAGAAACCTTGTCCATAGACCAACCCTGGATTCCACTATATAAGTGGACATGAACAAAAAACCTGGAAGTTGTAACAAAGGTATAATAAATACCTAGGTGGTAGGGGAAGAAAAAACATGCATACAAATTGCATTGAAGAATTCCATTTTATATTGTGATAAAACAGTGTCTTGGTAACTATCAAAAAGATATAAATATTTATGTATATATTCATGGCACAGATATATATGGAAGAAAAGGAATGGTATTCCCATCTTATTGGAGGTTAGTTCATGGCCACACATGGGTTTTTCTGAGGAATGTGTAGAGTTAAAAGTTTGCAATATTATTCTTTCAACCATGATCACTATAGGCACTCAAATTCTATACACCATTATGGATTCTTGATGTTGTCAACAACTTCAATTTTGTCCACCGGTTCCTATGCCTTGGTTATTATTAGGGTATTTTAAATGAAGGAATGTAGATCACCAAAGTTTCCTTGTATGATTGTTCTTAGGGTTTACTAATAATATTCCAGTGAAAATTTTAGTCATCATAAATGTTGGGTATATATATATATATATATATATATATATATATATATATATATACAAATTTCTTTAAGGTTTTTATCCCTTTTATTATTTCAACATATTTCTATTATTACAAAGATGTGATCGAACCCTGCAACGATAGAAATTAATATTTATTTATCTCATTTAGGAAGAAACATAACTGTATAATTCATTTCCTTTTACATTATTGCATGATAATATATTTATAGCCATGGTTTTTACACCCTTGATATCTCGTTCTTTTGTATTTACCCTACATGAATGTAATGCAATTTTTTATGTTATTGGAGACAATTATCATGGAAATCATGATATTTGTAGATTTTTTATTCTCTTTATTTATCATGCATGTGTACTAGATATATTTCACTACAATTTATGTATTGTATTGAGATCAACCCTAGACAAACCTTGTAATTACTATTTTAATTTAGAAGATTCGATACTAGGCCAAAGGTCGATTGGTGGACTCCTCTCATTGGGGACCAGCAAGGTTTCTCCTTAGGCTCTATTACTTATTTTACTCAATAATTCTTGTCCCTCGGTCAATAAATGAGTTTCTTTTCCTTGTCATGACCTGGAAAAACTAACATGGGAAGAAACATCCTACTCTTAATTTAGATAAATTACATATTGTTTATAATAATTCTACTTTGATGCCACACACACGCACATGCACACACACACACACATATGACATAAATATTTATATCATTTATATAGTTACCAAGACACAATTTTACCACAATAGAAAATGCCATTCCTTAATTCAAATTGTATACATATTGATTCCTCCCCTGAAACCTGGGTATTTCTTCTACCTTTGTCACATCATCTTGGTTTTCTGTTCACGTCCAATTATAGAGTGGATTTCAATGTTGGTCCTTGGATAGTGGTTCTTTCCCAATAGTTTATAGAAAAAAATACTTAATATTACATATTCAACTCTTTCATAATACCTTCCATCCATGAGCTTTCATCTGCTTACAACATATCAGTCCAAATACACACACACATATACAAATACTTTCATTCACAAAATTGTTGGCAAAAGTCATCCATTCACTTACTCAAATTCATTTAAGAAAACACCAAGACTTACACTTGTATCTCCCACTTAAATCCACTCATAGCTCTTAACTGCAGAAATAATGTATTTATCTCACATTCATTTCAAGGTATTCATCTATACCTATCATGAGAATCCGTGAAAATATATTAAAGGATTTCATGTTCCTCCCAAGCATAAATTATGCTTCTTAGTAGTTCCCCCCTCGATCTCTACTCCTCCTTGCTAGGAGAACAACATTGTAATGCAACTTCAATGCCACCTCCTTAACCTCTTTGCAGTGTCCAACTAATTTTTGGGTACATGTCTAGTCTTTCTCTCCCACTACCATTTTCTTAAAATTGAATACCTTTATATCCCTTAGTCCTCCTTTCATAGATATACACCCATGACATTTATCTCTAGTTATGAAATGTTGATGTCATTTTCTAGCGAATTATTCCACTATATGACAAAATGGATCATTTTTCTTCTTTTATTCATGTCCCTTCTTGAACACAAACGATTCCACTAGTTTTTGCGAGGGTTAGGAATATAATCTGCATGATAACCTTTAGTATATTTTTGAGAATAATAATAAAAAATAACATTTTTTTTATTAATCAAAATAAATATTTATATTATCACATAATGTCAGTTATCCCACATTAAATATTAAAAACATAAAAATAATTTTATAATGAATATCACATAATTTTTTATATTAATGTCTATTTTAATAATAATATTACCTTTTTACTATTGCTACTATAATAGTAACATCGTAATTGTCTATTATAGTTAGTATCAATCTTCATTTTTATTAATACCATAAGTCGGTAACTATTAAAATGAAATCATGTGATCCTTATATTTATTTGTATTGGTTTTATAGATATGAATTACTATATTATCTATATTTATATTACTATTTATATTATTAATAATAACAATATTTTTATACTCTATTATATTATAAATTTTATCATTATTTTATCAACCATATTATTATTACCCTTATTATTTTGGTAGTGTTACCTTCCTTATATGTCTTAATGAATTCATAAAATTATATAATTAAATATGGTTGATATATGTAATTTGTGTCAAAAATAAGTTTTATTCAAGGGAGTTGGTTTTTTGGGAGGACGGATGCAGACGAAGAGCTAGGGTTTCATGTTTCTGCAACTGTTGAACTCCATGAAGAGGCGCAAAGGGGGGAGATCCACTACCTCCTACAAGCAAGCAGTGGCCAGCCAATGTAAGAAACCAATAGAATCTGACAGAAGTCCTTCAAGAGAAGGGAAAAGGAACATGGAAGAGGATCAAGATTTAACCAAATCAAGGGAGGACAACAACACAAAAGAAAATGACGAAGAAGACAAGAAACATGGAGCATAAAACAAAGCATGAAAGGGGCCATGTAAACCCAAGGCTGAGGTCACACCCAGCGTAGTTTTAAATGATCCTTCTCTGCAGGCGCACGGGGACCACATGTGGACCTATGCTATCATTTGTAAATTCATGGGATTGTGGCCCACTAAAAAGGCATTACAGGCATGGATCAAATACCACTAGAAACCAAAAGGAAGAATATACCTACATCTTGGGTCAAAGGATTTCTTCACTATGGTCTTTACAAATATCGAGGACAAAGATAGGGTGTTTGAAGGAGGGCCCTAATTCTATGCAGCAACAGGCCTCTACATGCGGCCGTGGATGATGAATTTTGTCCCGGAGTGAGAAACTTTCACTTCGGTCTTGGTCTGGGTAAGACTCTACTCCCTACCTCTTGATTACTGGCAAATGGAATCATTATTTGCCATAGGAAATAAACTAGGGTGTTTTGTCAAAGCTTCTGAGGCCACCAGAAGGGGAAAATACACTTCCTTCGCACGAATATGTGTGGAGATGGATCTCTCTAGAGCTCTACTGGATGAGGTCATATTGGAAGTTTTTGATGAAGAATGGGTGCAACCAGTAGATTATGAACATCTCCCTTTTAGATGTCGTAGGTGCCATGAGCATGGGAGCCTATTTAGAGACTTCCCTCTCAGTAAAATAGAGAACAAAAGTAAAGCTACCACAATGGAAGGTACTGAAATCTTTCACAAAGTGGGATATAGAGGAAAAGGGGGCAAAAGGGGGCCAAAGCAACATCAAACGGAAGGGAGATAGGCCAATCTGGAGAGGTTCCAAGTTCTTGAAGAAGGGGAAGAGATAACAAAAGTAGATTAGGTAATGGAGGGAAGCCCAGGGGAGAAGGAGAAACAAGAAGATAGTGAACAAACACAGGATATGAATAAAATGAAAGAGACTATGTTGAGCGATGGAGAACTGGAGATGGATCAAGAAATGACCCAAACAAAGATGGAAATGGAAGATCATGAACTGCAGGAGATTCTTGATAGAGAACACCTAGATCTGGAAGGGTTATTGAAACAGGGGACCATGGGAAGGGTAGACTCATTACCTCAAGAAGAGTTCAACAGAGTACAACAGTTGTTCCTATGGAAAACTCAGGCTAAAGGGCTGGAAAGACAATGAAACAATGAAAGACAGAGAAACTAAGGTGTGAAAACTATGAAAACCAGACCAGGATTACTTCCTAGAAATATAGGAAAGAAAAGAAGCAGAAAAAAGTAGAACGATTTATTGATGGAATTTGGAAAGCTAATGACAGATTCAGGTAAGATTAAATACCTAACCAGCTACTCCTTTACAAATCTTTAATAACGAAGTTCACATCCTGGAATATCAAAGGTCTAGGTATTAAAAGAAGACAAAGAATACTTAGCAATAGAATGAAACAATAAGCTCTGGATATGATCTTTATCCAGGAAACTAAATGTTCCATTCAAAAAATAAAAGAAATTCACAGCAAATCGCTCAATAGATTTGAGTTTCTAGAAGTTAAAGAAGATAATGCGGCAGGAGGCATACCCACTCTTTGGAACCCCTAGAAGATTGGCATAATAGATGCTGAGGCATCTAGGAATTATTTATCAGTGGTTATTCAGCCTGTGGGAGATAGAGAGACTTATCTGGTCACGAATGTTTATGGCCCTCAAAGAATGGATGAAAAACTCAGGTTTCCAGATTCTCTTGTGGATCTAAGAGATAGACTTGCAAGAGTACCATGGATCATAGATGGGGACTTCAACATGATCAAATCACTTTAGGAGAAAAAAGGGGGGACCAGAACCTTAAGCAAAGAATCTACAACATTTCAAACTTTTATAGGCAATATGAAGCTAGCTGACACTAATATGAGTAGTGGCCTCTTTACTTGGAACAATAAAAGAGGAGGAGAGTCTCAAGTAGCCTCAAAGTTAGACAGATTCATAATCTCAGAGGACCTTATGCTCACCAACATGGAAATGATAGCGGCAATTATCCCCTTTGGAGGCTGAGACCATTGGCCTGTACAACTTGAGGTTCAGGGCATTGGTACCCCCATGAATAGACCTTTTAGATTTGAGAATATCTGGCTCACCCACCCAAATTTCATCAGCAACATTGCAAAGTGGTGGGCAGAAGATCTGCATATTCAGGGTACAAGAATGTTTCTACTACACAAAAGACTAAAGCACATCAAGCTCAGACTCAAACACTGGAACAAGAATGAATTTAGCAAAATTTTTGAAGCATAAAAAGTTGTTGAAGACAAAATGTAGGAACTCAATCAAGCCCTTATCACATATGGCTTTGATAAAGTCAGAAATGATCAAGTCACCAAACATCATCAAGACTGGGAGAATTTATGTAAACAAGAGGAAATATTTTGGATACAAAAATCTAGAGTTCCATGGTTAAAATAAGGGGAGCGAAACACTAGATTTTTCCATAGATCCACCATGGCGAACAGATCTCATAATAGGATCTCTTTGATCATGGATGAGGGAGGTCATTTACTTAATTCCCATGAAGATATAGAAGCTGTGTTAGTTCAACACTTTCGAAGTATAGCAAAGGAAACCACATCAGACACAGATCATTCTATTAGGGACTTAACAAGGCATATATCTAGGCTTGTAACAAGAGAGGATAATTTAAATCTTAATAGGCCAGTGACTGAACAGGAGGTTGGTGAGGTCATCAAAGAAATGCAGAATGGTAAAGCACCAAGTTTTGATGGTTTCAATGTGGATTTATTTAAAACTTGTTGGAACATTGTTAAACAAGACATTCTGAATGTGGTGGAGGGTTCCAGGATGAATAGAACAATTTTGAAGGTTCTCAATACTTCCTTCATCTCCTTGATCCCCAAACAGGACAATGCTGAGACTCCAGACAGGTTTAGACCCATAGCTTTGTGCAATGTTGTGTACAAGATAATATCCAAGGTTGTTGCCAATAGACTCAAACCACTTCTTCCTACTCTAGTTGTTGTGGAACAATCTATTTATGTGGAGGGTAGACAAATTCTCAATAACATCATTCAAGCGCATGAGGTGGTGCACTCTTTGTTAAGTAATAGGAAGGCTGACATGATTATGTAATTAGATCTAGCAAAAGCTTACAATAAGTTGAATTGGACCTATATCAGGAAGGTCCTTATAGCCTTTGGGTTTGATCATAACTGGGTAATATGGGTCATTTCCCTGGTAACTTCTTCTAGCTTTTCAATTTTGGTTAATGGTTCTCCTTCCAAGACTTTTACTCCTTCAAGAGGCCTCAAGCAGGGAGATCCACTCTCTCCCTCTCTCTTCATCCTCATGATGGAAGGACTTGGTTACTTAATCAAGCATGCGAAAGAAGTTGGTAACATCAAGGGTCTCCAACTTTCTAAGACTGGACAGGCTTTGACCCATCAACAATTTGTTGATGACACTATGCTGCAGGGAATCCCCACGGTCAAATAAGCACTAGCTTATAAATAAATCTTGTGCAACTTTGCCATGGCTACAGGTATGGAAGTTAATCTCTCCAAATCTAAGATTTTTTTCTTTAACACCAATAATGCTATTTAGAGAAATATCTCCAGAATTCTAGGCTTCCAAAGGGATTTCCTTCCTTCCAAATACTTGGGAGTTTCTCTAACTGATAAACCTTTGCACAAGAGCATTTGGGAGTTGGTGATCAATAAGATGTATAAAATTAGGAAATGGACTATTAGATCTTTAAACTTGGATGGTTGGTTAGTTCTTACAAAAGCTGTACTTCAATCAATCCCCGTCTTCATGCTATTAGCCCTTCCAGCTCCAAAAGGAGTTCTGCAACAATTTAGAACCATTCAAATAGACTTTCTTTGGGGTAAGGGGGAGGAGAGAAAGAATGGGCTTTGGTAGCTTGGGATAAGATTTGCAAACCTAAAAACCGTGGGGGTCTTGGATTGGATGATCCAGAAGTACTAAGCAAATTTTTAGGGGCTAAATTATGGTGGCATTGGGTAAAATATCTAAAGGCTCAGTGGGCTAGTATCTGGAAAGAAAAATATGCCAACACTTGGCAAGATAATGATCACATAAGGATGACTAGCATCATAAAAGGCTCACACATCTGGAATAAGGCTTGCGAGAATAGAGGCTTAGTACAAAAAAATAGCTTCTGGGAAATAAGAGAGGGAGCTCTTGCTTTGTTTTGCAAGGATAAATGGCAACAAGAACCTACACTATTCAGAGAGGACTTTCTGGACATCAAGAAAGAAACTAATACCAAAGGGCTACTTAGGGTAAAACACTTTTGGGATCAAACCAATAGTGAAGGAAAATGGAGAACCTGGAAGAATATGGATTATAGGGATGATAACCCCTTGAAAGAAAACGCTGAGGCACTTCTGAAAATGTTGGATCAAAGGAAAATTTTAGTGACACGGGGGCATGACCAACATAGATGGGGCAACAATAATGAATGTACCTTAAATCTTAAGGAGGCAAAATGCATACTCCTTGAGCTAGACTCTAATGTACTAGATAGGGTTTGGCAGAACCTATGGAGCCCTCAAGGATGGATGAAGATGAAACTCTTCATGTGGCTGGTTCATCATAAGAAAATTCTGACTTGGGAAAACATTTGGAAGAGGGGTGTTCTGGGTCCTTCCAGATGCCAGCTCTATGAAGCCCAAGAGGAAACAATGGAGCACCTTCTCAATAACTTTATTTTCACCTCTAGGTTGTGGGATACTTTTGCCACTATTTTCAAATAGACAGGCAGGGACAAAGGAAGCATTATCAACACCCTAAATAATTGGAGACATAATTTCTCTGATTATGAATTCCTTTTCTCAGCTTGGGCTTTAATGCCAAGCTTCATAATATGGAATTTCTAGAAAGAAAGGAACAACAGAATCTTCAAAAATGAAAAATGTTCCTCCCAACACATTTTTGAGCAAGTCCTAAGACAGCTTAAGGAGACAGTAGGTACTATAGTGCGGACTTCCCCAAAGAATCCACCTTCAGAAGCTGAAATGTAGATACTACTTCAGTTGGGTATGCAAGGGCATATACCATAGGGCTTGGATAGGAATGTAACGAAACTGGACACTAAGCAGGATTACTGGCATCCTCCCCCTCAGGGTTTTTTGAAATACAACATTGATGGGGCGTCAAATGGAAACCCGAGTATTGTTAGCTTTGGAGGGGTGTTAATGGATGAAAATGGCTACATCCTTTTTATCTTCCATTGCCATTTAGGAAGAGCCACTAACAATATGGCAAAATTAATGGCACTTGAGAAATGTTTAGAATTCTTGAAGCAGGATAATCTCTAGAATATAATAGTTGAAGCTGATTCAAAGTTAATCATCAAATCGGTCAAGAGAATCAGCTGTGGCACAGAGCCGGAAAAAGTCTCAAGACACTGGAGGCTGCTTCAGGGCTTTCAACGGATTCAGCTTCACCTCTTGTGCTTACGTACCATGAGTTTTACCCATGTGCGAAGGACGACAAATAAATTGGCGGACATTCTGGCCAATTAGGGGGTGCTCTACACCAAAAGCAGGGTCGAGCTGAGTTGGCAAGAGATGCCTCAGAATAGATTAAAGGTGCATTGTCAAGATCAGGCAGATGAGGACAAAATGGTGTTTCGAAACAGAGCCATAGAGACGAGGTCTAGTTGATTTGGATTTATTATGAAGTGTTATTTCTGAAGTGAGGTCATTTTTGGGTTGCAGGTCACTGGCAGCCTCCTCAACCCTGGTAAGTACAAACACAAAAGTCTCAAGTGGATGTTGCTCGACCGACGCTGTTTCTTGGATGAATGGCTAGACGGATGGATTTTCATCTTCCTTTGGTTCATTCGCCCAAGGAGATGGGATGGTGTGAGGGGCTAGAGTCCAGGCTTTCTCGGTAGACTCAAAACCCCTGTTTTTCTTTCTGTGGTGGCAATACCGCTCTCGGGGTGGTATCTAGTTTTTCGCATGCCCCTCAAGCTGGAAGTGGTTTTTAAGAGTTGGGAGCGATTCCACTCACTAAGAAACACGTGGCCAAGGGAGGGGAGGAAATACCACCCTCATCGTGAGTTAATTCTCGGTGCTTTTGGTTCATGCGATATGTTCCTCAGTCGTTGGATCAACCATGATGAATCCATAGTCAAGAATAAGTGAGCATGTTGATGGGTTATAGTCATTTATCGTGTGTTAATCTTCGTGCTTTTAGGTCTTGTGATTTTATCCTTCGTCGGTGGATCTAGAGAGGAGAATCTATGTTTAAGGAAAAGTATGCAGATCCGGGTGAGGGTTATCTTCTGTGCTTGTTTCACTTCATGGTGGCAATCAATGGATTTCGGGCGAACTACATGCTCGAGGGTTATCCCCCCTTCAGACCCAAAATCCTTTTAGAATAATCCCTATTTCCTCATCGGGTCCAATTCTTATTTTAAAGCATTTGCATGTTCTCGCCCCGATTTGAGCCTCGTCCGTCTAATCTCTGAGGGGGGATTAAATGGTCTCGACTTTTGCCTGTATTTCGAAGGTTTTATAGATTGTGGGCCCTTGGCTCGGTTTTTAAGCCTTTAGCTCGGTGACCTAGGCTTTAAGTGGATAGATAGTTCTTTGGCTCACAGTTCCTTTGGGACTATTGTATTTTATGTATTGTGTTTTCCAATTTAATGAAATAGAAGGTACGGATCTTGCTTTAGCAAAAAAAAGATATATGTAATTTGTGTCATTAGTTTTAAAACATGGAGAATGACAATGAATGATGTATAAAAATATTTTTATTTATGTGTATATGATAATTATGCTAGTCATAATTTTACATTTAGAGTTTTTGAATTAATCAAATTTTACTTATAAATTTATAAAAGAGAAAAGGTTTTAAAGAAACATGCATAAATTGCTTTCCCTCAATCACAACATACTTCAAATTGATCCATAAGGCCATATACTTATAAAACGAAAATGTATCCATGCCACATCGTCAAAATTACAATGTTTTGAACCGTCATTGAGGTTCATTTTATCTCTCTTTTTTATTTTGATTATTGGATGTATTTTATAGTGATTTTTTCTTTTGTATGTTCTTGCATTCCTTTTAAATATATCCTATATACATGGTTCCTTTATTGTATGTTTTCGTTTCTCTATGTTTTACTTGGTTAATTTATTTTATGTTTTCTTTTCTTTTTGTTTTTTTTCTTTATTTGACCTCTTCATTTGTAAGGTATTGTTATGCAGGTATAAATAGTTACATCTACATAAATGTATATAAATTTTGATCCACTTATTCTTTTTTTTTTACTAGTTTTTGTCCTAAAAATGAATCTGAATGAAGCTTTTAATATTTCATAATAAAAAAATTAGTTTTAGTTCATCCTAAAATCATTAATAAATTATGTGCAACTATAGAAGCCTAAATAAACAATATGTAATAGACTCCTTTGATGTGATAAGGATAAGGTTCACATATATCGCTGAGTATCCATGATGAAATCTTTGTTTTTTACTTTATTATATGCTTCAAGAAATTTATTTAGTCTAACTACAGAATTAGTAGAATGTTTAGTCAACTATCTGGTCGATTGCTTAGTCAACCACTGAATTAACCATCTTAATCAATTTTAGATTACAATTTTCTAGCTCTAGGATATTCAAATGTATGAATGGCTTGTATTTCATGATATTCCAATAATTTCACATCAGTACAATGCCTTGGATATTTAGAAGGTATAGTCAGTTTTGTACAACCCTCCTATAATCATAGTTTCTTAAAGCCCAAGCATAAGTCAAAGTTTCAAAATTTTAAATTTAGAAAGAAGCTTCATAAATATATTAACAAGTTGATAATCTATTATATAGTAAACGAGATTCACAACCTTATCCTATATTAATTATCTCAGTTAATGAACATGCTACATCTTGTTATGTGGAAGAATATTCTTTACAACATTTGTTGCACTTTGATTGTCAAAATATATCATATTTGATGTGTCAAATAGAATGTTATGTCCTCCCATCTTATTTTGGATCCATAAGCCCTATTTTCCAACATGAATTGCACCACAATAGTTTTCATTCCTAGTTGAATTAGAGACAAATTCCTTTTTTTCATAAGACTATATTATGGTTCTAGAACCAAAATTAAACACACAAAAATGTAGAATTCCTATCATTCCCATACCTAACATCTATAAATTTACTATAATTAACTCACTAGTTCCCTTTGTCCATATAATATTTTATACCATGTTGGTAAATGTATTTAATATTACGAGAAATTATCTTAATGGAATTAATATGAATTTCTTATAAATTCTATAGAAAACAAGAAACCACTCTAATAATAATGGAATGTATGATTAATCAATTGTGAGTTAGATATGTATGGTACACCCTTGAATTTCAAAGATATGCTCTCTACCATATAGTCACTCCCAATTCTTAGGAGAATGTGTTTCCTCCTAAGAGATCATATGTGCAAATTTATAAGGGAGTGAAGCATGTACACCTCCATAAAATTTCGGTGTCAAATAATTATGTAGGGGTTGTTCCATTCTCCCACAAACAAGAGGTTCTCATACACCAATTTAGATACCTCATTCGTGCCCTTCAAAATATATTATTATTATTATTATTTTGTAGCACATAATTTCTAGTATACCATTCTTAACTTCTATAAAATATTCAAGACATACTTTGGTTTGTAAATAAATATATAATTAACCATATGTAACACTTGATGTTAAAACATTTCAATATATCAAGTTCAACCGCCTAAAGTATATCTACAGATTATTTATTCAAACAACAAAAGTAATTAAAATTACATGTAAAAACGACTTGATCATCCACACAAAATGAAATAATTAATTGTTCACCATTTAAAAATAATACATACGTTGATTGTTATGAAAGCAGCTCACAAAAAGATAGAAAAGATAAATCAACGACTTAGAAATAAGCCCCTTTGAGGGGGCAACATCCTTTACATTACACAAATGAAAAATTCTTAGATGATACAAATGAAACAACCTCCTTTCTATATATAGGAGTCTAAGATGTCATAATATAATCTGAGCCAACATAACAATAATAATGTAAGGGCACAATAATAACAATATGGAGACTACATGGGCAGAACAATATAATAAGGGGATTGCACTAATAACAATAAGGGGTTACACTAGTAGTGTAGGGACCTAACATGCCCCTCTCCTTCAAAAAGAGTTGTCATCAATTCTTGAGTACTTCAGGATACTTATGTATAAAATTATTGTCCTCCCATGTGGAATATTTAGCAGGTAAGTTCTTCCACTAGATGAGATACTTTGAAATTGATCGATTTCGCAGCTGTCAGGTTCTTGCTTCTGTGATTGCTGTAGGTTCCAAAATGACTTTTCCTTCCTCATCAAGTTATGGAAATATTGTTTGAACTGGGATCTTATGCAACTTCTGAATGAGTGGGCACACTTCTTTGTCCTTCTTCCATTCATCCCTTTCTTTGTTTATCCAATCTTGTTAGATAATAGAAATAGCACAAAACAATGCTTCCACATCCTCATCCTTTCTTGAGAGTGCATCTGCAACAATATTTTGCTTCCCTTTTTTGTAGATGATTTCAAACTCGTCACCCAACATATTTGTTACCGATTTTTGCTGCTCTTCTGAAGATAATATTTGTTCTAAAAGGTATTTAAGACTATCATGATCTGTTTTTACCTTGGAGTGTCTTCCCATTAGGTAGGGTCGCCATTTCTTAAGTGCATGTAGTATTGCCAACATTTCCTTCTCATAAATATCTTGCTTGAGATGTAGTCGTAAAAATACCCAATTGCCTATATCAAATCTTCTTTCGCTGTGATGTTGATTTACCTATTGTTTCATTCGATTCTGCACCAAAGCGGCATTATCCTTTAAAAGTTGGAGAACTTGTTGTTGATGCTCGATGTGATCTTTCACTGCTTGAATTTTTTTCTTCTTGCTATGTCCTATCTTGAGTGTTTGGGGAGTGGTAATTTCTTCCAATGCATTACAAGATATGGTTGGATTCATTTCTTGATGATTGATGTGATCTTTCACTTCTTGAATATTTTTCTTCTTGATATGTCCTTCTATCTTGATTATTTGAGGAGTCGTAATTCCGGCCAATGCATTACAAGTTATGGTTATATTCATTTTTTATTTCTTGATGTGGTCTTTCACTTCTTGAACCTTTTTATTCTTGATATGTCCTTCTATCTTCAGAGTTTAAGGAGTGGTAATTCTTACTAATGGTTTATAAGATATGGTGAGATTCATTTCTTCTTTCTCTAGGGTTGGTTTTTGGTGTATATCTTCTTCTTTTGATGTTTCTTGATCCTTTTCTTCCTCCTCTTATCTATGTAAAATACTTTCTTCTTAGCACACTTATGACCTTTAGTGTATTCATTATCACAATTGTAACAAAGCCCTTTTTCTCTTTTTTCTTCCAATTGTTGTGGTGTACACCTTGTAGATTGTGGAAGGTTAGGAGAGAAAACAATTCCATAATTATAGTTATGAGTTGTGGGATTCCTTGTTTCCATAATTTCGCTTTCCACTTTTCTTTCTAACCTGAATGCCTTCTACAATGAATCAAGTTCCCAAAGACAAACCTCATGTTGAATGTTATCCTTTAAAGTCCCTATGGAAACATCAATCCTCTGCTTCTTTGGAATATCATTTTCCCTTATATTCATTTTTGAAACTCCTCAATGTGCTCTTCCATTGACCACTTTTGTTTGAGATCTATCAATTGGATAAAGAAGGTGTTTCTCTTTGTATCCTCATAATGTGCTATCATTTCCTCCATGAAAATTGACCACGTAACAAGTGGTTTACAAGAACAAAGCCCTTTATAGCACAAAAATTTATCTGGTTCTAAATAAGAATATGCAATACGTACCTTTAGTAATAGTGGTACACCATGTAGATCAAAATATTGCTCCATCTATAGTATCCAATTTACCAGACCTTTGCCATCAAACTTCTTCATGTCACCTTTTATTAATTTTAGGAGCTCAATCTTGAAAGACTGTAACTCTGTAATTTCAAATCTCCTAGTTTTGAAATTTCTTCTTGCCGTATCCCTCTATGTTCTCTTTCTAATCCCATAAGTCTGATCAAGATTGGATTATGCTAGTAATTGTTATGTCTAATCTCCCATGATGACCTGATTATAGACTAGTTCAGTAGAGTGAACTTGTACGATGTTCCCCTTGTCACTATTTCATCTTAGTACCTAAAACTGATATACAAAAAACTACAAGATGTACTCTTTCTAAAACTTCTTACGAAATTTCAATATTATGCTCACAACAAAAGTTATGACGATTTTTCCCAGGTCACCTATTGGAATGTAATTCGGGAGTCTGCAAGAAATCTAACTTCCTAAGATCATATCTCTGAAAATATAGCGAGACATGCTCTGAAATTTGGACATGAGTTTCAAAACAATTGCTTCTCAAATAAGGTTTTTGGTTTAGCTTCCGAAACTTCGTAGCAAAAACGTTATAGAGAAAATTCCATGATGATTTGTTGTAGATCAAATTCGCGAGCTTGCCAAAACCATAACTTCCTTAGATCATATCTCCAAAAATATAGTGAGACAAGATCTGAAATTTGGACACGAGGTTCAGCATGATTTCATAACAAATGGGTTTCTTTTACTCTTCTGAAATGTTGAAGACAAAAAATTATAGCGAAAATATCACGATGACCTGTTTGGAGCAGCGAAACCCTAGAATCCAAAGCTCTGATACCAAATGTTATGAAACCATCTCACGAAAAGATAGAAAATATAGATCAACGCCTTAGAAATAAGCTTCTTCGAGGAGGCAACCTCCTTTACATTACACAAATGAACAATTCTTAGATGATACAAATGAAAAGACCTCCTTTCTATATATAGGAGTCTAAGGGGTTATAATATAATCCGAGCCGACATAACAATAATAATCCAAGGACACAATAATAACAATAGTGGGTTTCTATGGGGCACAATAATAACAACATGGGGATTACATCGACAGAACAATATAATAAGGGATTTGTACTAATAACAATAAGGGGTTACACTAGTATTATAGGGACCTAACGTAGATACTCGATTTAAAACATATGTTACTGAAAAGAGAATCGATATTTTGAAACTATGTGTATTTCAACCCATTCTCCCAATTGGGCCGACGATCTAAATCTATGAATATATCTATATCAAATACGCCTAATAGTTTACCAACCATATGAACTACACGAAATTGTTTTATACTTTCTATTCCGATTAAGTCATTTATATATGTTTCATCAATTCTAACTTCTTCGTTTATCATAGTTTCCAATCGGGGATTTGGTGTAAGAAGATCATCAAAACTATATCGAATATGGTTTTTAAATGTTATGGTAGTTACTTCTACATGAAGTCATATCAAATTTATTTTTAGGAAAGATGTGGACTATCTAGTTGATGGTTGTATGAAGTACGTAATCATCATAGGATGCCCTAGAAATTCTAAAGGATTGTTCCTCAACCATCTTGGAGAATAATTCAACAAATTGATACATAAGATTATCTCATAAAAGGCAATACTATTGACAATCCGCTGTTTGCCAAGGGGAAATAACTCATACGATTTTTACTTTTTAGATTAGCCCACCATGATATAACCATGAATCTTTGTATATAATTTCTTTATTCTATTATAAAAGATGTGCAGTGATGCTATGCATCCAAATGTTTTAATTATGTTTGATTGAAGGCATTTATTCTAGTTGTTTTTTCAATTAGAATCACATCATATACAACTTTTTATGGTTATAAACGTAACAAATAATGAATACGTGACTTCCATGAAAAGCATGATCGATAAACTTATATAGCTTAATGAGAAAAACATGTTATTTCTACAAAATTTTGGCATTTTCTTTTAGCAACACCATATATATATATATATATATATATATATATATATATCTTTTCCAAGGTATACAATCATGTGATAAATAGTTTTAAAATATTTTTATAGACCTTACATCATATTTGTTTTATATGAAATGTTTCATAGATTTATAACATTGTCTTTTCATTAATGGCTTAAATCTTTTAAAATTTCGAATGCATTATTCTTTTTTTCCAAAAAAATATACCTATGTGTAGTTATGAAAGTGATAAATGAATGCCATTACATGTATTTTACTAATTAGTAATTCAGTAATTCTTTTCTCTGGGAACATAAATGACTATATGCAACTTCCATCTTAATCTTTCCTCTCTAAACATTCCTTTGTTTAATGGTACCTTGATGATACTTTCCATGGATGCATGTTTCACATAATCTATTAGTGGTAATTGCCTTACATATTTCACTAGCCATGTTGTATTTCACCATCAAACTTAATCTCCAAAAATTAGAGGTCTATTTCATTCATGATAAATCCTACTCTAACTTCTGATATGACCTATGAGTATGATTTTCCTTGTATATTTCATCCAAAAATTACAAAATTTATAAAATATATAGCTATACTTATGAAATGCCCCAGTGAAAACAAAAAATGTTTTGGTGTATCATTTAGAACAAATTGATCCAATCAAAATTTTATCTGCATGTCAATGTTTCTTATCTAGGGAACGTAAAACAAATTTGCACATAAAATAAGTACATGGTACACATGAACGGTCACATTGTTATAAAGTTCAATATAGTTGCAACCAAAAAAAAAGTGAAAAATCATATGCTATTGACATTTGTTTCTTTATATCTTTACTCAATGATGAAGAGAAAGAAAGATCTTTAATGATATGAGGTGTGTAACTAGAGTTAATTATCACTTTACTGTGAGAAATATGAGTATCAAATTTTCAGGAATTCCAATAGAAAACATAAATATTAACCTTATGTTCTGAAGCTCAATCTTATAGGGCAGTTAATGTTTTAAACATGTTTCCTTATAGCTTCTTCACTTTCTCCTCCATGTCCTTAGTTTTTGGCAAGTAATCCTCTCTTTACGACCTAATTTCATACTATGACAATAAATATTCTCCTCTATACTTTCCTTATTCAAAGTTGGTACACCATACATCCTCTCAACATATTGTTTAATTCAATTATATTTTTCTTCCTAATTTCATTGCCTATTTCATTCTTTATGATTTTGTTGATTTTTCCCTTAAGCAAATGTCCTTGTTACTTGCATTCAAGTGTCCTTTATTAACCATTTTTTCTATCATTTAATCAATAAACCAATGAAAGAATTGAAGGAATAATACTTACCATTTTTTTATATGAGCCTAATTGATGTAAAATTTCGTATAGAACACATAATAAAATATACTCATGTTCATTAGGATTAGTTCTTTAAGCTACTTGTTTTTGTTTTGAAAATATTTTATCCATTCACCTAATTGTAGTTAAGTTCATTCACATAGCTGAGACACTTTTCAATTCTTTGGAAACAAAGAGGATCAATATAGATAAACTCTTTGAATTTTTCTTAACCTAATATTAAATGTTTTTATCAAATTTATTTTTCAACTTCTTCGAGAGATAAGTTTTGAAATTGATCCTACTTCTGTGAAAGTGAATCCTCCGAGAGATCTATGTAATTATGAATTTTACAACCTCATTCTTATTCTGATCAATGACAAATTATTGTTGGTCATCCTTTACATTTATGAATATAATCTTGTAAACTATTTGGAAAATTTAATATTTACAAATGTTCATTATATTTGTTACATTCCATGGTTATTTCAAAAAGGTTTACACCATGTTTTTGGATACTTTGTTCAATACGTTGTACATAGCGTATGATAAACCCCTAGATGGTCCATGACATATTTTCACATTCAATATGAACTATTAAGTGATTTCCTTATCTAAATTGAGTGCACTCATGTCATTCTACATTGTTGCAACATTGTAAATATTCAAACAATTTCGTGAGACTCTACATGATATCCACATGCATGAGGTTACTTGATTAATAAATTCTCTACATAGGAAGGGGACATTGAACCCTAAATAGCATTGAGTAGATTGGATGATTGCATGCAGGCATGAAGGATTAAACTTGTGACTTATGGACACCTTATTGACAACATACCTTAGGCGGTTGGTTCAACGAACTTAGCTCATATTTTAGTAAAAAATATTTGGAAAGCTCTTGTCATTCCCTCAATCCTTAAGTGAGAGTCAGATTACTAGTATTCTAATATTTCCAATCAATCCATGAAGTCAAAGTACGACATAGGAAATATTTCAAATTGTGTGATGATGATAACATGTTCTCCTCTTATCCACTAAAGCTAGACCCAATTTGATTTAATTAATTGGAAACATTTGGTCCCATCATAAACTACTTAAGTGGGTGCGATATTTTTAATAACTTGGGAACACAATAGAAAGTAGTGGATATATATTTGATGTGCACCTCACATTTTCTAGCAAAGTGGCTTAATTAGAGCCCTTTCTTGTTGAAACAAACCTCGGTGAAATTTCAGCCTAGATCGCCAAGGTATGTGTCTTCTTCGTTTCTCATCATTTTTCCCAAAATGGTTAGATGTATGATAGGTCATCACTAACCACAAAAGTAACGAGTAACGTTAAGAGGCATATCTATATTTGAATATATGAACTATATCATGTTATAAATTGATGATTCAACTAATTGAACAAAACCATGGGATTGATTTTTGGGTGTACTACCAAAATAGGGAAATAAAATATAGAAAGAGATAACAGAATATTTTTCTCTATCTATAACAACCAAAATATGATCTACCTTATCCAAAATTAGAAGAAAAATATATTTGTAATTGTGATTTCCTTTACGCTAAAAATGTCATAATCCATTAAAAAATAAATATAAATAAATAAAATTTAAAAGTTCAATTTTTCTATTAAATAGTTAATTTTACTTTCTCCAAAACCTAATTTAAAAAATTTCATTATTTTTCAAAAATAAATAGAAATAAATAAAATTTAAAAGTTCAATTTTCCTATTAAATAATTTATTTTACTTTTTCCAAAACCTAATTTAAAAAATTTCATTATTTTTCAAAAATTGAAATTTTGGAAAATTTCCTTATTTCTCAAAAATTAATTCAAACAAATTCTATTGGATCAAATTCCGTGGTATTATATCTCATCCAAAGATTTTTAAAATCTAAAATCCTATGAAATGCATTTTTTTTAAACAATATTATCAAATATTTTATAGTAATATATTGAAAATTATTAAAATTTAAGGAACTTTATTAACGTATTATATAACTATAAATCCTTAAAATTTCATTAACGTTATTTTAACATATTCTTATATTTAGGAATATTTTAAAACAGGGTTAAAACATATTTTTTTTAAATATTCACTATCTTATTTTGACATATTCGTATATTTAGGAATTTTTAAAACATGACTAAAATAATATTTGTTAACTAAACCAACAGATATATTCGTTTCTATATTTACTTTCTTATCTCTCCCGATTTGATTTATCGCGTAATATCGTCCCATAATAACATGTTCCCTTTCATATATCTCGTTTTGATATAAAAATATTTATGTTTTAATTGCAGTATCCCATACTACGAAACTATAAATTCGTAACTTCCCATCGAAGATAACCGGAGAAATATAGAAATAAAGTTCGACTAAACTATGATCATCTTTTTCCGTTCCATAATAAAGAAAAAAATTCAAAAGTAGTCGAAAAATGATGCAAAATCTTACTTAAGCATGACATCTATTCTATGACGCAAATTTAGATACAATGTATCTATTATTTTCCACTGCAGCAACGTGTAAATGTAAATTCGCCAACCCTTTTGTTTTTCACGTTCTAATGATTTTATACTTCACGGTACAAATGGAGGGCGTAGGTTGAGGTGATAATATTTTTTTATTTATTTTTAACTATTTGAGAATATATTTTACGTTTATAGATGTGTTTACTTGTTACATTTCAAACTTTTTTATTATAAATATTAGGTATATTTTTTATTTTAAAAATAAATATTTTTAATTTTAAAAATATATATTTTTAATGATTATTATTTAATAAAAGTTATATTTATTTAATTATTTATATTTTATAAATAAGATAATGTGAATTTTCTTTATTATTAAATTTTTAAGTATATTTAAGATTTAATATAAAAATTCCTATATTACTAGATTTCATTATTTTGAAATAAGGTTTTTGGAATTTTAGTTTAATTATTAATAATTATTAGGTGGATAGTAAGGATTTAATCTTTATAGAGTATTCTGAAATATTCTTAGTAGTATACACAAATGAAAGATTAAAATTTATTTTCAAAGTAGTTATGTCTTTTTATCCCTTTTAATAAATTTAATTAATTAATTAATTAAAAAATTGTCATATAAACAAGTGCCTTACGAAATGAGTTATTGTTTTTCGACATGTAGTATTGACAAGCCATGATATTGACCTATGGTATTGTAACAAAGCCTTTTTGGAAATTAACAATCTCTACCCTAAAGTGGGGGTGAATCTACATGTTTTGGATGGTATTGTTTAATAATAAGTTGTCATTAAATGTATTAGGCGATTTGCATTCTATAAATGAAGATTTATGATTTTTTTCCCTTTTTTCCATGGTGTATGGATAACTCCTTCCAGTATTCTAGGATAGGCCCAAGATCAAACCTAGTGGTATCCACTGTAACACCAAGTGTATATCCAACAACCCTCGGAGGTGCTACTATAACATCAATAGTGTATCCAACAACTAGTAAGCTAGATATACTAGAAGTTTATAATTTAGAAAGAGCCAAGGTTGTAAGAGGGTTTGGGAGCTTGCTCCTGGAGCCCGATTTGAAATAAAGTGGTGGGGATAACATCAGATTGTAATAACCACTAATTTTCCCCTTGAGGAAATATTTGTTATTGTTTGCATTACTAAAATCTTTATTAGCCACATAAGTGTCTTCCAACCCTAAGATTTGAATTATTGTCAATCATATTGTCATAGTTCTCCTTTTTGCTTGCATCATTGTCTAAATGTATCAACCTTCATCAACTCTTTACCGTATTTCATTGGCCTAGTTTATGAAATTGTAATTACCAAATAGAATTGTCTATTTGACAATAAGGCTTCCTTGTTTTATGAATTTAAAAATTACATGGATGAGTTAGATTTAATAAAGAGAGCACATTCTTCCTATTCTTCACACCTATAAAATAAGGCTAAGCTTTAACCCTAATGTAGGTAATTAATAATTGGTTATGTTATTATTTATTTCAATAAAAATACACATGAGCTTCACAGAAATTGTAATAAAGAAGTAGGATTAAAGAAAAAAAGTTAAACCAACTTAGATCTATCTAACATCAGACCTATCATGTGCCAAGAGGGATCAAATTCCTCGAGGTGCAAACCCTCTTTTCAGAGTGTAGAACTTGAGGAAAGGTTTGCACCTTGAGTGATTTGATCCCTCTCGGCACATGATAGATTTGGTGTTAGATGAATCTAAGCTGGTTCCAGTTGAGGGAAACAATGCGGAATTTCTATATCATCATTATTATGTATTGTTTGAGATTAACTTCAAAATTCAGATTATGTTATCTTTGCTTGGCATGAACATATCATTCTCTTCTTTAATTTAATCTGTGTTGCTTCCCTTGAATGGTTTGTACATCTGCTTTTTGGATTACATGTTTGGATTTGGATGATAGTGTTTATGAATGTTACAGTTGTTGTGTTATATTTTTATATGTTAATGTAATTTTCTATTAATAACTAGTTGGTGATGAAGAAGAGAGAGAATCTTTTCAATTGAGGATTGATAATACAAATATATTTCATTTAATTTTGGGTATCACAACTTGTGATAAATAGTTAATTCTTAATAATGTCCCTCTAGGTATTACTAAATATATGTTGAAAAATATTTTTTCTAATAATCTATAGCCTCAAGATTAACATCTAATGAAAGAAATAAAATAGGATTACAAAACAACGCGTACTCTGAAATCAATTCATCTAATTCAAGAAAAAAAATGAGATTAGAGTTCAACATCTATAATTGAATCGATGCATCTAGTATAGGAAATCAAATAGGATTAGAAATCGTCATCTACACTGAAATCAATGCATCTAGAGCAAGTGATGAAATAGGATTAGAAATCAAAATCTACATTGAAATCAAGACATGTAGGGCAAGGAATCAAATTCAATTAGAAATCAACATCTACACCGAAATTAATGCATCTAATGCAAACAATCAAATCGTATTAGAAATCATCATCTACACTTAAATAAATGCATCTAGTGCAAGAAATCCTCTTCCCTCTCTCCTCCCTCCATCTAATCTTGAAAAATATTTTAATAATTTACAACCTTAAGGTTAACAACATCTAATCCATCTAATGCAAGAAATCAAAGAGGATTAGAAAACAACATCTACAGTGAAAATTAGTGCATCTAATGCAAGCAATCAAATAAGCCTAGAAATCAACATCTACTCAAAAATCCATGCATCTAATGCAAGCAATCAAATATAATTAGAAATCAACATCTATGCTCAAATCAATGCATCTAGTGCAAGAATTCAAATAGGATTAGAAAAAGGCATCTATACTAAAATCAATGCATCTAAAGCAACCAATCAAATAAGATTAGAAATCAACATCTACACTGAAAATTAATGCATCTAGTGCAAGAAATCAAATATGATTAGAAATCATCATCTACATTGAAATAAATGCATCTATGTCAAGCAATCAAATAGGATTAGAAATCATCATCTATACTCAAATTAATGCATTTAGCTCAAAGAAATATCTTCCCTCTCTTTACGCTCCATATATATCTATATCTCCCCTCGTCTCTCCTTCTTTGTTTCTCTATCTCGCCGCCCCAAACACACATGCTCTCTCTCTTTAGATACATATATCTCTCCCTCTATCTATCTCTCTCTTCTTCCCCCTTTTCACCTCCCATCTATATCTCTATCTCCCTCTACATCTCCTTTGTCTCTCTATATAACTCCCAAGAGATACACACTCTTTCTCCGTATCTATCTATCTCTCTTTCCCTCTCCCTCTCTCTTCCCCTTCTCTCTCTCTCCCACTTCTATCTCTCTTCCCCCTTGCTCTAATCTCTCCCTCTCTCTCCACCTTTCGCTCTCTATGTCCTTCTTCTTAGCCCCCTCTCTCCCTCCCTCCCTTTCTCCTTCTCTATCTCTCACGTCCTCTCTATTTTCCTTCCTCTTTCTCCCTTTCTCTCCAACCTCACTCTGTCTCCCCCTCCTCTCTCCTCTCTCTCTCCAACTTAGTCACCATCTCCCTACCTCTTTGCTTTTCTCCCCCTTCGTTCCATCTCTCCTTCTATGTATGTCTAACTCACCCCAAAGCATACCCACTCTCTCTCCATCTCTCCCTTGTCACTCCATCTCTCTATCTCTCCACTTTTCTCTCTTCAAGTATTTCCTCTTCACTCTCTCTCTCCCCCACCAACTCCATCTCTTTCTCCCTCCCTCTTAAGTCATCTCTTTGATTCTTCCGCTGTTTTCCTTTCTCTCCTACCTCCTTCTCTTCCCCCCAAATCTCTCTCTCTCTCTCTTTGTCCTCCAACCTTTCCACTATCTGCCTCCCTCTCTTCTCCTCTCTCCCCCTCCATCTTTGTGTATCCATGTTTGTCTCTTACCCTTCTCTCCCTGTTTCACTCCTCTTTCTGTCTCTCTTCATTACTCCTCTCCCCTCTCTTTCATTCTATCTCCATCTCTCCCTTCCACCTCTATCCCTCCATGTCTTTGATCTTCCCTCCATATATATCTAGAGTTAATTATATATCGTGATATATTAATGTATACTGTAATATAAAAACATGAATCTTTTTTACATAGCATGATAACAAAATTTATAATAAAACTAAATCAAATTAATATATATGGGTTTTCTTTTTAAAACTCATTTTACAAATATTTAATTAAAACAAGTATTAAAAGATTTTGAGATTCTTTGGGCTTGAATTAACTTTTTTCTTTTGATTTAAGAAATGGTATTAGCTTGAGTAAAGACTAAAGATGTTTAAAATTTTACATCATTTGGAACTTTAATGTGGTAAACAAATTTGTTAAAAGTAAATTTATGATCCGTCCAAATTCACTTATATGGTAAAAGAGCTAGTAAACACATTAGCTATTTAAGATTCAAGTGAATGTTTTGGCCAACATTATGAAAATTATTTTTATTATTTTTTGAGGACATCACATACTTACACATAGGGGCACACTTGAGTAAGCCTAGAATGAAATATCCATTGTAATAAAATAAATAGAATTAGAGAAAATAAGATTAAAATGAGAATTAACTATTCATATTATATATATATATATATATAAAATTATGAGAAGATAGAATTTAACTTCAATAAGATTGTCTATCTAAATTAATTAACCATTTAACTTATATAACTATATTAACATTTGATATTTAAAGCCATTTCAAATATAAATAAAAATTTAAAGATTTTCAAAATCTTTAAGGAAAAAAAAAAATTCTTAAAATTTATATATTTTATCTCTCACCGTGATAATTTTTTAAATCTAGTTGTTTTTGGTGAGCCTTCTTGAAAGCTGATGATTTTTCCGGTCCAAAAATTAGCGCTAAAAACAACTGTTTTTTAATTGATGATTTCTAATTGAAAATGAAAACATAACGAGAAATATTAGAACAAAAATCGCTTCAAGCCGTTTTGATTGTGTCCGATAAGCATAAGATGTATTGGACAAGTTTAAAAATTCCGATTGAATAAAGATGATTTGTCCAGGGTAGGCTTGATTAAAAAGTTGTGAGGTGAACAATTCGGTGATATGTCTCGTGATTTAAAAGATCTCAAACCACAACACGCTACAATGACACGTAGAAAAGAAAAATACTGTACTGAACCAAAATCTTTATTAACATCCTTGGCACGTGATTTTGTCAAATATATCGGAGATTGTCGGTGTTATTTGGCATTTTGTGTCCGATTACTCTAGATTAATATTAATTTATTGATTCCCAAAGTAAATTATAACGCACTAAAACACTCGGAAGAAAGTATAATATCGTGCAGATTACTCGAGTAAAGGTCGTTGGGAAGGTGAAAGAAACGCATATTTTAATCTACCTCGTTCCCCATCGTTGCCCTCACTCTTGAAATCCCCTTGCAGCGAAACTGCAGCGAATGATCGGGAAGCAAGATCCTCTGAAAGCGAGTCGGGTACTTCTGCAACGGTTCAGGATATGTCCTGCTTCTCCACACCGATGGAACCTATGGCCAATTTGACAGGAAACTGTCTACACCAGTTTCAATGTGGCAGCAGCTCCTGCTATCCTGATAATTCTGATCATCTATCAGAAATGACTAGACTCATTAGTCATTCTTCAAATATGCACAATAATATGAATGATCTCAGCATTTATATGAATATAATGCCTACCACTGCACCTTTCTCAACATCCAATATGCGGCACGATCAGATTAGTGCAATACCTAACAAACAGACGGGGATTCAGCAGCAGCGAGGTTTTCCAGCTCCTATTTCATGCAATCAACCTATGCCACTACCATCTAATCCTTCAAAACCGGAATTTGCAACATATCCATATTTTTCTACTTTGCATCCTTCATATGCAGTTTCAAAGGCCCTCGTCAGCCAATCTGTATTAGGGGCAACAGAGCCATCCTCAATCTCTTTTGCAAATCAGTCTACAGGACCTAATAACGATATCAATAGTATGGAAGTAAATAATTCTCACAACAGCCTTCAGTGGGCTAGCGATGATCTCTCAGAAAAGGCATTCGATCATCACGTCCTCGGCAGTTTTCAAGTGGGCGATTCGAGTACAGACATGAAAGCGGAAATGAGGTTTTCTGTTTGTAGTCTACTGGTCGATCGACCAGTTGATCAACCACATTTTTCTCTAGCTCCTAATGTTGACATTTCTTCTCTCTGTAATAAGGACGACTAGAAAATGCTATTGGGGGCTAAAGGTTTGCTCAAAAAACAAAATGTGAAACTGATATAAATTATTAATCAAATTTTGTTATTTTTTAATAAAAAGTTATTGTTTATCTCTATTCAGAAATGTCTATTAATTAATAATATTTTTTTATAAATTTCCGTATCTTAATGTTTTTCGCTAATTTGTTAAAAGAGTGTATAAGTTAATTATCAATAAATTGATTCTAATATCAAATCTGCAGGTGATGAAATCGAATCCCTCTCACTATCTTGGGTTAAGTATACATGGAGTCCTTTGTTATCATTTAAGTCAGATATCATTCAGTAATAGAGTTGTTTTAATGTTGACAAAAATCATATTTAAAGATAGAATTTTTAAATTAATTTTTATATCACTTTTTTATTTCATATATATATATATATTTATTGTATAATTATGGAGAATAGTTTGTTATTTTTTTTAGGAAACAAATTAGCCTCCTTTTTAGTGGAGGGTTAGAGTGAATGAGTTATTAGAGCTACATTTTAGTTAATGGAGGGTTAGAGTGAGTGAGTTATTAGAGCTATATTTTAGTGGTGGGCTAGAGTGATAGATAGTTAAGTTCAAAATCAAGATAACAATATTTATATGAACAAAACCATTACAACAATATTTATAAAAAGGATTATAGATCATCATGAAACAAGTGAGAATTTGAACCTAGGTAAGAATGATCATGGACATTCTTCCCAACCACCCAACATAACCTCAATTGCGATAGTAGATTGTATTTGTATGCCACTATTTTTATTTTTAAATTTTAATATTATATGTCTTTATCTAAATATAGTCTAACCTCAACCATTATGGTTGTTATGTCACAAGCTAAATATAAGTAACCATGTTAATAAACATATAACTAAAAATTCCATTATTATTTTTTAACTTGAACTTATAAGATATGTGCATGTTCTTTTAGAATCAACACATACCTTACACCATTTAAAAACAAATAATATAGTGTTCATTATCCATCTCCAAAAGAAATGTTTAGCATTAAAACTTTTCCTTAAATCCTAAGGACCTAATTTCTCCAATGACTATTGTTGAACCCCTCAAATCCGCCGTTGTAGCACAAAAAACTAGATAATGCTTCCCACAATTGATGGGGGGTCTCACATCCCATATACATTCTTTAGTGATGATTTGTGGCCTTGTCCATGACTCTTCAGCTTTATGGACTTTATTGAATGTAAAAATTACTTGTCCCCGTCTCCCCAAGACATGGCCAAAGCCCTTGGACAAATCACAAGTGTTAAAACTATGCTAATGGTATCCATATCCTACCCAAATAATCTATGACCCTTTATTGGTTCCCTTTGCAGTGCTTCAAGGGCTCATTTACACTGATTAAGGTTGATTTTTTTTTGTTAGGGCCTAGGATGTTTATTTTATTCTATCAACCATGGTAATTTGTATAAGAGCATTTTGTGGTCTCAAAAAAAAAAATTGATGGCACCAATGCTCAAAGTGAGAACAAAAAATTCCCTATAATGTCCTGGATTTCTATATCAAGAATGCACTCATAATACTCAAGAAGAACAATCATTGTATAGGGCATAACTAATTTACATTCATTATATAATCATAGTCAAATCGTTGAGACCAATTCAAGGTAGAAAACATGTCAAAGTGGAAGTAATATCTACTAAGGATGACCTATGTGGTGGTGATGACACCTATTTCATTCATGGAGATTCAGGTTGGTCCTAAAGAATTGTAATTTGGTCGTAAAAATCTTGTTTTCACCCCTTGGCGACCACAAAGATCTTAAGATGTATCTAGAGCATGAAAACTCTAAGAATGGAAGAACTAGAAGAAAGCAATTTAATTGAGTGGTATGGTACAGAGGTTTAAGGTCTTGTTCATAATGCTTAATTGGATAATTCTTCATGTAGGACCTATGTGAATTATTCTAGATCAATGACTATGTATGTTGTTTAAAACATCATGGTTGAATCCATATTCAACAAGGATAGAAAATATTTCCTAAATAATACTTATGTGGTTGTTCAAGAATACTTGTCTTGATATGGACAAGATTCATTTATGTTGTAATTCCATTAGCTTCCTTGTTCAACTATGGTGAAGTCCCCAATATAAATTCTCACTTACGAGAGCTACTAATATATACCATATAACCAATCAAATGATGAAGGAACCCATATTAAGGTAACATATAATAATTCAAGGACTCATTTATAACTCCCCTGACTATGAAGCTTCATATTGAGCACATGCAAAAAAAAAATTCTTGTTTAATCATGGTTAATGATTGAGCAGGTTAGCAACTAATTGTCATTGATATTAAGTCTAGTCATTGATGTCATTTAACGAAGAGTTTGTTGTGATTGATGATACAACAATAATGTATTAATTTCGTGATGCCTTCAACATTGGTATGTAGCCTAGATTTGAAGCAATTTTCTCTCCATATGATTTTCTCAAAATCACTTCAAACATGAATGGTTGAATAAATCTCTCCAAGACCTTTCCAATGGTATATGGAACTTGATATAACTCCAGAGGAGTGAAGAGAAATGAAAGGTTGAAATTTGAAACTTTCAGTAGGGTTCAAACTCCTCCAAGTTCCATTTCACAGAAAATCACAAACCTCCCTCCCAGCTCCTTCCCGTCATTAAAATTATATAAAGATGTCATGCCCCTAAAGTATGGTCATGGTCGTTCGATCTAACATGTTAACAGGAAGGGTGTGGAACACTTGGGATGTGTGCACAACCTTTAGTTGCATATCTCATAGACTCCCCTCGCCCCGTACTTGTGTTAAACATCATGTTCGAAAAGGGGCCCTGAAATGATGCTTATACTTTGATAAAGAAAGGGTTAAGTTAATCAATGGTTAAGGGAATTTTAAGATGTGTGATATGTGGTATGATGTGGCAGTGAACATGTCTAGTAGGATGAATACATGTTGTGATGGATGGTAGCCATGTTGATGTGCCATGGATTGTAGGATGATGAGTGATAGGTGATAGGGCAACAAGCCCCCAAACATAGCCCCTAGACATAGAGTGCTAAAATTAAGTACCAAGGGGCTTATCCAACTTGTAAGAAAAAATTAGGTTGCACTCATCATAGCAATGTTTGTCAAGTGGTGGTTGGCGAGTGTGGAAGGAAAATTGGTGTCTCCAGGTAAGTCCCAAGTAGTGGTTGGTAGGTGGCAAGGGAAATACATGGCTTAGTAAAGATATGACATGTGGAAATGGCATGTATTGGTTGAGACGTGGCACACAAAGGTCATGAAACATGCCTAGTATATTTGGCCTTTTTGGGTAGCCAAGTGGATCGTCTCTAAGTAATATGTCGCAGTGACATGGCATGGAAGGTGGCAATGCTAATCATGTGACTTGGTATGAATATCTGACATGGATTGAAACATGGATGACAATGACATAGTAGGTGATGTGGTAGAATATTGAGATATGTGTCAAGGAATAGTTTTGCAAAAAAAATTGGTGTTAATATTTTTTGGGTGTTTTCGTAGATTTACAAAGGTAGGGCCTTTGGTCATTTTGTTCTACCCAATCGGAAAGGATGAGTGTCTAAGAATGTTAATCAACATGAGAGTAGAAAAGAAGAGTGTTGTAAAGAATTTAGTGAAAATTTTAGTGGCATCATCACATGGTAATCATGTCATTAGCACACCACCCCATCGACGAAGGAATTAAAACACGATGGATATTGCCAAGTAGTGAGAAGTGAGCAGTGATCAACAAGAAAAGGTCATATCGCTTGGTTGTGATAGTTATAAGCACAACCAATGAGGGGATTATAAGCCTCTCAAAATGTTAGTCCCTTTGCATATTGGCCTATTAGTAGATGGATCAACAAATAGGTCAATTAGCCAACAAAGCAGTGAGCGGAATTAGGCTCACAATTATGCCCTAGGTGACATGGGACTACAAGAGACGCACATAAGGGAAATGGAAACAATCATATTTTATAGTACTAGAAGGAAAATCTCCCTAAATGATTATTGGCTTATCAACCATTAGGGAATTGAAGAAAAAACAATGTAAATATAAGGCTGACAAACTACAAAGCAATGGATTGATGGAGAAATGGATCTCAGCCATATGAAATGATTTTGTGTGATTGAATATAAGCCCCAAAGAGATAAGGAACCAAGTATTATCCCAAATATGTGGGCCAAATGCCAATAAAGAAAACTTAAATTAATACAGGGTTACTGTCTACCCAACCATGTTCGATAAATTTGGTAGAGTATAAGGAGGCCAAGGGGATTGGAAATTATTAGTGTGAGAAATATCTTTGGCCATCTATGAATTCTATAAAAGGAGTTGTTTGTGTTGTTTTTGGGGTGTGAATGAAAAAAATAAATAGTGGAATGAAGTTCGTAGAAGATTTGTAATTGAAAGAGAGTGTTAGTGGGTGTCTATGAAGCCATACTGAGAATTTAGAACAAGAATGTAGTAGAAAACAAACTTGTAAAAATGAGAACACCTGCAGATTCGATTTTAAAAATATTATGAAAGAGCGACCTATTAGGTAAGGCAGGTTAGTAACTATATATCAGGGAGTTGGTGCCCCCTTTAGGTTGGAACTTATAAAATGTAAGGGAGTTTTTACTTCCTTTAGGATTGCACCAATGAAACATCAAGGGGTTGTTTCTTCACTCAGTTTGGAGCTTCGAAAGATGAAGGAATTAGTGTTTTCTTCAGATAGATTCTTGTAAATTCAGTGGAGGGGCGTCTCCTTCTATTTGAAGCTAATGAGACTGAAGTAAAAACAATATTCAAAATACAAGCTTTATGATTTTCTCCTTTATGATTTTCCATGTAAATACTTGTGTCTCATGTATGTATGTTATTTAATTTATGGGGTTGTTGTGTGATTCATATATTCCATACATTACTAATTATTGAATGATTAGATATTGTTAATAATTGCTAAAATTGGCCATAATATTAATTCACACCCCCTATTAGTATCATATTTGTTTCTGACAATTGGAATGAGAGAAATTTCCTTTAGAAGTAGTCTAAAAACTGGGATATAGATCTTAGACAATGTCTAACCAAGATAGATATTCCCCTAGGAAAGCCCTATCTTCACAGGAACAAATTATGCATTTAGGAAGGGAAAATTGAGAACTTACAAAATGAATCTTGGCTCGAATGTCTAGAACATAGTACAAAATGGTTATAAAAATATGTATGTATTGATTAGTAAGGATGAGAAGCTTGAATTTACTAGAAATGCTAAAAGTAATGAAACCAATACTGATTTGTTTATTTGACTCTAATTTGGTCAAAGTGATGCAATGTACAACAAGCAAAGGAAACATGGGATAAGCTAACAAGGTCTTATGTAGGTTACAACAAATTAAAGAAAGCCAAAATTCAATTCTTCATAATTTAGTTTGAAGTGTTAAGGATGTGAGGATATAGAAATGTATTTATTTAGGTGGATAAGATACTAAACACCATGAGACAACTTGATGAAACTATGAATCATTCGTTTATAGTTCAAAATGTGCTATGATATCTTCCATCCAAATTTGATGATAAGGTTTCATCTATTGAGGATTCGCACGATCTCAAGACATTGACATTAGATTGACTGCATGGAAGATTCCAATCTTATGAAATGTGATATTCAATTGGAAAGTCTACATCTCTAGAGGTTGCCTTGAGAGCTTAGAAAAAGTGAAAATAAGATCTAGAATACTGTAGCTATGAATATGATCAAGAAAACATACGATTTATTAGAATATTAACAAGAGGATCTAGGAGGTACGAAGAAAGGTTACCTTTGAAATGTTTTAAATGTTGAAAGGTAGGTCATCATGCAACTAAATTTTAATATAAGAAATATATGACATACTATGACCACAAATAGAGGAATAAATATGGAAAATAAAAGAGGAAAAAGAAGTTTAAGAACATGAGATTCTATACAAAAATAGATAATAGTTGAATAGAATATGAACAATAACATTCCTCTAATGAAGAAATAATGAATTGAAAAATAGGGTACTTTATGCTCATGGCACTAGAAGCTCTTGATAAAGGTCAAAATGAGGATGGTGAAGAAGAAGACGATGAAATAGACTTATAAGGACAACTGATTAGTACACTAGGTGATTTTTAATGGCTAAACAAAAACATTTGAATGTGATGCTCGAAAAGTTTGAAAAGTATAAATATGAAGATTCCTCACTTGTTCCTATGAAAGTTAATCGAGAAGAATAAAAAAATCTTCAAGACACCTTTTTATGACAACTGAATAAGAAGGGTAAGGGATATGAAAAGATAGAAGAAGAAATAGTCATCCTTATAAAGGAATTAGAAAAGGAGAAGAACGTGTTGAACCATAACCTGATTTTCATTGAAGGATCTAACAAGTTTGGTTAGTTTTTAGTATTCAGAGATTCCCCCTCATCAAAACTAGTTTTGGTTATTAGGAAGAGTCAAGCACAAACAATGTTGAAGAGAAGGAATCGATCAACTATATTGAATTAGTTAAAGTTTCAAACATCAATACAACCAACATAAATTAGTAGAAGCAAGAGAAAGTTCATGTAATCAATTCAAATGATCACATTGATCAAGTGGATATTAAAAAAAAATAAAGAAAAGAAGAGGGCAATGATACTAGTCAATAACAGTATTGGAAAATTCATAACAATAGATTAGATAACAATATAGAATGATCGGAAAATAAAAAAAGACATGGTTATTAAAGAATGTGTAGACCATATCCTCAAAAGAAATTTTCTCCTAGGTACCAAAATATTTTCACAAATTGTTTTTCATGTACAAATTTTTGGCATAAAGCTATAGATTGTAGAGCATATCTCATACGTTATAGAAGAAATAAATCTTATTATTAAAACAAAGGAAGCATGTTTTTAAATTCACATAGAAGTAATATCATGGACATAAATTTATTTTCTCATTTAATTGACCATAATTATATTATCATTGTCTCAATTATGGACATAAAGCAATTGAGTGTAGAACCAAAAAGCCCAGATTAGCCCCTTGGGTTAACCAAATATTGGAAGAACTCAAGACTTGGAGAAATAAAAGGAATAAATAAAAGAATAACGTGGTTTTGTCTTGTACACTCAAAACCTATGCAATCCTTGATATGCGGGTAACTGATATTCCCGACATATAGATGATGATAAAATCAAATTCATGTCGCTAAATGGAAACAAGACAGAGAGTGTCAGTTTTGGAAACTTTGCCTCATGAAACATCAAAGTAAAAGTAACAACGAGTTTGGACAATGAAGGAGTTAAATCTTAGAAAAATACTTCTTTAGATATGGTCTAGCTTAATCTTTAAGTGTGAGTTGTGACCAAAAGTATGATGTTACCATTTGCGCCAGAGGATGTGTGATAAAGTTAGAAAACAAAGGAGAAATAATATCAATGGTTGTGGGAACCTCGACTAATGTATGACATACTTAATGAATAAAATGAGAATTTTTATTTAGGAAAGCATTATAAGAGTAGATTGTGGCACAAAAAACAGGGGAACCTAAGTTTTTTATCATATTCTGAAGCTCAATACAAAGCTAGTTATATGAGTCTTGTCCAAAGTTTCCAAGACAAGCAATACAAGTATTAAATCATCTCAAATTGGAAATAAAATATATGTTCCTTTCAAAACCAAATAAAAACCATCCACTAGCCCACTGTGAGCCCACTTCAACTAGTTCCATTAGATTTGTGTGGATGAGAGTGTACTAAAAATCTAAGCAATGATCTATATTCATGATGTTGGTCAATGTTAGATTATTCCATACTTATGTGGATTTCATTTATGAAGGAGAATTATGATGCATTTGAAAATTGTAAGAAATTTAAAGCTATGGCTGAGAACTAAAATTATTGGAAATCAATGCTTTTAAGGTCAAATAAAGGCAATGTAAGCTCAGTGAGAAGCTGCATTATGATGTAATGGTCCCTTTGGGATCTTTGGAGGGGAGTTTTATTCAAATGAATTTAATAAACTTCACGAAGAAAATGGAAAAACAAGGAAATTTACTATTGCTAACACCCCTTGGAAAGCTAGCGTAGTTGCAAAATAAAATAGGTCAGTGAAGCAATTGGCAAGAGAAATGAAAGATGAATGAAATATTAAAAAAAAAATTGGAAGAAGTTCATACAACACTTCATATTTTAAACAAATATTAATTTTAGCCAAATAATGACAAGAAACCATATCAACTATTAGAAAAAAAAATTATAAATGGTTTGAGAGTATTTGGGAGCAAGTTTTAAATAAAGAAAAATGGTGGTAATATTGGAAAGTTTGATGCAAGGTTTGGTAGAGGAAAACTTTTGGGGCATTATAATAAGAGAAATGGTTACATACACTACAATAAAATACTATGAAAAATAATTGATTGTATTGATGCAAACATAGACAAGGAATTACCTCTCAAAGAAAGAAACTAAGATTTATTAGTCCACCTGATTAGACCAATGATGAAGATGAACCAAAATAGGTTCAATAATCAACAAAAGAGTGAGAAGCATAGGAAAAATTGTCTCACCTAAAAATTCCCTCAAGATACATAAAAAATAATCATCTAATATATTAGATTGTTGATGATAAGGAAGCAGGGGCTCATACTGAAAGAACATTGATGAATACAACTAGTCAACAACACATTTCCATGTTATCCATGATTGAACAAAAACATTTTCTTTAGGAAAGTCAACATGAGCATGGATAATGGCTATGAATGAGGATCTAGATCAAGTTGATAAAAATCAGACTTCAATATTTATTTCAAGGCAATTAAATAAAAATGTTGGAGGCACAAAATTGGATTTAAGGAAAAATTTAAATGAGAGTGGAGAAGTGGTAAGAAATAAGGCCATATTCGTATGCAAAGGCTCAGCTTAGATTGAAGGAATTGATTTCGATGAGAATTTTTCTCCTGGAGCAATATTATAGGAAATTCAATTATTTCTAGATTTTTCCTATCACAAAAAGGTTAAAGTATATCAGATGAATGTAAAATCATCTGTAATGCCCCTAATAATAATAATAATAATAATAATAATAATAATAATAATAAATAAATAAATGAAATAATATAATATTACAATATAAGTGTTGAGTGGTTTTTTGTAGTGCATTATATTAGGTATCATTTTTTCGTATTAAACAGAATTAAGGAAGTCATTGACCTCGAGAGGTAGTCGTAATTGACTAATTTCTCACGATATTTGAATAGTCCACTTAGCACTATATTGTTTTTAGACTTTTCCTAACACAAAAAAGTTAAAGTATAGGAGATGGATGTAAAATCATCTGTAATTCCCCTAATAATAATAATAATAAATAAATAAATAAATGAAATAATATAATATTACAATATAAGTATTGAGGGGTTTTTTGTAGTGCATCATATTAGATATCATTTTTTGGGATTCAACTGCGTTAAGTAAATCATTCATCTCGAGAGGTAGTCACCGTTCACTAATTTCTCATGATTTTTGAATAGTCCACTTAGAAATGATTACATCAAGTGATGCGCACAAGGGTGAAGAAGTGGGATTACAACTAGTGAAATGAATCACATAGCGTCAATCATCACTTCCAGGGCTTGCACCTGGTAACCAGGACATCCCAAGAGGTCACCCATCCCAGATCCCCTCTGGCTCAATCGTGCTTAACTATGGAGTTTTCCCCACAATCAAGCCCACTTAACTTGCTACCCCATTTGTAACAGCTTAGCAAGTATTATGCCTCATGAACCATTCACGTAGAGTTCCCTTCACTCTTTTGAATTTAAGTACTGAGGGGTTTTTCGCAGTGCATTATATTAGATATCATTTTTTGGGATTGAACTGTGTTAAGTAAGTCATTCATCTATGGCCATGTCCATGAGAGATAGTTGTAACTGACTAATTTCTCATGATTTCTGAATAGTCCACTTAGCACTCATTGCATTGGGTGATGCTCATAGAGGTGAAGAAGTGGGATTGAAACTAGTGAAATGAATTACATAGTGCCAATCGTCACTTAAAATATAAGTAAATAGATAATAAAGAATAAAGAAAAGATAATAATAGTAAATAAATGGTAAGTAATAAAGAAAATATAATAATATTAAATAAACAATACATAATGAAGAGAATATAATAATAATAATAATAAATAAAATTGAGAGATTCAGAGAGCGAATATGATGGTAGTGGAAAGGGTTTTTGTAGGTGTCTATCATCAAATTTTCCAGTCCAACATCGAGGGAAACATCGGAAAACTTAGCCCCAGATCTGCATGCCTTCACAACATTTCCACAATCGCTATTTTGGTCTTGGTCAGAAATCCCTCTACACATCCTTATCATGAATCAAAGCAATAAATATTTGCATATGCATGGTCTATGGTTGGATCCAAGTTGATCCCCCCCTCCATGAAACACAACATTATCTCCACATCTGTCAAAGATCCAACAGATCCTGTCATCCAAAAGACCAATTGTATAACTCTCCGGCCAGATCTAGAGGTTTGTACACATCTTTGCTCTATTCTACTCTGGATTATAGCCCCAAATCAAAGTGAACGGTATGTATGGGAAGTACTATCATGATCCTCGAAAACCCAAATTCTTTCACCATCCACTTTAGGTGAAATAGAAAAAAACCATATTCCAATCAAACCGAAGGTTTTCAAATAAGTCCATTCCTTTAGAAAATTTCATACTTAACCCTCTAAGGAACATCAAGCTTGATCCAACATTTATTTTCAAACATCTTGGCTCCTCTATGGAGCTTTGGCACATATAGTGGATAGAACTGGAGTGTTATCCATGGAAAATATTCCATGGCCCAGATTCGACGATTCAAGTAATAGATAGGGAAGCGCTTTGACCAAATCTATCAGATCCAGAACTTTTGGTAGCTGATCGACCCTTTCTCAAATATAACCACTCACTACTAATCCAGATCTGATTCAAATATTTATCAAAATGCTACAAGGAGGGAATATATGCAAGCTGATCTGGAAGGGGAGGTTGATTCGTGAATTAAAGTGTGAAATCCAGACTCACCGAGGTATATCAACATGCATGAAAAACTTGCTTTACTAGGAACAAAGTTTACATGATTATGGTATTGTCTCAAACTTGACCATCATTCTTAATCTGGGATTGTGAGGTGGATTCTCTAGAACCAGCTCAAAAGAAACAAGCTCTTTTAAAGACCTAGTCAAAGGGAAGAATAAAGCCCAAACCAAACCGACAGCACTTCCATAACTACCTAGGCCCTATATCGCGGAACAAAAATCCCATATTCTAGCCTTAACAGTCTCACTGCCTAAGGTAAATGAGCTATATTTAGATTTATATACCAAAGAAGTCATATGTAGAATTAATGGATTTTGGACTAAATCAAATGCTTTGCATCAATGGACATTTTTTACATGGACACCGAATTTTAAAATTCATTTATGCTCCAAGGGGTTTTTTATTGTTAGATTTAGCACAATTAAAGATAGGGAATATTCCCTCAAATAGGGAACATTGTTATGGGCCACTACAAGACTCTTCATGATCCCTTGTTTCCCAGAATTTTATGCGACTACTATGGTGGTATCTAAAATACCTCTATGGGTTAGTTTACACAACCTTCCATTACACTTCTAGAATCATAAAGTATTAGAAGGAATAGGGAACTCCTTGGGTAAATTTCTCAATATTGATGCAGATAGAATTTCAAGAGGCATATTTACTTTCACCATAATATGCATCGAAGTAGACCTTAACCAAAGATTACGGAATTGTATTGTACCGATCCACAATAATATACAGTGGACTCAACCATTAGATTATGAAAATATGACTTTTCGATGTTGAGGATGTCTACAAACAAGTCACATTCACAGTGCCTGCCCACAAGCTAAAAAGGACCCCAAAAGAAATAAGAAACAATTCAAAAATCCAAAAGGTTGGAAATGCGCTAAGCCCATCGAAGAAGAAGCAGATGAAGAAGATACAACAGAGAATAATGTAGAAAATGATGTCTAAAAATTTCAGAACAACTCTCAAAAGGACGAGATAGAACACATCTCTGCATGCATTCTGAGGCCCATCAACTCTCCACAATAACATGAGCCACACACATCAGAAATGGAAGTAAGTGGAAACAAATGAATTCACAGATCAGAGGGATCCAATTCTGACAAAGAATATCCAACAAATTCAAAAGAGAATCAAATGTCCATTGTAACATCCACTCCCAACACTGGTGGTTGAGAAAAGGTGGAAATGAAGAAAGGTAGAAAATAATAGATGAGTTGTAATTTTTGTTTTTTTAAATTGATTCTTAGAAATCAAGATTAGATAATATGTATATGATTTTGAACATCTACAACATGTAATTTTGCTCATTATGAATAAAATTACTATTTTTCCACAGGAAAAAATAATAAATAAATAAAATAGTAAATAACAAATTGGAGCTCTAAATAACTATATATAAAAGTAAACTATAAAAATAGTAAGATTATTAAAAGTTAACAAAAAGTAAAAAAGTATAAAATAAGAAAAAAATAAATTAAGAGAAATATTAAATTAAGTAAAACTTAAAATAAAGAAATAAAAGTTGCATGTTGACACATGGAATGTGCACATGCAGACCCCTTTCCTTTTTTGGTCTATTTAATCTAATACGAGGAGCGTGAGATTCATCCATTCCTTCATCCATTCTCTTGGGAGAAAAGTGTTGTGAGACAACAGATTCCCTAGCAGTAGTACGTTGATTGAGGGCTCGGGGTTGACTAGTTGTAGAAATTATATGTTCAACTGAGCCTACCGCTGGGTGGAGAGTCATCCCCAAAATATTTGTTGCGGTTAGCAGAGTTCAAAGAGCATTCAACTCCCAAAACATAAGTAAGAAATATCATCGCAAAAAGCAAGTTGTTTCTACTCATATTCTTCAAAAATTCTTTGCTAAATGGTTGAATAGTTGGGTGTTGGTTATTTATCATATAACTTGATGGATTAATTTTTATATTTTAAATCAGGGTTGTTACATATGGTATCAGAGTGGATTTGAACACTATTGACCTAAGATTTGAAGATAAATATATACAACTACTATTAAAATTAATTTTATAAAAAAATCTCATTTTTCTATATATATATATATATATATATATATATATATATATATATATATATATATATATATATATATATATATCAATCGGATTTCGTTATTTATCAATAAAAGTGTTCCAAGTTGTTACGAATTCCTAGGGATGATTTTAGAGCCAACAAATGGCTAGAGAACTAAATTTTGTGAGCTTACAATATAACCTCATATCAATATATGAATAATAAGTACATCGAGATACGTGAAAATTAAATTATTTTTCATTAATTCTTATATATGGAATATCATGCCTGTTAATAATAACGTTGATGATATAATGTCAAAATAAACTTACTGAGAAGTTTCATTTTGACAATGATAATGATAATAGACCTCACTAACTTTAATAATAGTTTTTTTTTTAATAAATCAGTATTGATGTTTATGCTTAAATATATTGTTTGTTGCTTTTGGTGCAAATTATAAAACTAAATATAATAAATATATTGACACGCCAACAACTGACTCTTGTATGAGTTAAAAACAATAATAATATATACATAATTAAATTAGTTGTTTACCCTGAAGTAAAAAGTATTTTAAATATTATTATTATTATTTATTTAAATTAAAAATTGTCTTAAGTTAGGTATATATAACTCCTCATAAATAATTTAAGGTTATTTAATTGTTATCTTAAAATTTATGATTTATTTTTAAATTAAAAATGATTTTGAAATAGCTGAAATAAAAGCTAATTATAAATAATTAAAATTTATATTGTAAATTAATTATAGATAACTAAATTTATATCTCAAACTAGAAACCAAAATCCAAAATTTACACAAAAGTTATAGTTAATTTGTTATGACATACATAATTATTAATAATATAAAAGATATGTATTTGGGAAAATATAACAATGATGATATAATAACATTCTAAGAGGTTTATATTTTGGTATATATATTTATAATGAGATAAATATTTGTATTAAGAAGAAAAGGGCAAGATGGTTTTTTTAAAAGTAATTTGGAGAAGGTTGAAAAACAAAATTATTTTTCATTTGAATATATATATATATATATATATATATATATATATATATATATATATATATACCTTATTTTTGAGCCACACATGTCAAATTCAATTTGTATGGAACACCGTAAAAGGGTAGAGATTTTCTTTCTTTCTATGGATAAATTTTCATGAAAATTGGATCAATTATTTAATGTAGAACATGATACCTTATTTTTAGTTATGCAAATATTTTTATATTAATTTATATCTAGTTTTATTATTTAAATTATCTTATAATGAACGAAATCAAGATTTTATTTAATGTAAAACATGATACCTTATTTTTAGTTATGTAAACATTGTTATATTAATTTATATCTAATTTTATTATTTAAATTATCTTATAATGAACGAAATCAAGATTTTGAGTCCTTGAAATTTCAAATAAGTAAAGAAAATAAAAATAAAAAATTCAAGATCACAAATCTATGAAAATTGCTAGCATGCCTCCAAGGCTCTCTCCACCTTCCCTCCATTTGAATCAATAGTAAATATGGGATAAATATAAATCATAATAATACAAAGTCAGGTTTTTGATAGCTTTTGAAACAAACCCAAATCATGTGAGAAACAAAATTTTCTTGCTATACAACTTACCTTGCCATGTAAAACCTATACGAAGTCATTAATATTACTATTTTATAATTTAAATATTTAAAAAGAAGGTTGATCTCTACCGAACCTCAATCCCACATCTCTGAATCTATTAAGGGCTTTTCCAGAATCTAGATTAAACAATGGGGTTTTTGAATGCACCATCCAGCTCCAAGAGTGTACATTGTCATGATGCACATGCTTGAACTTCTCTTTGACCCTTTGTTGACTTAAATGTGTATTCATGGCTATTATGTAAAGTGTTAAAAATAAAAATAAAAAAATCGAATATAAAATATCGTGGAGAATAAAAACATCACATGTAAAAGTATGGATTGTGTCAAAAATTTCATTTTTGAAACCATTAGTTTTTTGGAAAGACAATTCTAGTTGTATAACAAATAAATAAAAGAATTAGTTTAAACATTAATAATGATAGTTATGTAGCATATATATATATATATATATATATATATATAGATATATATATAGATAAGTTTTAAATATTGCGAAAAAAATTATAAGATGTGGCTTCATGAATTAAATAAACTTGATGAACGAGCTTGACATTTTTTAATTATTATTGAAGTACTATGTTGAAATGAGTAATGAAGGTTGAATTTATTTAGTTAATATTAAGATATTATCTTAGGATTTATAAATCATTATTCTATTTTATTATTTATTAGAAGTATGTTGTAATATTTCATTGTATGAATGCTTATAAAATTATTATTTATAATATTTATGAGTGTGGTATTTGATTTAATATGAAAATTGAGTGTAAACAAATAATTCATAAATAATTATTTGAATATTAAAATAAAAATGAAAAAAAAAGATGCAAGGATTGAGATCATATTTGATTACTTACCTTGGAGGAGAAGTGAATAAGAAAAAAACTAATAATAATAATGTGGATTATTTGGTGAAGTAAGATGGAGTGATTGAAAATTTGGATTCATGGTGAATATTGGTAGTTTGTTGGTTGACTTTTCTCTAAGGATGTAGCTTCTTTAAGAAGGAAAGGATGGTAATTAGATCCTAACTATGAAAATTAGGAAGAGGTCATCCAATATGAAGTAACATTCAAGACTAATAATAGGCTAAATTTTCCAAGTTAGATGTGGAAACTAGGTGTGGAAAATCATATTTGAGTGAAGTAAGGTGGATTATGTACAAATTGATTTTTTTGAAATTAATGTAAGTCACGGTATCTTAAATAGCTTGCATTAAAAAAATAATTGTAGGAATTTCATCGTCACTAAGATCTTTATGTTTTCACTTCTTAAGAAGCACATCTTTTAGAGTGATGCATTGTGCCTCATGATAACAGTTAATGACGTTTAATGATCATGCTAATTATGAAGTTCATTCGAGTTCTACGAATTATGGTAACCTATGATCACATAATACAGGAATGTGTATAGGATAGGATTAAATATTAGCTAGAAATAAAAATTAGGAAGATTTTATAAGCAGAAATTGGGAAAATTCCTTAGCATTAAGGTATTGTTTTCATGGGAAGTGCAAAAGAAAATCCTAGATTGTGTCGATACTAATCGCACCACTAGTTAATATAATGATAACACAAAAAACCTCTGGAAACTTGACTCTCGCTCAGGAAATAATAGTCAATGACTTTACTAGAAAAATACTTCTTAAATGAAATAAATAAAATCAAAATTCATGTCACTCAACAAATCAATTGTAAAAATCAAAATGTTCGATGAAAGAAAATTTGTTCCTATAATTTTAGTTCTTGCACTAGGAAGACAAAATAAGCTTCTTTTCTATGTTATATCAATTCTGCTTCCTGTGCTGCAAAATGACCTTGTTCCTGTACTGGAACAATTATATTCTCTCACTTTGAATAAATTTGTTCTTGTAGTAGAGAGACAAAACAATCACTGTACTATGTTCCTGTATTGGAAAGACAGAACAATTCATGTACTTTTTTCCTGTACTAGAAAGACAAAACAATTCCTATACTGGAGAGCCAGAACAATTCCTATACCAGAACACTCTACAACCAACAATCCTTCATTCTTTAATCTATAAATTGAAATATTGTGTTTTCCATCAAGAATTTAAAAAGTGAAGAAAAGAAAACCTCAAATCAGGCGATAATGAAATAAATCCTAAATTAACTACAACTTGCAACTTGATTGTAACTTGAAAAAATAAATGGGAAACCATTGATCTAAGTGAAAACTCGAAATGTTGTATTTAAATGTAAAAAATTTTCTTAGGAATATTCCATACTCATATATTTTCCGAACTTCTATCATTATGCTAAGTACACCTTGTACATAAACGAATTCAACATTGAATGAAAAAGGTTAACTTCTAGTCCTGAATCCGAATAATAACAGTCGATTATTCCTCCTTAAAAATCAAATGATTAATATAGTAAGAAACATAGTATGAATGTAATGATTTACACAGGTGGGCTAGTGACTCCACATAAGTGCAATTTATATAGATCAGAGTACACTTTTTGGAAATAATTTGTTAAGCAAAAACTTTAAATGTTCCAACCTTGCGACCTTAATTAATAAACCAAAATGGTTTTGAGAAGAGATTCTCATAAAAAAAAGAAGTTTTTTTGATAAGGAAAGTAAACAACAATGATTGATAAATAAATAACACACACAACACACCAAACTCTCAGATCTGACATCACTCGGTGAAAAAAATACATAAACACACAAGAGCATTAACAATATGCACAATCACCATTAAAAGGAAATCCTCACACCATTGAGTCTTGTATCTAGCACATAGTTTGAAACTTTGGGAGAACGAGATGGGTTGGCTGGGCCCTTGCCAATCAACTTGTTTCCCTTTAAGGAAAAGGATTAACATTGAGAGTAAGATCAACATTATAGAAAATAGAGAAAACGAATGCATGAACCTGGGGTTTAGCTTATATTAATGAAGTTCAATCCTTCAGTACATCTTGAGGTCAATAATCTAGCTCTAGTTGACACAAGGAAGGGGGAAGAACCCCCAAAACTGAGTTCAGTAGCATGAGAATACAAATAATGGTTTTCTAGGTAGGCTTGGAGCCATACATTTGTTTTTATAATGATTTTACATTACATGTTTGGCTTTGGACAATCCAATCCTTTGCAAACAATATGGAGATTAAATCCCAACAACATGCCATGGATGGCATATCCATTTCAGCCATGATCTAATTGAAGAAACAAAAATCTGATACAAATTTTGCAAACCTGGGCATATTTCGGAATTTTGAAAAGAATAGTATTTTACATAAACTGACCTAAAGGAACCTCGTGTAATTATTAGACCAATACAAATATGGGAAATATGTTTGGAAGAAACTTAATTTTTCATGGTTACTCTAAGGAGCTCCCTCGAAATTTTCTAATTCAAATCTATTTACTCAGAAATTGTGCCTGAATTTGACTAGTTGGATACTTTTGCAAATTTGAGTTGCATCCTAAAATTTTGGAAAAGTGGTGTTTTTTATGTAACTGCCTCAAAGACCCTCAAGTAGGTTTTATAACATTGTTAATATTGATAAACAATTTTGTTTATAGATAATTGATTATACTCGTAAAAAACCCATTTTCTCATATTTTCGAGATTCACCTCCATCTACATGCAAATCGAGGTCAAATTTGGTAGTTTGAAAACTCTGCGAATTCTGAGCAGATTTGTTGATTTTCTTCTAGAGACCCACATGTTTAACATGGGTGTAATCCAACTCATGGGAAGGTGCTAGAACATCATTTTGGACACTAACCATCTTCATTTTTTCCCGAAAGTATGTCGAAATGTCGATGCCCCAAATCGGTGTAGGAATGCTAATGTAGGATTGCTAGTACATGAATAAAACTAGGTGCAATTAATTGTTGATGCATGTGTATATTTGATCTTGATTTCATATGTCTTCCTAAAACAACACAAAAACCATCATCAATAATGATTTTGATGCAAATCTTATTGAAATAAAGGAAATAAGTTAAATAATGAACACTTACGTGATCATGCTCCAAATTTAAGCTACTAGCCCAACAATTGTGCAAAATGATAGTAATAAAAATGAAAACCATGAGTAATAATAAGGATAGAATGTGAATTAAACATGACAATTCTCGGGCCTAAGACTTGGTAACTGTATGAAGGTTATAAATATTTATGGCACAAACACACACACATATAGATGGTAGAAAAGGAATGTTCTTCCCATTGTACTCGAGGTTAGTTCATGTCCTCACTTGTGTTTTAGTTTTTGAGAAATTTCTAGAGTTAAAAGATTGCAATCTTGTTCTTTCTGCCACGACCACTATAGGAACTCAAATAATAAACTCCATCACAGTTTCTTGATGTTGTTAGCAACTTTAATTTTGTTTGTCGATACCTATGTCTTTGTTATTATTAGGGTTTTTTCAAGGAAGGCCTGTAGATGGTCAGGGTTTCATTGTATGATAGTTCTTAGGGTTTACTTGTACTATTTCAATTAAAATCCCAATCATCATATGTTTTTTGGTATATATATACATATTCCTTAAAGGGCTTAACCCCTTTTATTATTTTAACATCTATCTATTGTTATAAAGATGCGATCGAAGCTTGAAAGGCTAGAAATTAATATTTATTCTTTCATTTGGGAAAAGCATAATTGTATAATTCCTTTCATTTTACAATATTTCTTGCTAATGTATTTATAGCCATGTATTTTACACCCTCGACATCTCATTATTTTGTATTTACCGCGTGCATGTAACACAATTTCTTATGTTCTTCCATACAATTATCATGCAAATTGTGATATTTATAGATTTTTTATTCTCTTTATTTATCATGCATCTGCAATAGATATCTTTCACTACAATATATGTATTTTATTGATAGTAACCCTATATTAACTATTTAACTACTATTTTAATGTAGCAAGTCCGATACTAGGTCAGAGGTTGGCTAGTGGACTCTTGTCATTAGGCACCCAACATGGTTTCCCTTTAGGCTCTATTACTCATTTTACAAACAAATTCGTGTCCCTCATCCAATCAACGAAATTCCTTTCCTTTTCATGCCCTGAAACAACTAGCATTGGCATAAACTTCCTACTTATAATTTAGTTGCATTACTTATTATTATAATAATTCTATTTTTCTCCCACACACACACAAACACACACACACAAATACATGCCAAAAATATATACCTAAACAGTTATATCCTTTCTATAGTTACCAAGCCACAATTTTACCACAATAGAATATGTCATTATTTAATGCAATTTGTATGCATATTGTTTCTTCCCCTACAACCTTAGTATTTCTTCTACCTTTGTCACATCACTTAGATTTTTTTTTAATGTTCACTAACAGAGTGGATGTTGATGTTGGGATTTGGACAATTTTTCTTTCCCAATCCTTCATAGTAAAACAAACTTAATATTACCTATTCAACTCTTTCATAATATCCTCCATCCATGGACAATCATCTTCTTGTAACATATTAGTCCAATACACAAACATGCATATATAAATACTTTCATTCAAAAAATTGTTAGAAAAATTCATACATTCACTTACTCAAATACATCTAGAAAAACATCAAGAGTTGCACTAATATTTCCCACTTAAATCCACTCATAACTCTAAGGTGTAGAGAGAATTTATTTATCTCACATTCATTTCAAGGTAGTGATATATCCTTACCAAGAGAATCCTTGAAAATATATTAAGCAATTCAATGTTCCTTTGAACCACGAATTATGCTTCTCAGTAGTCCCCCCTCCCCCCCAATCTCCACTACTCTTCGCTAGGAAAACAACATTGGAATTCAACTTCAGCTCCACCTCCTTAACCCCTTAGCAATCTCCCACTGATTTTTGGGTTCAAGTATTGTCTTTCTCTCCCACTAATATTTTCCTAAAAATGAATTCCCTTATCTCCCTTAGTCCTGTTTTCATAGATATGCACCCATGACATTTAGCTCCATTCATGAAATCTTGGTGTCCTTCTTCAATAAATTGTTCCACTATATGGAAAAAATGATGATTTTTCTTCTTTTCTTCCTCGCCCTTCTTGTGCATAAATGATTACAATTGTTTTTCTGGTAGTTATGAATCTAATATGCATGATAGCCTTTAATATATTTCAAGAATAATAATAATAAAATAACAACATTTTTTTTATTAATAAAAATAAATATTTACATTGTCACATCATATCACTTGTCCCACATATTCAATATTAAAACCATAAAAATAAATTTAGGAATTGTATCACATAAATCTTTTATATTAATGTGTACTTTAATAATAATATTACCTTTTTACTATTGGTACTATTATAGTAGTAACATCATCATAATTGCATTTTATATTTGGCATAAATTTTCATTTTATTATTCCCATAATTTGATAACCATTAAAAAGCGGTCATATCATCCTTAAATTTATTTTTATTGGTTTTATAGATATGAGTTAATATATATATGATAAATTTTATCGCTCTTTTATCAACAATATTATTATTACTATTATTATCTTTGGTTGTGTTACCTTCCTTAAATGTCGTTAATCGATTTGTAGAATTATGTAATTAAATATGGTTGATATATGATAATTGGTGTAATTAGTTTTAAAACATGGAGAATGGAAATGAGTGATGTATATCAAATACCTTTACCTGTGTGTCTATGATAATTATGCTAATGGGAATCTTGCATTTGGATTCTTTAAAATTAACCAAACTTTACTAATTAGTTGCAAATTACTAAAGAACTAGGAAATTGACTAGATTGAGACGCTGGTATTACAACAATTAAGTGTAATTAGCATAAGCAACATACTTATAAATTTATGAAAGAAAAAGGATTCTATAAGAAACACGCATAAACTCCTTTCCTTGGATCACAACATACTTCAAATTGGTCCAAAAGTCCATATATTTATAAAACCAAGATGTATCCACAACACATTTTCAAAATTTGAATGTGATGAACATTTAGTTGGCTTCATTTCATCTCTCTTTGGTATTTTGATTCTCTGAGGCATTTTGCTATTATTTCTTCTTTTTTATGTTATTGCATTCCTTTTAAATTTCTCCTATATACATGGTTCCTTTATTGCATGTTTTCCTTTCTCTTTGTTTTTTTCTCTATTTTACCTATCGATTTGTAAGGTATTGTCATATAGGTCTAACTAATTACACCTATACAATCGTATATAATGTTTGATCAAGCTATTCTTTTTTTTACTATTTTTTGTCCTAAAAATGAACTTGAATGAAGGTTTGAATATTTCATAATAAAAAAATTATTTTTGGTTCTTCCTGAAGTCATTACTAAAGCATAAATAACCATAAAACCTTAAATAACCAATATGTAATAGAATCTTTTGGTGTGACAAGGATAAGGTTCACAAATATTGCAAAGGATGCATGATGAAATATTTAATTGATACCTGGTTATATTCTCCAGGAAATTTATTTAGTCTAACTAAACAAGTAGTTGAATTCCTAGTCAACTACCTGGTCGATTGCTTAGTCAACCACTCAATTAACCATCCTAGTCAATTTTAGATTACAATTTTCTACCTCTAGGATATCTAAATGTATGTCTATCTTGCATATCATGATATTCCAATAATATCCCATTAGTACAATGCCATAGATAGTTAGAAGACATAGTAAGTTTGTACAACCATCTCCTATAATGATAGCTTCTTGAAGCGCAAGCTTAACTCAAAGTTTCAAAATTTTAAATTTAGAAAGAGGCTTCATAAATATATCAACAAGTTGATAATATATTATATAGTAAACAAGATTCATAACCTTGTCCTATATTAATTGTCTCAGTTAGTGAAAATGATACATATTGTTACGTGAAAGAAGATTCTTGAAGACTTGTGTTGCACTTTGATTGCCAAAATATACCATATTTTATGTCTCAAATATAATGATATGTCCTCCCATCATATTTACGATCAGTAAGCACTAGTTTCCAACATGAATTGCACCATAATAGTTTTCGTTTCTGGTTGAATTAGAGACAACTTCCTTTTCTTCACAAGATTATACTATGGGTCTAGAAACAAAATTAAACACAGGAAACTGTAGAATTCTTATCATTCCCTTATCTAACCAATTAAAAGTTACTATAATTAGCTCACTAGTTCACTTTATCCATCTAATCATTTACACCATGTTGATAAATGCATTTAATATGACAATAAATTATCTTAATGGAATTAATATGAATTTATTCTAAATTATATAGAAAACAAGAAACCACACTAATAATAAAGGAATGTATGATTAATCAATTGTCAGTTAGATCTGGATGGCTTCGAAAAGGTCATCAAGGGTGTAGCATCGAATTTCAAAGATATTCTCTCTACCATATAGTTGGTCGCAATTGTTAGGAGAATGTGTTTCCTTCTAAGAGATAACATGTTCAAATTTATAAGGGAGTGAAGTATGTACACCTCCATAGAATTTAGCAGTCAAATAATTATGTAGAGGTTGTTCCCTTGTCCCACAAACAAGGGATTCTCAAACACCAATTTGGATAGATTGATCTTTCCCTTAAAAATATATTATTATTATAATTATTATTATTATTATTTATTATTATTATTATCATCATCATTATTATTATTATTTTATAGCACATGGTTTCTAATATAACATTCTTAACTTCTATAAAATATTCAACACATATTTTGGTTTGTAAATAAATATATAATTAACCATTTGTAGAACTTGATACCAAAACATTTCAATATATGAAGGTCAATCACCTAAAGTGTATCTACAAATTATTTGTTCAAACAAAAAATTTAATTAATATTACTTTTAAAAATGTCTAGGTCATCCACCCAAAACAAAACAATTAATTGTTCTCCATTTACAAGCAATACATACATACTCTAAAGTGGATGTAGAGGATTTGAAACTAATATTAATAAAATAAAAGTCTATCTTACGAAACTAAGGGTATTTCAACCAACATACATGTAATTATTAATTTGGCATACAAGAATATTATCCCTTCCAAAGTTGAGGTATTTCTTGATATATATCTCTTTAGTGATATCAACATGTAATAAATCACTTTCGCCATATATTTTATGCACATCCCATCCATTGTAATAAACAAGTGAAAGAACTAGTGAAAACTGTTATCACCAAAAATTGATCATCTAGCCATAATTTATTAGATGGATCAAAGTACACCATGTAGGGCAAATTTTACCATAGTAAAACTTCTTTCACTATGAGAAATGACGTAATAAAGAACATATTTTTTAGTCAATTATAATTAAATCCATTAAGAATAATTAAATAAATCACTATTTATTTAATTATCTTCTAGGAATAATTAATTAAACTATTGTTTAACTAATATTACTTGCATATTTGACCCATTTATGAGAAATAAATGGATTAATCATTAATTATATTATTTTTCTCTAGGAATAATTAATTAATCACTAATTAGTTATTATTGCTTCTCAAGTATGACTAAATCCTTAAGAATACTTAAATAAATCATTATGTGTTTATTATTTTTTAACCATATTTCTTGAGATTTATTTATTTATTATTTCTAAATAAAAGTTTAAATACATTTTCCCTGTAACAAAATATAATAAAATATTCCAAATGGCTAATTCTAGAATTCGGTTAATAATATTTTATTATTTCCCATTATTAAAGAATAACCTAATGTTTTGTTATAGATAGAAGGGTTTTACATTCATTCTTCACTTTTCATTATTTTCATTGTTGCACTCATTGTTGTAGATCTGATTATTATCATTGTCGCACACAATCTTCTTTTTAATTTGAGTTCTCATTGAGCTCAAACATTTTTTGTTTGCTAGGTTTTACACATTATAGAGGAGAGAGACTCTAGAAAAGTTGAAGACATTGAGGATACCCAAGAGCCCATCCAATAGAGGGCGACTGGTAGCATTATTTGTTCCCTTCATAGTTTTTATTTAATAAAATAAATTCTTTATATATCTGGTTTCCATTGGATTATTGGAGTTACTTGCGCTTCTTCCATTGTGTTGTTTAACTAGTTCTATAGCATAGATCAGGGTTTTGGTAGGTTTTGTTCCTGCCATTTGCTACAAATCCACATTGTTTAATAGTCATTTTTATTGTTTGGGTTGTTTTTCATCCACAACCTAAAGTGATTTCTTTTCGTACACCTTTGAGAAGAATACTTATTTGCAAATTCGCGACTCCATTGCATTTTTAATTCTGATCCAAAAACCTAGGCGACCTTCTATTTTTAGCTTATGGTTTTTATTTTTCAGTCTCTTAATGTTGATTACTAGCATTCTAACCCTAGATCAACCAAATTTCTAATATCCACAAGTTTTTTGGTTATTTCTGTAGGTCACAGTAAGCAGCCACGACAGAGACGACAAATCTTTCTGAGAATTGACGCCTGAGAACTAAGGAGAAAAAATCATAACTTTTTACCCCAAACCTATGATATGGAGGTCTAGACCTCACTTTCTAGCCCAAAAAGTGTGATATCCCCCTAAACAGGTCAATACCTGTGATTTTAGTGTTTCTAGGATTTTTCCTGATATTTTTCTAGGTTTTGTCGAGAGCAGTCTGTTGGGTTAGTTGACCACTCTATTAGCTCTCTTAGGCCTTGATCTACTATGTTTCGATCATCGAAGTGTAATTTATCCCCTTAGGGCTTCTAGTAAATTTTGAAATTTATAGGAGGAGTTTAGTAGAGTAAGAAGTTTGAGGTTCTGCAGAGCTTTCAACCATATCTTCCAGATCTATAACTTCCTTTTTTAGATCTTCACAGATAGGTTGTTTCCATCCAAATTTCCCTCTTAAACCTTATTTGTTCCTTTGCCTTAGGCTACCACTGTTTTCCCTAGGCTTCACACCCATCTCCCTATCTTTTGCAGTGATTTTCCTCAATGCTTTTTTCTGTTGCTGCACCACTTTCCAGTAGTATAGTGTCATTTGATCCTAGTAGCACAAAAATTTATATGTCTTGGCATTTTTTGTGTGTTTTCAGTTGATTTTCCCACCAACCACCTCAAAATTTGCAAAACCTATTTTGGGTGAGGTTTTAGAGAGTTGACTTGTTGTTTGTTTTCTGTTTTTAATTTCAGTTTATTTGAACAATCTTTTTCCTTTTTCAAACATGATCTGTGCTTAACTAATAAACACGCTTACACATACAAGCACACCTTAAGCGAAGGGTGCTTGGTTTACACCGTGAAGCCAATATTTAACTTAATTAATTTATCTCCCCACACATAGACAAAAACATCTTGTTTATCTCCCTTCACCATTTCAGTGTCACTTGTGTCTTACAGCCATTGCGCCACCAAGGCCTATGTCACGAAGAGTCGTAGGCCTTCATCCCTAGTTTTGGCTTTGATGTATTAATCCTCCGCACAAGGTTCCAGTTAATCATCCCTCGAGTCCCCATACCGACTCTTCTTCGTGTTCATCTTCTTCCTCATTCGATTCTGATCCTCCTTCACTACATATGGTCATAATGTCATGACCCATTGCAAGTGTAGGAAACCAACCTGGTGTTGGCTCCAGTTCTACCTGAGTTGTCACATCTAGTGGAACTGTTATACGAAATGTTTTGAAGCTCCAATGGTACCTTTCATGGCTGAGTTGAGCCTCCTGGAATTTAGCTAGTTGATTAATGACCCTATAGACCATGATTCTGGTTGGCCAACTATGCTGACTAAGCTTCCCTTAAACATTCCCAAGTTTGAGGGTAAGTCTAGAGAGGAGCCCACCAATCACATCCTCTCCTTCAATAGGTGGTGTTCATCAAATTCTATCACCGATGATTCCATTCATCTTCGGTTGTTCCAATGTACACTCACTAGAGATGATCCAAAGTGGTACATTAACCAACCTACTCCTTCTCATTCCACTTTCACAACAATTTCTAAAGTGTTCCTTTCATACTTTCAGTAACCTCTCTGATATGACATTGGTACAGAGCTATTGACCGCATTTCGTCAGTCCTCTACCAGTCATTTTTCGATCAAGTTTAGGAATGGCATACAAGGAGGAGCATGTGCCATGCTACTCCCTTTGAATACTGTGTCTACATTGATTGGTTTCTTAGGACTGTGTTAGCACCTATTTCCAAAGATGTCACATCTTACTTTCCTCAGACAGAGGAAGAGTCTCTCCAGACCTCTATGCTCAATCATGTTATGTCTATACTGTTATATCATACCTCCCTCATCCTCATGGTGTCAATGAATTGGGGGCATCTCACACTATCGATGGTATCTTTGGAGCTGTTTCACATCCTTTTCCATATACTCAACAAGGCTATGCCCATCTGCAAGGGGGAACCAGTTCCTCCAATGCTTATCCCCCTCCTTCCATCAATGTGTATTCAGGACAAATCACATCTTCTGCATTCATCCAATGGCATGAGCAAATTTCAGGGGAAAATAGTAGTCAACCTGTCTACCAAACCATTTCACCCTCACCATCTTACAGCTATGCATCACCGAGCGCTCCAGCCTCGCAGGCATTAGCGTTGCAGCGTCCTATGCATCCTCAGTCCCATTAGCCACTGCCCCATAAAGATGAAGTGTATGCACAACAAACTACATCTAATCCCGAAAATTTGAAGAAAAAGAATAAGGAGAAGGATAGCTAGGGTAACGAAGGTAACCATGGTAATGAACCACAGGGGAACCATCCTAACACCAACAATCAGCAATAGGGAAATCATCCCAAGCAGAGCAAGGGTATTCGTACAGACATGCCTTGGGCATGTTGTGGTGTACATGGCCATTATACTCATGAGTTTCCCCTCTTATCCCAAATGCTACAAATGTGGAAAGTCCAAGTAGCTTCTAGAGGTTAATCTCTGATGCAGCAACCGCCTCAGAATCCTGCACCATCTCAGCTAGGCATGCTCACAAATCCTTTCCCTTAGCAAGGATTTGCTGTTGCTCAACCTCAACAAGGTGAAGCAACCCAACCTCCCCAACCTTCTAGCCCTAGTGACTACGGGGTCCTCATGATGAATTCTGATGAGGTCAATACCTCTGATATCAACTTGCAAACTCGATCATGTTAATATGAAAAGCATCATCTTCATCCGCAACTCAGACCAAAACTAGAACATCTACTAAGCCTCTTACGACACCAAATGATCCGTTATAGATCCTTCAATGTAAAGTTGAGTCAATTACCAAGATCCCCAAGGTATCGTTGCACTGTAATGCAACTTCTAACCAAGTTGCCCATACACACAATATAGTAAATGACATGGGACAATGCCCTGATGCCATGTTGATGTTGGAAGTGCTCTAGTCTTGCCCATATCAAAAGAAATATCTACTAACTTGTTTGGGAGTAGTAGATCCTTCAGACGATTGCTTGATTTTCTTTCCTATTGATATGTTAGAACATCCTCCATTAACACCATTTGTTACTTTCCAGACACTAATTGAAGTCCGTAATGACATCATCTCTCGATGTATTATTGATGAATGTGCATCAACTTGTGTGATGTCCATTGATGTTTGGAAGCAACTCAAGTCACCTAACTTGTCCCCATCCACCATCACTTTTCATGCTTGGGATGGTCACTCCTCCAAGCCTCTCAACATGTTTCACAACTATCCAGTGACTCTTGCGGGAAAGGTTGTTCATGTAGACATTGAGGTTATTGATCCCCTTTTATATTACAACATTCTTTTGGGTTGTAGTTAGACATATGCCATGTCAGTTGTCGCGTATGCATTTTTCCGCAATATGTACTTTCCCCATGAAGGAAATATCATTACTAACAATCAATTGACATATTATGAGTGGTCATCATTAACCTCCCCTGAGTCCATTATCTAACTGATGTTCGGCAAGTAGTGTGCCAGCCCTCTCACCAGTGTTTTGCCTAGATTCTACAAATATTCCACCTTGTTGGGTGCTTTCATTGGTCGTCCCCCTCCCATCTCTGAGACTAGCTCTTTGAGTGTTTGCATGTTACAAGTCTCACAGGCTACTCAAAAGTAGATTGGTACCTCTAGTCAGCAACCAGCTCAGCACCCAGCTGTTACCATCTCAGTCGAGCCATCCAGATCCACCTCCCATTACCTCCTCCATTTGTGGGTGACTATCCTTTGTTCCCACCAGGAACTATTCCTCTAGGTATTAACCATCCAGGAGTTGTTTTGTCAGGACATTACCCTATAGGACAAATACCTTTTTTGTTTCCTCCTCCTTTAATATTCTTTGTCCCTATCATGGCTTCATTTACTCTCCCTAACAAGAACTTTGGGGATCCCACTTTTGTACACTGGTCCCCCAACGAACACTCCGCCTAGTCAGTTCGTGTCGTATCATGCTTTGACCCTAATTCATCCAGTTCCTACAACCCCTGTCACTGCTCTAGTTCCATCACACCCTCAACATGAACACTCCTATTGTGAAAGAATCCTAACAAGGGGACAAAGCTAAGAGGAAAGAACCTAAGGACAAGGCTCCCCAAGCTCCTCCAGCCCCCAAAGCCCCAAAGATGACACCTTCATGCACTTTCAATGCGGTTGTTGGGCATGCCACCAATAATTTTCCTCAACTTCCTTGTCTCAAACCTTTGGTTCATGAAATGTTTCCTGAATCTAGCATCCATGAGGTCCAAGTTACATTTCCAGATCAACCAACAGACATAAAACATTGCGCAAAAATCACCCTTGTTCCTTGTGCAATCATTATGGTCATTATTCCCATTATTTCCCTCGTCTCGACGAATTTTGTGAGTCCCTCCAGGTGCTTCGCGACTTCAGGGCTACCTATAGCGGGTCATCTACTCCTCTACCTATAGATTATGTTACCACTAGTATACCAAAATAGGGGCACTCAGGTCTTACCATCATGATCCCTCTCCCTGATGTCGAGATGATAGACTCCACGGTCCACATCCTTTACCCGTTTTCATCCTTGAGTTCCTCACAAGAAAAACTTTTTGAGGTTTCTACGTGTTCTTTTATTGAACCTCCTTCATTAGAAACCTACATCTCAACATCAATAGATTTTCCATCTACTAGCTTGTCGTCAACCATTTTATATGATGCGTATGTGAACCTTCTTTCTGAGGATGATGCACTAGGTGTTGCCACCGCATCATGTAGTCAATCTTCCTCCCATACACTCATCTTCCATTCTGATGAGGACATCATAGAAGCCATGACAACCATAGATTACCCTCTTACTGATGATGATTGATGACATATATGATACTAGGCCTATTTCTATCTTTTGATCGATGATGACCTTCATCGTCGTGGTGTTGATTGTGTACTTTGTCATTGTCTCACTCATCCAGTATGCCCATACCATACTAGGCAACACATATGCCCCTACATATCCTTATCAATCTTTGGAGGATCTCATGCTAAGTTGGGCTGATGTGCTTTAATCCTTTTTTCGAGCGCTTGGAATATAATGGTAATCCAAAAATGCCTCCTACTAGGGGGCGTCATTCCCACCTTTTCATAACATATCAATCTCCTCCATCACATATTCTTAGAGGAAGTACACATGCTTAGTGGAATGATGGTTTTCCTCTGGCCATATTTTCAGTTGAGTAAGATAATTCTCGGCCTAGATCCCACCGGATCTAGGTGTGGTCAATTATCCTCCCATTCATTGGATAGTTTGTCCTACTGGCCTCTCTGGCAAGCCATATTCACATCGCATATCGAAGACGCTTGATACCATATCTTCAAATATTCTATTCTATGTCATACCACCTTTACCACACAGTCCCCATGTTTGACATAGTGGGTGAGGATGATTCTAGACATACTGTAGTAGGTAATTCTCATTTTCCTCTTCCCATAATTCTTCACCTTGAACCATCATTTCAAGCAGCATTAAGGACATCTTTAGAAAAGTAAGGCCACTTACCTGAGAGTCTTAGATCTTTATTCCAATAGTTGGTTTTTTCGATATGATCTTCGCAAGATTTAGGGCCTTATCCTCCTCTCCAAATTCACCACAGCTCATTTAGAAAATGAATTAAATTAAAGGGAAAAATCCATTTTCTAGAAAAAAAATCACAGATGTTCTGTCACCCATTGCGACCAAACTGTAGCTTAGTTTGATGATCCATTATGGCCATTGGAAATTTCTCATCGAGTACTGTAATGGGTCTCTCTTAGCTTTTGATGATTTGACACTTCACTGAGAATCCATTTTTCCAAGAAGGGTCGCTTCGTCGCCTCTCAAAATCGAATTTCTTCTTGAAAGACACTTTTAATTTGGGGGCCACCTTCCCTTGTCACTTTTCATCTCATGTGTCGATTTTCTTCATGAGAAACCATCATTTTCTCATTTTTTCATGGTCCCCATGAGGGCTATTCTATGTGGTAGCATCATCGATCACCCTTGTTCAGGGCATCTCTGATGAGTCACCTTTTCATCCGAGTTTGTTTCGCATCCCATTATATCATGTCAAATTATTCCATCCATCTTTGCATACCATTCATCTCATGTTTTCCATTTTGGCCTTCAATCATACTGTACACCATCCCCTCCAGAGTTGAGTCAGTTGTTGCAAGGTCAACCATGCACTTTATGCTCTAACAAGGTGTTCATGCCTCAAAAATCACTACAACAACAATGGGGGATAACCACCCGGTCTGGACCTTAAAGCAGCTCCTTTTCCATTTGGATTAGTGGCTTCAACTGATTTAACTAGGTCCAGTTACCTTCTCTCCATCGCTATTGGTTTATGATGAATCTTTAACTATCAATAGACATGGATAACAGATCACTTCTTCTTGTTGATCAGGCAAGAGAATGATCCTTAAGCTGATTTGGGTTCAGCCAAGCCATAACTAAAATTTTGCCTCTTTGAGAAGAGGACTTAAGAGAATGTAAAAATTACTCTAAATGTAAACTTATTCTATAATGCAAGCAAAAAGAACTATCTTAATTCTATCTCAATTAGGCAGATATAGATCTAACCCAAACAAGAGCAAGATATTTAAAATAATGGGATTTAAATATGTCTTGTTTATAATGAATATCAAGTTAATGAAGTAGTTCAATTAACTGACATTATGGATACCAAAACACATCCTATTGAGACCTCTTAACTGAAATAATAGACCAACTACACTCAGGAAGAAATTCACAAAAATTATATTGATTATCAAATCAGTAAATCCAATAATTAAACAATAATATGCAAAAATAGTTCACAACATATTATTGTTTAATAAATCAGTTTTATAAGACAAATTTTTGAGTCAATAGTTACTCAGAAATCAGAAATTAATTCATAAGAACAAAGAAACATAATAACAACATTGAGACAAATTACCTATATTGAAAAAAGTTCACAAACATAAATAAAATGACACATTCCTGTTATCATAAAAATGAAACTAATATTTGAAACAGTAGTATTAGAAATGCAATTTTATTGCATCCATTTCTCTGACACTAGTCTCCAACAGTCCTTTACATTACTTGAACTTCTGATTTCAAAGCTAAAGCCACAATAGTGCAAACTTTTCCCATCATCCTCTACTCCCTCCTACAACTTTAAATTATTATTACATAAGTGCTTTTAGAGATCAAAAATTGCATAGAAGAGCAACCCCTCATTACATTCTGCAATCTATTATTTATAGTATTTCCAAAAGTATTTTGAGATGAGAGTTTGTTGAAGAAAAAATCTACCCAATCCAATTTTATTTTCTCAAAAATTTCAATCTTTAATTGCCAGAGCATTCTCATTTATTGATATCCTTTTCTCCATATACCTTATAATGTTTTCATGTAAAAAGAAATAAAAAATGAATTAAGATGCAACAATAAAATCAAAATATCATTTCTGGCATTAAAACAAATCTAATCAAATGCAATTTCTTAAATAATTGAAAATAAAATATAAGCTTTCTATTGATGCCTAGGATGATTTAATTGGCAAAGGATGTTATTGACGAATGGATCTGTAATTAGAAGATGCTTGGATAAATGAAAATGCAGAAAATAAAACTCAGAAAATTAATTTTGTTTTAAAATTTGTAGCTTGATCTTTTGCTTGATTTTTGAACCAATGAATAACCAAATCTATTAGTGAAAGCTCCTTAGAAATGTTCTCCTTGATTTTATCTTTCCAATGAGCCATCCTGGGAATCATTTGGCCAAGTAAAACTCAATCTATGAGCTTCCAAAATAGATGAGTTAATTCTGGCACAATTCTGGAATTTGCTAAAAAAATCAAAATTTTAATTAAGAATTCAATTCTAAATTAAATTGTAATGATCTAATAATTAATACTAATTTAATGGTTAATCATAAACTAAACTAACTATTTAATAAACTATTTATTAATTAATATTAATCTAATTAATAACATTATAATTTAATTAAATTAATTATATATTTTATATATTAATTAATTTAGAATTAATTATTTTAAATATATAATATTAAATATTTATTATAATATTAACTAAGCTATCCTACCATTCTACTTTTCCCATACGTATGTATTGAAAATTAAAAAAAAATGAATTATAAAGCTCACAATGAAACTTTATAACCTAAGTTAATGCCACCTGCACTTTAATGATCGCGTGATCGGCAATCGTGAAGATGGAAGGTCCTCCAAAATTGTAACAACTTTGAAAATCCTTTTTTTTATTTTTTTTATATATTTTAATTTTTATTTTGTTTTATATTAATGGGATTTATTTTATAAACTACAACTATTTTAATAAAAATTAAAATTAAACTACAACCACTTCGAAAATAAATGAGAAATAAACTACAACCATTTCGAAATTTTGGGTTTTCGAGATTAGTAATCAATTTGGAAATTGGAGTAAATTACTAAAATCTTGATGCTGCATGATTTGGCTAAAAAATGAAAAATGTTAGTAATAACTAACTAGGGGTTAATATTTAAAATAAATGCATTATTAAACTAATTTATTTACAAAAATGGAATATTGTACATTTTATGCATTTTTAACTCAGGATAGATAAATGATGAGACTTTAAAGGAGTACCATTTTCAAACCAGTTGACCAAATGAGGTAAAACAAATGTCAATGGGAAGCTTATAAAAGATCGATTCTAACAAAGCAATCAAAATAAGAATCCAAAGAAAATGAAAAATTAACAAAAGCATAGGATAATCAACTAAATAAAAATCCTAAAAGGTGTTTAGCCAAAATTTTTATAGAAAGGGTCCTCATTATTTGAAGTGAACAAATCAAAATGGGGGGTTGTGTCTTTACCACAACACAAGGGAAGTCATCTGTTTGTCCCTTAGTCCCATTTTATCCATTTTCCTTTACGTCAGTCGATCCGTCACATTACTATTTTACCTTTTTCCTTAGTTGATGATCCTCATTTCCCCACCTATGGAGGGCCCTATTCTATCGACATCAACACATCTATTACAGAAGAATATCCTAGAGGGAAGTGTATCTTAATTCTAGCTTCCACTCTTGTTCATTACATTGGATCAAGCAAAGGGAATTATCATTTCCCTTTGACTTGGTTGTTTCATTCTCCTAATTCATACACATGATGGATGGGTGATGTAGCAGAATATACTAAGGCTTCATGGATGTGTGTGAGATGTTTCGGACCTCATGAGGGGGTGGCCTTTCAGGTAGCCCCCCACATGCTCGGATGCCTTCATATTATGCTATATCCTCAGATGTAGTTCCGTAGATTTGATGGGTTTGGTTACTACCACTTGTAGTGCTCATGATACACATGTCTCCTTCAAATGATCCATCTAGTTTTGGAGAGACCTTTCCTATTTAGCGGGGCTTCTTTGGTTGTTATACCATCCCCCCCACCCATTTTTTGACGAAAGGGCCATTATATCTCATGTACTCAGATATTATTGTATTTAGTCCAGCTCATGTTTTCCTAGGCACATTATTAATATTGGACACATTATATTATTTTCTAGCTCATTTATGCCAACATGTCATGTACCATTCAACATGTGCTTTATTTCTCAACTTTATTTTCCTTGGTGCCTTATTATTTTTGTACTAAGTTATTTCAATGAGTATAGGTATGCCTCCCATGCCTCACTGAGATCCAGTACCACAACATAAAAGGAGGCTTAAACTGGTCTTGCCCCGTCTCTCACTATACTTTGATACTTTAGCTCCATTGGTCTATCTCTCTCTCTTTGACTCCACTTCATTGTCTATTGATTATGTCCTTACAATGTACTTTGGTAATACGTTTTTCTTCTAACCCTCATACGTTGGGGGGAAATCTGTTGTCACAAAAAAATGATCATCTAGCAATAATTTACTAAATGGATGGAAGTACACCATGTAGGGCCAATTTTACCATAGTACAATTCCTTTCACTGTGAGAAATTACTTAATAAACCACATTTTCTAAGTCATTTATAATTAAACCCATGAAGAATAATTAAATAAATCACTATTTATTTAACTATCTCCTAGGAATAAGTGCTTAAACCATTATTTAACTAATATTCTTTGTCATATTTCACCAAGTTTTGAGAAATAAATAGATAAATAATTAATTATCTTATTTTTCTCTAGGAATAATTAATTAATCACTAATTAGTTATTATTCCTTGTCAATTTTGACAAAATCCCCTAGGAATACTTAGATAAATCATTATTAGTTTATTATTCTTTAACCATATTTCTTGATATGATAAATAAATCACTTGTTTATTTATTATTTCTAAATAAAAGTATAAATACTTTTTTCCTCCAACCAAATATAATAAAAAATTTCAAATGGTTAATTCTCGAATTTGGCTAACGATATTTTATTATTTCCCATTATTCAAGAATAACCTAATATTTTTTCATAAATATAAGGGTTTTACATTCATTCTTAACTTATGATTATTTTAATTGTTTCACTCATTGATATAGCTCTGATTATTATCATTGTCGCACACCATAATCTTTTTCATTTGAGTTCTCGTTGAGGTCAAACATTTTTTGCCTCATGGGTTTTACACATTATAGAGGAGAGATACTCTACAAAAGTTAAAGACATTGAGGATAGACAAGAACCCATCCCATAGAGGGGGTCTGGTAACATTATTTGTTCCATTCATAGGTGTCGTTTATTAAAATATATTTTTTATATATCTTGTTTCCATTGGATTATTGGAGTTACATGTGCTTATTCCATGTTAGTGTTTAACTACTTATGTTGCATAGATCAAGGCTTTGACAGGTATTGTTTCTATCATCTCCTGCATATCTGCATTGTCTAACAGTGATTTTTATTGTTTGTGTTGTTTTTCATCCACAACCTAAAGTGATTATTGTTTGTACACTTTCGAGAAGAATACATATTAACAAAAATTTATGTAACTTGTCATGCCCTCATGCCCTTGTGTGAGAGTGAGATTACTAGTATTTTACCATTTAGTGTAAGAATGAAAAAGAAAATATTTCAAACTATGTGATGATGATAAGAAGTTCTCTTCTCATCTATTATAGCCAAACCCAATTTGATTTAATTAACCAGAAACATTTGATCCAATGTTAAACTAATTAAGTCACTGAAATATTTTTAATAACTTGCAAAACTATTAATAATAATAATAATAATAATAATAATATCCATTTTTAAGGTCCCAACCAAGCCAGACACCAAATTGGCGTATGAGAACCCCTTGTTTATGGGACAAAAGACCCACCTCCGCGCAACGATTTGACTGCTAAGTCTACAAAGGCATACATACTCTACCCCCCTTTGGTTTTGAACCTGTGTGCTCTTAACCATCAGGCCCACTCAAGCTCTATAGAAAGAAATGGATATATATTTGATGTGCACCTCACATTTTCTACCAAAGTGGCTAAATTAAATCCATTTTTTGTTGTAACAAACCTCCGTGAAATTTCAACCTAGATGGCCAAGGGAAGTGTCCTATTTTTTCTCGTCATAGGTCTCATCATTTTTCCCGAAATAGTTGGATGTATGATGGGTCATTGCTAACCAAAATAATAACTAGTAAACCCATGTGGCATATCTATATTTAAACCTATGAACTACATCATGTTATAAATTGATGGTTCAACTAATTGAACAAAACCATGAGATTGATTTGTGTGTACTATCGCAAATAGAGAAAAAAGTATAAGAGGACATAATAGAATATTTTTCTCACATCTGCAACAAAGAATATGATAAAAAAAATTACAAAAAAAGATATATATATTTGTAATTTTCATTTTATTTCTATTAAAGATGCTATAATCGATGAAAATTTTAGAAGTTAATATTTTTCATTAAATAATTAATTTCAGTTTTCCAAAAAAATTCAATATTTTACAAAAGATAAGTTCAATCCAATTTTATTGAATCAAATTCCGTCCAAATATTTTAGAATCTAAAATCCAATGAAATCTATTTTTTTTTACAAAAATATTATTAAATATTTTAAAAATTATCAGCATTTAATAAACTTTATTAACTTATTATTATTATAAATCCTTAAAATATTCACTAACCTCTTTTATATATATAGATAGATATATACATTCATTCTTTTCTATATCTATTTTCTTAACTCTCCCAATTCGATTTATTGGGTGATATCTAATTGATAATAGATTCACGTTAGCACACATTTCTTATTAATAAATTCTTAATGAGCTTGTATTATACCAAATTCCTTTTATTTTAATTTCAATTTTTCAAATCGTTTTGCTTTCCAATAAATAATGTTGAGATATAATTCCTTTAGTCCGGTGATCACATGTCCCATTCCATATATTTAGTTTTGATACTACAGAACTATAAATTCCCAACATTCCATCGAAGATAACTGGTGAAATAAACAAATAAAGTTCGACTAAACTATGATCATCTTTCAAAAGAAAATTCAAAAGTAGTCGAAAAATTATGCAAACTCTTACTTAAGCATGACATCTATTCCATCACAGAAATTTAGATACAATGTATCTATTATTTTCCACAGTAGTAACGTGTAAATGTAAATTTTCCAACCCCTTTCCTCTTGATGTTGTAGTGATTTTATACTCCACCGTACTCATGTAAGGCGTGGAATGAGATGATAATATTTTTTTTTGTTATTTAATTATTTAGAAATATTATTTTTATTTTATGAATGTGTTTGTATGTTATATTTGAAAATTTTCTCATATTATGTATATTTTTAATTTTAAAAGAGAATATTTTTAATGATGATTATGTAATAAAAAGGGTCGTTATATTTAATTATTTATATTTTATAAAATAAAAATTATGATTTTTTATTATTAAAATTTATTTTTAAGTATATTTAAAATTTTATAAAAACAAAATTATATAATAAGTTTATATATTTTGAAATAATGTTTTTGGAATTTTAGTTTAATTATCAATAATTATTCGGTGGATAGAAGGTTTTTGGAATTTTAGTTTTATTATCAATAATTATTATGTGGATAGCATGGAATTAACCTCCATATAGTATTCCAAAATATTTTTAATAGTATACAAAAATCAAAGTTCTAGATTTATTTTCGATCTAGTTATGTCTTTTTCCCTTTTAATTGAATTAATCAATTAAAAAAATGTCAAATAAACAAGTGCCTTATGAAATGATTTATGGTTTTTCAGCATGTGGTATTTACAAACCATGATATTGATCTATGATATTGTGACAAAGCCTATTTCCATATTAAGAATCTCTATCATAAAGTGGGGTTGAATCTCCATGGTTTCCCTAGTATATCGTTTAATGGTAGGTTGTGATTAAATCTATTAGGCTATTTGCATTCTATAAATCGGGATTTATGATTTTTTCTTCTTTTTCTGCCATGGTGTATGGATAACTCCTTGGAATATTCCAGGCTAGGCCCAAGATCATTGCGACAAATCCTATTTCCATATTAAGAATCTTTATCATAAAGTGGGGGTGAATCTCCATGGGTTACCTAGTATATCGTTTAATGATAAGTTGTGATTAAATCTATTAGGCTATTTGCATTCTATAAATGGGCATTTATGATTTTTTTTCCTTTTTTGCCATGGTGTATGGATAAGTCCTTGGAGTATTCTAGGCTAGGCTCAATATCAAACCTAGTGGCTACGACTATAACACCAAGAGAATATCCAACCACCCTATTAGCTGCCACTATAACACCAACATTGTATCCAACAACTAGCAAGCTAGATATATTAGAGATTTATGATTTAGCAAGAGCGAAGACTTTAAGAGGGTTTGGGAGCCTACTTGTTAAGCCTTATCTAAAGAGGATAAACATGTCCCTCCATGGGATTTGAAACAGAGTGGTGGGGATAACATCACATTGTGATGACAACTAGTTTTCCCATTACTAAAAGCTTTATTAGCGACTTAAATGTCTTCCAACCCTAAGATTTGAATGATTGTCAATTATATTATCATAGTTTTCATTTTTTCTTGCATCATTGTCCTAAATATATAGGCCTTCATCAACCCTTTAACTCATCTCATTGGCCTAGTTTATAAAATTCATGTAATTACCAAATAGACTTGTCCATTTCACAATAAGATCACCTAAATGTTTGTTTTTTGAATTTAAAAATTACATGGATGAGTGAGATTTAATAAAGAAAATATATTCTCCCTATTCTCAATACATCAAATAAGGCTAAGCTCTAATTCTAATTTAGGTAGTTAATAATTTATTTCATTATTATTTATTTCAATTATTTCATCAATAAGACCAGTGAGCTTCATAAAAACTGTAATAAAGAAATAAGATTGAAGAAGTAAACTTCAAATAAAATAGCCACTATAATAAAAAAAAATTAGAAAAGAACAAAATAAAATGAGAATTAACTTTTTATATTAAAAAATTAAAAAATTAATTAAATAATATTTAATTAATTGTAATAAGGTAAAATTTAACTTTAATAATACTATGCCTATCTACATTAATTAATACTATGCCTACTAGCATTTTATATTTAACGCAATTTCAGATATGAATAAAAATTCTAACATCCTAAAAAAAACACGTCTTTAAATGCTCAAAATGTACATACTATACCACTTAAAGTTAAAATTTCTGATTGCTAATCGAATACGAAAACATAACAGGAAATATTAACTTGATTAAAAAGTTTTGATGTGAACGATTCGATGATATGTCTCGTCATTTAAAAGATCTCAAACCACAACAGGCTACAATGACACGTAGAAACGAAAAATACTTTACTGAATCAAAATCTCTGTAAACATACTTGGCACATGATTTTGTCAAATATATCGGAGATTGTCGGTGTTATTTGTCATTTTTTGTCCGACTCATCTTGATTAATATTAATTTATTGATTTCCAAATTAAATTATAATGCACTAAAACACTCGAAGGTTCCAAGGAAGTGTAATCTTGTGCAAATTAGTCGAGTAAAGGTCATTGGGAAGGTGAAAGAGATTTTCTCATGCAATGCAAGGAGGAAGAGTGGTTAAACAAAATTACCAAAAGTTTGGACAAAGTCAATGTGTTTGGATGGAACGTTAATTAAATAATATATTAGAGCACGAGGTAAATTCAATCAGATAGGCTGTTTGTTGACACTGAACAAGGTGGCCAATGTTTTGCTAATTGCTGCATATTCCATGGTGGAGCTTTCATACATCAAAAAAGCATAGGTGTTTCATTACCTAGAGCTCTAATACAAACATAGATTCGTAAATGAGACGAGAGGATAAAACAGGAACCGTTATAAAAGGTAAGGGCAATTGTTTGGATGGGTCGAGATTTCAGATTATAGTGGGTGAAAATTTTAAATTTCTGATGGCTAAATGACCTCAAACACCTGGTGATGCAGGGATACCGGCTTATGTATAAGTGCACTGGGGCAGGAACCTTATCTCCCATTTATGTTTGCTTTCATGGCCGCACTTTAGTTCGCTCCTGCATTCAATGGATGAAGCGATAACAAACATGGGGTATCTGACTATAGTATAACCGTCCTAATTTAGATTGCAGATTTTCACAATATATATTTCCAATAAATACCAATGAGTTTTACCAATGAGTTTTCTTATATCGGATTAGGATTGCATATTTCCAGAATATGTTGAAATATAATACACATTAATCTGTTTTTCATATCAGATCCACAAATTCTGGAAACATTTCAGAATATGACGGACTTTGATGTATTTTTAGTGTCAGGTTGGCGTTCAATTTGTGAAGAAATGTCTGACCTCGAGATTTATTCTGATTGTTATCATTACATAGGTTTATAACACTCAAGGCTGTCGGAGGGCAGAATCACAGTGGCCGTTATTAACAGGCAAGGCTCTAGAGTTCGGTACTTGCTTTCACTGGTGGATCAAATTAGCTATAACAGATCTGTGGTTAGGTAAGGAGGTTTCATATTATAGGTTTTGTGATCAGATTGGGAGAAAGACTATGCATGCTTGAGAACTGCTCCAACCGAAAGCTGCTAGATTTGAGAAAAAACAATTTACATTGTTATAGTTAAAAAAAACCAATATCCATTGTTGATAGTTTCAAGTGAGCATACTTGATTGGGAATGGAGTCGACATTAAATCCAACCAGTAGCGCGTACGAGGCGGAGGTGCACAGCGAGCTGCCTCCGGGGTTTAGATTTCATCCCACCGATGAGGAACTCGTCTCTTCCTATCTCACGAAAAGGAAAATGGACAGCACCATCTCTGGCATTGCAATTGGAGAGGCTGACTTAATTATTGCATCATAGGATCTGGTATCCATATGGTAGGTATTGTGGTATAACAATTGAAGATATTGTGATATAATAATGGGAGAGGCATGTTAGGTCCCTTATAATACTAGTGTAGTTTTTTAGCTTTTTATTGTTATTGTTAGTGTAGTCCTCATATTGTTATTTTTGTGCCCATGTAGTCCCCATATTGTTATTATTGTGCCCCATAGAAGCCACCTATAGTTATTGTTGTGCCCTTACATTATTGTTTTTATGTAGGCTTTGATTATATTATGACCCCTTGGTCTCCTATATATAAAAAAGAGGTCATTTCATTTTTATCACCTTAGAATTGCTCATTTATGTAATGTAAAGGAAGTTTTCCCCTCAAAGACAATTACTTTAAGTCATTGATCTATCTTTTTTTTTAACATGGTTGCATAAGTGATTAAGAAACTAAATATAATATTTCAATTTTCAAATTGTGATACTCATCAACCATAGCATTCTCGCATTTAGGTTGATGATGTGAATATATGAATATATCTATATCAAATACCGTTAATAGTTGAACATCACTAATTTTTTTTATACATTCTATTTTTATTAACTCATTTATATATTTTTAATGAATTCTAACAACTTCAACTATTTTAGTTTCCAATATAGGGAAGAAATTTCCCATTCATAGGATTTTTCATACCAAGATGACAAAAACTATAGTGAATGCGGTTTCCAAAGATCTTGGTAGTTACTTCTACATGAAGTCAAATGAAAGTTATTTTTAGGAAAGATGTGGACTATCTAGTTGATGGTTGTATGAAGTACATAATCAACATCAAATTCCCTACAAATTCTAAAGGATTGTTGCTCAACATTTGTGGAGAATAACAAATTGGTACATAAGATTCTCTCATCAGAGACAATACCTCTTCTATTGATAATCCCCTATTTGGAAACATGAAGTAACCATCATAATACTTTTTAGATTAGCCCATCATGATATAAGCATGAATATTTGTATATAATTTCTTTATTGTATCATCAAAAATGTGAATTCATGTTATGCATCCAATGGTTTAGATCTCTACTTGCGGGCATTTCTTCTAGTCAATTTTTCAATTAGAATCACATCATATACAACTTTTGATGGTAACAAATTTAACAAATGATTTGAAGAATAGGTGACTTCCATGAAAAATGTTGTTGACAAACTTGTAGCTTAATGTAAATAATGAGTTTCTACAAAATTCTAACCATTTATTTTAGAAACACATTTTTAGAATTTGTAATCTATATATGTTTTCCAAGGTATATAATTATGTGATAAATAGCTCTAAAATAATTTTATATATATTCCACCCTTGTTATTTGATATGAAATGTTTAATAGATTGATAACATTGTTTTTTCACTATTGCTCTACATCCCTTAAAATTTCAAATGCATTACTTTATTTTTCTAAAAACTATACGTATGTATACTTATGAAAGTGATCAATGAATGCCATTACATGTACTGCACTAGCTAGTAACGCTTTTCTATAGGAACATAATTGGCTATATGCAAATTCCATCTTAATCTTTCCTTTCCAACCTTTCCTTTGTTTAATGGTAGCTTGATGATACATTCCATGAATGCATATTTCACATAATTCATTAATGGGAACTACCTTATATATTTCGCTAACCATGTTTTATTTCACTATCAAACTTAATTTCCAAAAATTAAAGGTCCATTTCTTTCATGATAAATTATACTCTAGCTTCCAATATGACCCATGATGCGATTTCCCTTGAATATTTCATCCAAAATTTACAAAATTTATAAAATATATGAATATACTTATGAAATCACCAAGCGATGACACAAAAAATGTTTTGGTGTATCCTTCAGAACAAATTGATCTAGTCAAAATTCTACCTTCATGCCAAGGTTTCTTATTTGGGGAACATAAAACAAATTTCCACATAAACCCAGTACATGGTACACATCAATGATCACATTGTTATAAAATTTAATATAGCCGCAACCAACAAAATCAGTGAAAAATAATAATCTATAAAAATTTGTTTCTCTGTGTCTTCACTAAATGATGAAGAGAAAGAAGGATCTTTAATTATATGATGTGTGTAACTAGAGTTAATTATCCATTTATTGTGACAAATATGAGCATGAAAGTTTTAGGAATGCTAATAGAAAACCTAGATATCTACCTTATGTTTTGAAACTCAATTCTATAGATTACTTAATCTTTTAAACATGTTTCCTTCAAGCAGTTTTACTATCTCCTCCATGTCCTTGGTTTTTGGCAAGTAATCCCTCTTTGTATGTCCTAATTTCATACTACGACAACAAATATTCTCCTATATATTTTCCTTATTCAAAATTTGTAAACCATACATCCTCTTAACATTTTGTTTAATTCAATTATATTGTTTCTACTAATTTCATTGCCTAGTTATTTCTTTAAAATTTTTATGATTTTCCCATTTAGCACATTGTCTTTTTACTTGCATTCGAGTTTTCTTTATTAACCCTCTTTTTCTATCATCTAATCAATAAACCAATGAAATACTTTAAAGAATAATCCTTACCATTGTTTTTCATATCAGTCTAGTTGATGTGAAATTTCCTATAAAACACATAATAAAATATACTCATGTTCATTAGGATTAGTTCTCTAAGCTATTTGTTTTTGTTTTGAAAATATTTTATCTATTCACCTAATTGCAGTTAAGTTCATTCACATAGCTCAAACACTTTTCAATTCTTTGGAAACAAAGAGGATGAAGATAGATCAAATCTTTGTCATTTTGCTTAATCTAATTTTCAATGCTTTTATCAAATGTATTTTTCAACTTCTTCTAGAGATAATTTTTTAAATTGATCCCACTTCTAAGAAAGTGAAACCTCCGTAATATATATTTAATCATGACTTCTACAACCTCATTCTTATTCTCACCAATGAAAAATTTATGTTTGTCATTCTCTACATTTATGAATATAATCTTGTAAACTATTTGGCCTATTTAATATTAGGAATGTTTCATATATTAGTTACATTTCATGGTTACTTCAAAAAGAAATTACTCCTTGTTTTTGGATACTTTATTCAATACGGTGTACATATTGTATGGTCAACCCCTAAATGGTCTAGGATATATTTTCACATGAAATATATATTACTAACTGATTTCCTTATCTCAATTGGGTGAATTCATGTCATTCTACATTGCTGCAACATTTTAAACCTTCAAACAATTTATTAAGACTCTACATGATATACACATGCATGTGATTACTTGATTAATAAATTCTCTACATAGGAATGTGGAATTGAACCCTAAATAACATTGGGTAGATTGGATGATTGCATGGAGGCATGGAGGATTGAACTTGTGAATTATGGCCTCCCTATTGACAACATATCTTAGCTAGTTGGTTCAACCAACATAGATCATCTTTTAGTAAACAATCTTTGGAGGCCTCTTGTCATGCACACAAGCCCTTAAGTGAGAATGAGATTACTAGTATTTTACCATTTTCAATCTTTCCATTTAGTGTAAGAATTACAAAGAAAATATTTCAACATATGAGATGATGATAACAAGTTCTCTTCTCATCCATTAAAGCCAAACCCAATTTGATTTAATTAATTGGAAACATTTGATCCCATCTTAAACTAATTAAGTCGGTGAAATATTTCTAATAACTTGCAAACCTAGTAGAAAGAAATGGATATAGATTTGATGTGCACCTCACATTTTCTACCAAAGTGGCCAAATTAAATCCATTTCTTGTTGAAACAAACCTCGATGAAATTTCAACCTAGATGGCAAAGGGAAGTGTCTTGTTTTTTCTCATCATAGGTCTCATCATTTTTCCCGAAATAGTTGGATGTATGATGGGTCATTTCTAACACAATAATAACTACTAAACGCATCTGACATGTCTATATTTGAACCTATGAATTACATCATGTTATAAATTGATGGTTCAACTAATTTAATAAAACCATGGGATTGATTTGTGTGTGTACTATCACAAATAGGGAAAAAATATAAGAGGAGATAATACAATATTTTTCTCACATCTATAACACACAATATGATCTACGGTATCAAAAACTACAAAAAAATTATATTTGCAATTTTCATTTTCCTTTCGATTAAAGATGTTATAATACATGAAAATTTTAGAAGTTAATTTTTTCCATTAAATAGTTAATTTCACTTTTTCCAAAAAGTAATTTAGAAAAATCAATATTTTAAAAAAATAGTTCAAGCCAATTTTATTGGATCAAATTCCTTAATATTATATATCATCCTAATATTTTTGAATCTAAAATCCAATGAAATCTATTTTTTTTATAAAAATATTATCAAATATTATACAATTAATATTTTAAAAATTATTAACATTTACTCAACTTTATTAAATTATTATTATTATAAATCCTTCAAATATTCACCAGTCAATATATTCTTTTCTATCTCTATTTTCTTAACTCTCCCAATTAATTATGCCTATATGCATCTCTCCTATTGGAGTTGGGCACTTTAATCATTTTCTTAATTAATATTTTTTATTAGATGTCCTAAATTGAAAGATGCCAGTATATTCTCGTAGTCGTCACTATATCAATGGATAGAATTCACACCACTAACTTTACTCGCATGTCTAAATCACATTTTTAAAGCATACTTAAATTAATTTTTTTACAAAGAATGATTAAAAATTTACTGTACCTCTTGTTGATAACCACGTATGTTGGTTAGTGAGAAATGTATTTAAAAAAATTATAAAATATATATTCCAACCGACATTGATTCTAAAACGTATGTCTGTTTACATTCTTAAACTTATGCGTCTTCAACCATTTGCCAAGTGTTTTTTTAGCACTGACAAATATATTTAAAACAAATTATAAAACATATATTCAAACCTGATTTTGAAACATATGTCTATTCACGTTCTTAAAATTATGCGTCTTCAGCCATTTTTCGACTGTTTTTTTCCAAAGAATAGGTGTCCATCAATTTCGCCATTCCACCCATCGTTCCATTAACCCGCAATGTAAATAACTCTCCCACTAAATGCCCAATAGAATAACAGTGCCACTCGATCTTGAGCATTTCAAATTGCCATTAAATATTTATTGGACTTATTATTCATTTTCATTCCATATATTATAATCAAACACTCCGTGGATGCATGGATTTCTTTGTTAGCACTTAGAGTTTTTGGAATTGTTGAAGGATTACTGGAATGCTAGAAGGATTACTCTAAAGATTTTAATGGCTTCTCTCCACTTCTATTTGGTAAAAAAAGGTGATAAATCTTTCATAGCCTTCCTTTTCTCTGCGTACTATTTTTTCAGGTTTTAGCATTGGAGAAACGCTTTCTTAGTGATTGTGATTTTAATTATTTCCATCCTCTCCCAGTTATCTCTGACAATTTGGTGTAGTTGGTGTTTGATTGAATTATTCCCTAACTTCTGATGTTAAATTTCATTACATGAAGGAAAGAAGGAATGCAAGAGTTTGGGAAATGTAGTAGCTATGGAGAAGGTGCAGAGAATCAAGTATGATTGAAGGATTCATAATGGATAGACAATAAGATCCACCATCTCATATTACAGCTACCTACACTTTTTCATTCCGCTATATTTTTCTCTACCTACTATTTTTTCAGGTTTCAGCATTGGAGAAATGCTTTCTTAGTGATTTCATTTTTAATTGTTTCTATCCTCTCGTAGCTATCTCTGATAATTTGGTGCAGTTCGTGTCTGATTGAATTATTCCCTAAATTCTGATGTTAAATTTCATCACATGAAGGAAAGAAGGAATGCAAGAGTTTGGGAAATGAAGTAGTTATGGAGAAGGTTCAGAGAATCAAGTATGATCGAAGGATTCATAATGTATAGACAATAAGAGCCACCATCTCATCTTACAGGTATCTACACATTTTCCTTCAACAATATTTTTCCACTTTGATTGAAATGATATGACTAGCCCGTAGAAAAAAGAAGGGAATCGATTGTGTATAAATTCTCCATGATATGACTAGCCCATACAAAAAAGAAGGTTCTGGTCTTTTCTTTTAAACGCTCTCCCAAAATTTAATACTTCTTTGTCGTTGATCTTCTCTCGGAAGATACAGTGGTTCACAGTAGATTTCGGGTTGACAAGACACACAGGGGTTAACCACATGATAAAGTAGTTTCCCCACACTCCTCCACTGCTACGTGTCCTCCGATTTGTGGAATCAGAGCCAAAACTCTCGATACTGCTTACCACTACTTTGCCGCTCGAAATACCACTCCAAGTTATAAACCTACCTTTAACCGTCAATTATTATAAGACTTTAATTATTATAAGACTTTAATTACACAGTTCCAATGGGTGCATATTTTAGGTTTAGGTTAAAGTAATAATGGTAAATTTATTTTAGTTATATGTTTTAATTATGTAATGTGAATGACCTAAATAATTTATGGTTCGAATTTGACAAAAAAATAATTGACTCAATCATAATGAATCCAAAAATATAAAATTAAAATTATATTTTGCTTAGTCGACCACAAGTCTACTTGTAGTGTATCTCGACGTTTATTTACGAGGCAGTTACTGAGCCCTTCACTCTGTCATTAATGTCATTGACGCAGGCATAAATAGTGGCTTAAGAAATCTCAACAATCACCCCGTTGTTCACCCTTTTTACACAATTTAGCCTTTTCCTTTTAGAGAAGGTGTAGAGAATCAAGTATGATCAAAGGATTCATAATGGATAGACAATAAGAGCCTCCATCTCATCTTACGGGCATCTACACATTTTCCTTCCGCGATATTTTTCCACTTTGATTGAAATGAGATGACTAACACGTAGAAAAAAGAAGGGAATCGATTGTGTATAAATTCTCCATGATATTACTAGCCCTAGAAGAAAGAACGTTCTAGTCTTTTTTTAAACGCTCTCCCAAAATTTATTGCTTCTCTGCCGTTGATATTCTCGCAAAATATCCAGCGGTTCACGATAGATTTCAAGTTGACAAGACACACGGGGGTTAATTGCCCGATAAAGTGGTTTCCCCACAATCCTCCACTGCTATGTGTCCTTTTATTTGTGGAATCGGAGCCAAAACTCTCGATACCACTTACCACTGCTTTGCCGCTGAAAATACCACTCCAAGTTATAAACCCACCTTTAACCGTCAATTATTATAAGACTTTAATTACCCAGTTCCAATGGGTGCATATTTTAGGTTTAGGTTAAAGTAATAGTGGTGAATTTATTTTAGTTATATGTTTTAATTATGTATGTAATGTGAATGACCTAAATAATTTATGGTTGGAATTTGATAGAAAAATAATTGACTCAATCATAATGAATCCAAAAATATAAAATTAAAATTATATTTTGCTTAGTCGACCATAAGTCTACTGGTAGTGTATCTCGGTGTTTATTTATGAGATAGTTACTGATCCATTCACTCTCTCATTAATGTCATTGACGTAGGTAGAAACCGTAGCTTAAGAAATCTCAACAATCACCCCGTTGTTCACCCTCTTTACACAATTCTTCCTTTTTCTTTTAGAACCAGAATGCCTTTGGAATAAGGGTAAAACAATGCATTTGCACTTTATAAATAGAAATGTCTGTGATTCACTGGAGATCACGATCTAACTGAACTGATGGTACATATTAAATCGCATCATCGCAAGTCACAAGTCACAAGGTTCATGATCCGGAGCTTCCCTTTGTTAAAGTCCTGATGTGATTTTTCGCACTGATCGCTTATCAACGATCGCTGCTTCCCCACTGCTTAAGGCCTTATTGCCCCCACCCAAATGTTTCGATGCGATATGTTAGTAGTCGCTAATCGCAACTCATGAAGACTTGGGGTCCGCCTTCCTCTTAAACAAACTTCTGATGCGATAGGTTATGGTTCATTGACCCGACAATTTACAAAAGTTCTGTGAATAACACTTCAAATCTGGATTTTAGATTCGCTAAGTGTTTGCGCTAGTTAATACTGTAACTTGGATATTCACCTACAGGACCAATGGTGATCATATATTGTAGTTTTTTTTTAGTGTTTTTTGCATATCAATATTGTCTTTATATTCATATTACTTAATGAATAAGTTTATATTATTTGTAAATATATCTAAATTACTCATAATTAACCTAATTAATTGCTCACTATAATTGTTCTCTATAAATTAACTATGTGGCACCATTGTTTTGAGAATGGTATAAACATATTTTTGTTGAAAGAAATAGAATAATATAATTATATAAGAGAATAATGATATTTTTGGATTCATAATGATTCGTAATCCCTAAAACAAATCTTTTCAATCTTTTTTAAAAGAAACTTTAAAGACCTTACTTAATTCATGTTTAAATACATGTGTTTTTAGATTTTCTATTGTTTTTAATTTGTGCAAAATTATTTGGAATTAAAAGTAAATTTGATTAAAAAAAAAATCATAAGTAAATTTGAGTAAATATTATTTGGAATCACAAGTAAAATGTACTTAGTTCCAACCAAAAATTAGTTAATATCAACTTGTTAGACAACCCAATAAGATCAAGTTATATAACATTTTTTTTTTTTAAACAATGGAAACATATAGAATTAATTGTTTTAGAAAACACATTTTCTTAATGGTTAAGAAGATTTAAATTATAACTATTATGATTAGTGTATCGTTAAAAATTACATTATTAAGTAAGAAATAGTATTTTAATAAATATTAAGAAATTCAAATAATTAAAAAAAGTTATAAATATATATAATTATGTTGAAAAATCTCACAAACATAAAACATATTACATTTTTTGTTATTTAAATTTCCTAATATTTATAAATTTAACCTCCATATACCACATAATCATAATCATGTAGATATTAATGTAGTCCATTGGAATTCTTAGGTTGTGATATTAATGCAGTCCATTATAAGGATTATCTTAAAAAAAATAGATGTGTGTGGAAGTTTCACTTGATCTACTTAAATCAATAGCATAAGATTAGGTAGAGTTAAGTAAAATGTACTTATCTCCAACCAAAAATTCGTTAACGTCTACTTGTTAGACAACCCATTAAGATCAAGTTATATATCATTATCTTTTTAAAACAATGGAGACATATAGACTTAATTGTTTTAGAAAACACATTTTCTTAATGGTTAAGAACATTTAAATTATAACTATTATGATTAGTGTATCATTAAAAATTACATTCTTAAGTAGGAAATAGTATTTTAATAAATATTAAGAGATTCAAATAAATAAATAAAAGTTAAAAATATATATAATTATGTTGAAAAACCTCACGAACATAAACCATATTACATTTTTTGTTATTTAAATTTCCTAACATTTATTAATTTAACCTTCTTATACCACATAATCATAATCACGTAGTTATTAATGTATTCCATTGGAATGCTTAGGTTGTGATATTAATGTAATCCATTATAAGAATTATCCTACAAAAAAAATCTGTGGTGTGGCAGTTGCATTTGATCTACTTAAATCAATAGCATAAGATTAGGTAAATATGGTTTATCAAATGTAATTTTGTAGTTTGTTTTGAGTGTTTTTTGCATATCAATATTGTCTTTATATTCATATTACTTTATGAATAAGTTTATATTATTTGTAAATATATTTAAATTACTCATAATTAACGTAATTAATTGTTCACTATAGATTAACTATGTGGCACCATTGTTTTCAGAATGGTTTAAACATTTTTTTTGAAAGAAATAGAATAATATAATTATATAAGAGAATAATGATATTTTTGGATTCATAATGATTCGTAATCCCTGTAACAAATATTTTCAATTTTTTTTTAAAAGAAACTTTAAACACCTTACTTAATTCATGTTTAAATTCATGCGTTTTTAGATTCTCTATTGTTTTTAATTTGTCCAAAAAATATTTTGAATTTCAAGTAAATTTGATTCAAAAAAAAAAAAGATCATAAGTAAATTTTGAGTAAAGATTGTTTGGAATCACAAGTAAAATGTACTTAGTTCCAACCAAAAATTTGTTAACATCTACTTGTTAGACAACCCATTAAGATCAAGTTATATATCATTATTCCTTTAAAACAATGAAGACATATAGAATTAAATGTTTTAGAAAACACATTTTCTTAATGGTTAATAACATTTAAATTATAACTATTATGATTAGTGTATCGTTAAAAATTACAGTTTTAAGTAAGAAATAGTATTTTAATAAATATTAAGAAACTAAAATAATTAAAAAGAAAGTTATAAATATATATAATTATGTTGAAAAATCTCACAAACATAAAACATATTACATTTTTTGTTATTTAAATTTCCTAATATTTATTAATTTAACCTCCATATACCACATAATCATAATCATGTAGATGTTAATGTAGTCCATTGGAATGCTTAGGTTGTGATATTAATGCAATATATTACAAGGATTATCTTATCATATTAACAATCTATTGTTTTATTAATAAATAAGTAAAATGATTTTATATTATTTCTAGATATGAAAAAAATTAATATATACTAATATGTTGTTTTAGAAAATTAGTAACATAATTTTAATTTGATATTTTTTGATTCAATATGATTCCATCAATTTTTTTATTTGTCAAATTCCAAGGAGAAGTTATTTAGGTCATTCACATTACATACATAACTAAAACATATAACTAAAATAAATTCACTACTATACAAAATAGGTAGCCATGTGATCTTGAATCTAGAAAAAAAACCAAGTTGTTCACCAACTATTTTTTATTGGTTCAAATTTCACTCTTACACAATCATTAACATTTCTTATCCTTAACAAAATGGAAAATTGTGTATGGTAAATTATGTATTTATGTTATTGTTAATTTTATTCAACATTAAATTGTTTTGTTGATATCAAATGCCTTTTTTTTTTATTGTTAGGTGATTTCACTGTTTCATCATGGATCCAGCTATTTGGAGTTCTTTTCCATTCGAAGTTCTTGAACTTGTCTTCCTGTGGATCCCTTTACCGGTTGTGATAAAGTTTGGCACTGTTTGTAAAAAATGTAAAAATTCTTTGCAAAACCCTTCTTTCTTTTTATGTTGCAATAATGTCTCTATGAACGAATTTGGATTTCTCATTCGTTTCCTCAATAGTGAAGACAATTGTTTTGCTGCTCAATACCTTAATCAGAATGGCCACATATATCAATTTCATTTGGGACTTATAGATCCAAGATACAGAGTAGAGTGTATTGTTGTACCAATGGTGGTTTTATCCTTACCAACAAAATGCTCCCAAACAAATAACTATTTTGTAATGAATCCATTTACAAAGGCATTTAAAAACATAGGGCCAATACGAATAGGAGACTCGGGATTCTTTTCATTATTGGAAAATGTAAGTAGTAGAAAATATGATCGGGTTGTTCTAAAACATATCTATGATAGAATGCAGTCTAAATTTTATTTTTGTAGTAGTATTCATAGGGTATGGCAAAGGGTTGTTGTTCCATTTGCTGGCACTTCACCCCCTAAGAATGTAGTGTTTTATAAAAGTAAATTGTTTTGGCTGTATCTCAACAAGGAGTATGAAGATTATCCTTGGTATGGGTATACAATCTACTGGTTTGACGTAATAAAAAATGAGTTGGGTTTCTCATTTGTTCCAATCAATGACATACGTTATATGTCATTACCAGTATACATGAATTAGTTGATATGCCTTGTCAATGATGGCTCCACTTGTGTATGTTCAATTGAGGAATTAGATCATTTCCAATTTGGTCAACTGTGTGTTCAAAGAAGAATTGACTACTTTGAAGATGATTGGGGTTTTAGATGGAAGTCGTTGGAAGAAATTTTTGTAGATATAAATAGCAAATGTCCTGGCTATCTTCCATTCTAAACAGTCCATGGTTTGGTTCTTATGTGCAACTGCATTGAAGTTCCTTTCCTATTATATGACATGGTAACTCGCATATGTTTTCCAATAGATATTGATAGTTCAACTAATGAGCAAATGTCTCAGTTTTGGTACCCAGCATTGGAGGATTGCAATGATTTGATTGAGTATGGAGATGTTTTTGCAATTGTTGCCCGTATGGATTTTGTTGATGAGATTCCACCATTGGATATGGTGATGGATTCTTAGGATATTAGTATTCTTAGGGGTTCTTATAAATATTTTCATTTTATATGCTCTCTGTGGTTGTGGAAAATATTTCCATTTTTCCCTCTATACATACTATGTGTCTTTATGGTAATACTTTAAAATTATGTTTGTATCGATCTTTGTGATGTAAAATATTTAATATTGTTTCCGCTAAAGTTTTCTTATTTACATGTAAATTTTTCTCGATGTTATGCATTTTTCCTTGTTTTTATAATTATGATTTCTATGATTTATGTTATACATATTATTTGTATTGGTTTTTGTCATTGATTCTCAAACAATGTTATATGTTTATGTTCATTTTAACATTTATATTTATATTTTGATAGTATATATAGTTCCAAATTTTTGGATTGTTGTGTCCCAATAGTATGGGTTCCATTTTGATTATAATATGATACATGGAAATTCAGACCTTTTTGTTTAAGCCATTTGGAAGAATTCATTTCTTTTTTTTTTCCATTTTGAAATTTTTTGTTTTTGTCTTTAGCCATTTGGAAAAAGCATTATACATTTTGATAAGTTTATATGGTTTGAGAAAAACAAAATATACACTTTTTATGTTCCATGTTTATGATTCCTTAATGAATATTTTATTATTCATTGTAGACATCTCATCTGAAGGCACAAGCAAGCGTACAAGAATAAGAAATTTGTCACCAAAATCACGTGAGAGGCCTAAGGAAAGTCATCGTTTATGGTATCAACAAAATAATGATGCCATAAATGACCATAGGAGAGCTACATATAACAGAAAAACCAGTGAAGCCACTCTTCAAAATGATTCGATAATTCCTTGTAAGTATCGTACTATGGACGATATAATGGAAAGAATATTTCCTGTTGATAGTTCATTATCAGGATATGCTCATCCTCAGCATAATCTTGTTGTTCGATGCTCTTCTAAAAATGTTAATAACATTGGGGAAACATCTTGCAATCAGGAAGAATGCAATATCGATATTGTGGATGAAAATTTCCACCCTAACCCCTCCGTGTGTCCAATTGCATGTTCTGATGGCCAAAGGTTGCAAAACATCCATGGTGGAGGTAATGATGACATTTTGTGTGATGATTTGGATAATAGTTTACTTCGCCATTTGTTTGATAATTTGGATCTAGTTGCTCAAAACAAAAGACCTTCAAATCCTGCTTCTCAAAGTAATTTGGTCCCACCAAGAGAATCAATCATCCCTGATAGCATTTCACATGGCACAATGGAGGTAACACAATTATATTTTGATTTTTGTTGCAATAGTGGTTGTTCTACTACATTCCTATATTTACAAAGTTTTTTTTACTAAAATTATGTTATTTTATTCTCTTCGGTTAGGATACAACTTGTTTTAATAGAGGTATAGAAATTAACTCCCAAAATGTTCCATCTACTAATCTGAGAAGTGAAGATGAAGCATGTCATAATCTTCCTATGCATTCTCCTCGACGATCAAATTGTCAAACTAATGTAAATTTTCAATGTTTTTGATTTGCTTTTCATTTTTTAAATTTTATAATTGCTTAGACATTGAATTTTATGGCGTATTTTATTTTCTTTGAACAGGACACAAGTCACTCCAATAGAGGCGTACACATTAACTTCGTATATGTTCCATCTACTGATGTTAGAAGTGAAGACGAACCATCTCATAGCGTTCATCCACAATGGTAAACAAATGTAAATGTTGAGTGCATTTGATATTTTTCTCATTTTTTCGTTACAGTTGCCTGGAAATTGTGTTTTGTAACATTTCATGGAGAAACCATGATCTCATCTCGTTAGGTTGGCGATTTGGAATCCAAAACATCAAATAGTAAAACTGATGTAGATGTTCAATGTATTTGATTTATTTTCAATTTTTGAACCTTTCTTGTTTGGACATTTAGTTTTATAATGTATTTTATTTTTTTGAAATAGGAAACAACTCATTTGAATAGAAGAAAAGAAACTACATCAAAAAATGTTCCATCCACTGTTCTTAGAATCCAAGAGCAACCATCTCATAACCCTCATCCACATGAAGACACAAATGTAAATTTTGAATTCATTTGATTCTTTTTCATTTTCTTCATTTATAATTAGTTGGAAATTAAATTTTAAAGTCTCTTATGACAAAGAGACCTTTACATCCTCTCAGGTTCACGAAATGCACACCGTAAATTTGGAAAGACATTCTCACAGATCCATTTCACATGCTTCAAATTTGTGAAGGGAATCTCATGTTCTTGAAGATGAAATAAATGTTGGAAGAGATTTTACTCATCCAAATGGTTTTCAACATGGTTCGACGAGTAGATATCATATTCTTTTTGATGAAAACATGATTGTAGTGCATAAAAGGTTTTGAGCTAAGAAAGATAGCTTGTTAGTTGTCCAAATCTGCCACATTTGCCAAGAATCATATCCCAGAATCCTTGTTGTCATACATTCTGAAGGACCTGTTTGCAGATGATGTAAGAGTGAAAGAGGAGCCCATCGTTTTTATCAATATAACAACATAGATCCAAGTGAGAAACCTTATATTTTAAGAGTTCTTACTCAAGTTGAAGAAATGTTAATAGCACGTCTGAATCCTATTTTGCAAGTGACACATGCTCGAGGTTGGAAATATAAGTATAGTGGTGATACAATTAGCTTTCCTCAAGATATTTCTACAATTCTACAAAGCTTTCCCCGACATGTTGAAGATATTGACTTTGTAATTGTGAGGATACATGGCGCTGAGTCTAAATATTATGAATGTTGTGTCAAAATATCTCGAGTGATGGCTCCATTGCTTTTCAAAATCCAACATGATCAATATTATCGAGATGTTGTAATTGATTATGATTTAGTGAATGCTCTTCCCAAAAGATCAACAGATGTCTCCTCCAGGCTTACATTTGTTGATTGTGATATTAAAGAATCTGAGATCAATGAAATTAATAATGAAAAGTTTCATGCTGAGCATTTTTAGCAAACAAACAAAGAGAAGTGGAAGAAATTAGAGCTTTTCTTCATAATGTTGATTCTTAACATGTTCAAGACATGGATTGGTCCACTATTGGAACCTCTCTAGTGGATAAATATAATACATAAGGGTTACTAGATATGGCATTCCCAACATCGGTCCCCACTGGTCATGTTGATTGGTTGCAACCACGTATTTGTAGTGTTGAAATTCATGAGTATGCATTGCATCTTCTTTCGATATTACCTATTAAACATGATAATTGAACAGCGGAACCAAGTAACTACTGTAGGTTTTGCAAAGAAACATTTACATGATAACTCGCCTACAATAGTTGAGGAGTTGTGTCACCAACTATCTGATTTACTAGATAATGATTTGGATGAGCATATTATGCGGTTTGGTTCTTCTCTGAGAGGTACAAGGGCATACTGGACTAGGTGTTGATTTAAATTGATGGACATGATTACTCAGTGTTGATGCCTCGAAAATCGCTGCAACAACAATGGGGGATAACCACCCGGTCTGGACCTTAAAGCAGCTCCTTTTCCGTTTGGTGTGGTGGCTCCGACTCGTTTAACTATGTCGAGTTACCTTCTCCCTATCGTTATTGGTTTATGATGTATCTTTAACTACCAATAGACAGGGATATCAGATCACTTCTTCTTCTTGATCAGGCAAGAGAATGACCCTTAAGCTGATTTGGGTTCAGCCAAGCCACAACTAAAGTTTTGCCTCTTTGAGAGGAGGACTTAAAAGAATGTATAATTTACTCTAAATGCAAGCTTATTCGATGATGCAAGCAAAATAAACTAATCTAAATCCTATCTTAATTAGGCAGATATAGACCTAACCCAACTAAGAGCAAGATAATTAAAGTATTGGGATTTAAATATGTCTTGCTTATAATGAATATCAAGTTAATGAAGTAGTTCAATTAACTGATATTAGGGTTACCAAAACACATCCTATTGAGACCTCTTAACTAAAATAATAAACCAACAAGATTCAGGAAGTAGTTCACAAAAATGATATTAATTATCAAATCAGTAAATCCAATAATTGAATAATGATATGTGGAAATAGTTCACAACACATTACAATTCAATAAATCAGTTTTCTAAGACAGATTTCTGAATAAGTAGTTACTCAAAAATGAGAAATTAACCCATAAAAACAGAGATACATAATAACAAGATTGAGAAAAATTACCCATATTGGCAATAGTGCGCAAACATGAATAAAATGACACATTCCTGTTACCAGAAAAATAAAACTGATATTTGAAACAGTAGTATTAGAAATACCAATTTATTGCATCCGTTTCTCTGTCCTTGGTCTCCAACAGCTCTTTACATTGCTTGAACTTCTACTTTCAAAGCTAAAGCCACAATAGTGCAAAGTTTACCCTTCATGCATAGTTCAAGATATAAAGGGAAAATCCTCAATAATCCCCAGATCTGAGATTCCACTCCTCCCCACATACAACTCTAAATTCATATTGTAGTAGTGCTTTTAGAAGTCTAAAATTGCAGAGGAGAGTAGCCCATAATTACATTCTGCAATCTATTATTTATACTATTTGCAAAGGAATTTTGGAAATGGGAGTTTGTTGAAGAGAAATCTGCCAAATACAATTTTATTTGTTCAAGATTTCAATCTTTAATTGTTGGAGCCTTCTCATTAACTGAGATCCTTTTCTCCATATTTCTTCCACTGTTTTCCTGCAAAAAGAAATCATAATAAATTAAGATGCAATTAAAATATCATTTCTGGCAATTAAATCAAATTCAATCAAATTCTATTTAAATAAATAATTGAAAATAAAATATAAGCTCTCTATTGATGTTTGGGGTGGTTTAATTGACCAAATATATTATTAACCAGTGGATCTGCAATTAGAAGAGGCTTTGGTCAAATGAAAATGAAGAAAATAACTCAGAAAATTGATTTTGTTTTCCATATTCGGAGCTTGATCTTCTGCCTGATTTTTGACCCAATAAATAATTAAATCTGTTAGTGAAACATCCTCAAAAATGTTCTCCTTGATTTTCTCTTTCCAATGAGCCGTCCTGGGCCTCGTTTGGCCAAGTATAACTCAATCTATGAGCCTCCAAAGTTGATGGATCAAATCTGGCATGAATCTGGAAATTCTGTTGCTGGGCTAAAAAAATTCAGAATTTTAATTAAAATTAAATCCTAAATTAGAATTCTAATTATCTAATACTTAATTCTATTTTAATTCTTAATTATGAACTAAACTAATTAATTAATAAACTATTATTAATTAATCTTAATCTAACTAATTAATATAATCTATTTATAAATAAATTAATCTAATTAATAATTAAATTTTAATTTAATTTAATTAATTAAATTTTATATATTAATTAATTAAATTAATTTAAAATTTATTATTAAATATTTTAAACTATTTTATTATTAACACTAACTTACCACTCCCTTCACTGATTCACTCACGAATGCGTTTAAAACTAAAACTTAACATAAAGCTTATAATAAAATTTAAACTTAATACCTTTGGATTTTATGATCGGCCATCGGCACCAGGGAGGTGTCGAGGGTCTTAAACATGTGACATTTGAAAGCTCCGATTGCCAATCTTCCGATCGGGTGAAAAAAATAAAAATTTATTTTAATATTAAACTAAATTAATTTGCCATTACACGTATGTGTAACTTTCGGGATGCCTCCATGTCCTTTTATGATCGGGGATCGGTAATCGGGAGGATTGAAGGTCCTCCAAAATTGTTATATTTTGAAAACTCCCGATCCGATCTTCCAATCCGATTGTAATATTTTTTTTTATTATTTTATTTATTTTATTATATATATATATATATATATATATATTAATTTTTATATTGTTTTATTTTAATGAAGTTTATTTTCTAAACTACAGCTACTTTAAAAAATGAAAATTAAATTATAGCCATTTTGAAATTATGATTTTTGAGATAGTAATTTATTGGAGTGAATTACTAACATCCAGTTGTTTCATGATTTGGCTGTATAAGTTAAAAAAAAAAAACGAAAAAATATGTTAGTGAGAACTAACCAGGGGTTAATATTTAAAATAAATGCATTATTGAACTAATTTATTTACAAAGTGCAATATTGTACATTTTATGTATTTTTAACCTAGGCTACATAAATAATCAGACTTTCAAAGGAGTGCCATTTTCAAAACAGTTGACCAAATGAGGCGAAACAAGCGTCAATGGGAAGCTTATAAAATATCAATCTTAACAAAGCAATCAAAACAAGAATCCAAAGAAAATGAAAAATTAACAAAAGCGTAGGGCAATCAACTAATGAAAATCCGAAAATTTGTTTAGCCAAAATTTTTATAGAAAGGGTCCCCATTATTTGAAGTGAACACATCAATAATGGGGGGTTGTGTTTTTATCACAACAATGACGACACACGGGAGAAGAACCAGTTATCTCTGTTTAATATGAATAAGATTTTCCTAAAACTAAAGTAAAAATAATTAAAGATGAGGGAATTATGCTCGAAATGCTTGACTAGGTTCATTAGTCTGAATAAAAGAAAAAATCATCTAACTGTAATTTTTCTTAAAATTTCTCATAAATTAAAATAGTTCAAAGTTCTATATCAGTCCTTAATTAGTTGTAGAGATAAAGCAGGGGTCACTTTACAGCTTAGCTTTTAAAATATACTCATTTGCCACAGGTAGAGCCACGTTGCCAGTAAACATCTATAGTCTCGATAGGGTTACCTTTTAATCATCAATGATTCAGAATCCCATCTCATTAAAAATTATTGACCTAGAGATAAAACCATATATATGTTTATTTTTCTTTTATTATTTTTTAATTTTTTGTTATAAATCTTAAAAGCCATTGTCCTCGTTTGGTGGACAGATAGTTGACAATGTCATTCACTGGTTGTAATCGGATTGAACAAGTTGGCTCGTGATGAGACCCCTTGTCTTATAATTGTTTGCAATCATAAGCCATTACCCTGGTTTGTTTAGCAGTGTTGGTAATGTCAGCCTATTTTTCCCCTATGATCATGGTAAGAAGGCTCATGATGAGACCTCTTATCCTTTAAGTTTAAATATATTTCTGGATTACTCTAGAAAAATAAGAATCTTTGGGACAGGGAGACTCATTGACTCCTTAAGAGTTAAGAATGACAATTTCAGAGTTAAAGGTGCTTTGCTGTAAAGTGTCTTTACTTGGTTATAAATAACTTTTCTTGACTGATAATAAAACTTTGAAAGATCTTAATAAAATATTGAAATCTCAAAATAATTACAATTTCGATGAAAAAGAATTTCTCCAGATTTTATGATACTTTGCCAACTTCTCTTGATTGGTAATCTCTTCCTTAAGTATGTCTACCTTTATAATAAGAAAATCAAACTTTACTAAGAGATTTAAGAAAACGCTAATAGGTAACTATTAACAATTTTTCTCCATGAATGCTGACCATAGTTAGGTAACAAGAAGGCCTTCCATATAAATCACGACAAAGTCACCAAAATCAAAACTGAAAACCAAAAGAAAAGAATTCTTATGCTAAAGTGAGAAAAGAAATCAGCAAACGAAACAAAAATGAAGAAATTTTAAAAATGGAAAGGAAAATCCAAGTTTCAAAAGATAAATTCAAACAAGAATGTTTATACCAATGTCTCAACAATATGAAGAAAAAGAAAATAATCATGTAATCATTTCTTCTTATGTTGAGATTTAGAAAAATCATACCTTGCAGGGTTGTGAATGTTTTAGGCTTTAGATGGCAGTGATTGTAAAATTCAGCCATAATGAAAACTTTCTGTTTGATATCATTCTTCTTGTTTCAAAGCATCATCTTATTTTCTAATAAAATGAACGCTTAAAGAAACAAACTAAAGGTTCAGAAACTTCCTGGTGTAGCTGTTTCGATGAAGATTATCACTGTTTATTGAAATAAAGCCAAGAGAAAAGTATATGACTTTGAAAATCTGATCCGACAGAAGATTGAAAGATTTTATGAAGACCTGCAAAACAGAGTTTTATATCAACATAATTTGAAAACAAAAATGAAACTAGAGTGATGAAATGGAAATTAATGAAAATGGGTACATGAATCTTACCATTGGATAATTGCTTTTGATCTTACCTAAAAAGTATCAGTTTCTCCAAGCTAGATGACTTCTTATTTTAATTATCATTTAAAAAACATGAAGAAGTCAAATTAACCAAAATCCTATAACCCAAAATCATTATTTATTTTATTTACACTAAAGCAAGCAGTAAAATGTAAAAATGGAAGGCTTAGTGCTCAAGGGAATTGAAATTAAAAGAAATGCATCAGAAATGAAAATGAGAATTTGCAGTAATGATTGTTTCTTAAAATATTATTAGTTTTATATAAACTCCGTGATTTTATAAATAGTTCAGAATCAAGACCAAATCTAAAATAATAAAATTTAAATATGAAGATAGAGAGGTCTTGAATTCCATTTTTTATTATGGAATTATATATTTAAAACTATAATATATGAGAAATCAAAATGATTTAAATACTCTGCAAATTGGTCATTAACCGCTTTTTACCATAGTGGTTAGTCAAGCTTGTTTTTAAAATAACACAATGCGTTATCAAATGATTTGCATTGCATGTAGAGGCATGCGTTGGAGTTTATCGCATTGGCGATTCAAATAGAAAATTTCCGATATGAGATCATGTGAAGAAAATATGTGTGATGAGATGTAGCAATCACATTATTGAAGAGTTGTTATATTGCGAATCGGGGACAATTATGCTGTAATTCTCAGATCACACACCGCATCTCTCGATTTGTATTTTGCACACTGCACATTGTAGATTTGGATTAATGGTATGGCCATAAATAAAAATGCGAGGAGGTGATTGCGATATTGGCGATGCGATGAATGACATAACTAATCGGTGATCGGCAATCTTAAGCATCTGATGTAACACAATATGTTTCTTGCGATGCCGATATGCGATGAATGACGTGGCTAATCGGCGATCGTGGTTGGCAATCTTAGGCACATGATGTAACAATTCTCGATACACCGATATGTGATGAAGAGTGGACCCAATAATTTTATGATGAAAATTTAATAACATATCGGATCCAAGACATCAGCCTTTACTTTTATTGCGATTGAACGGATGCGATATTTTTCATGAATTTGATTTGAATTTCATATTAGGTCCAGAATTATGTGGTCATCGCAATATCGGTAAAGTCGATTATCAAGATCGGTGATTCACGATAATGGAAATATAATTCAACTGCAAAGCTCTGATATGTGAAATGCGATATGGCATATGAGTAAGATAATACATCGGAGGTCTTTGATGAACAATTTGTTATCAAAAGAAATGCTAAGAACTACTTATGATGAAACCTTATGATGCAAATGGTCTTATGATATTCCTTGAAATTTCAATTGGGTTTTCTAAGTGAATAAAAGCAAAGTTAAAAAATGCTTAAATTCTAATGAATCAAAAGTAAAATTTCCCTGAACCTGTTGTGAATTTGATATGGGTTTATTGCTTACTTTATGTTTTGAAAAGAAATAAAAACCTGCAAATAAAACAGAACACGAATAAAAAATAAACTAAGAAAAATAGAAACTAATAAGAGATGAGAACGAACTTGTAAATGCGTACCTGGAAAGAAATTCTCTGTAGTTTTTTATCTCATGAACCTTCAAATTTTTCCTTCGATTTATCAAAATTTTACCTTTGTTCCAAAATCATCTCATCATTTATTCTAAATCGTAATGAACAATCAGCCGAATGAAATCAATTATTCATGTTCATAAAACAGAAAATTTACCACTTTTCAAAATCTGTGTATCTGTAGCTTTCTTCCCATGTTTTTGTCTCTGATTTGAGGAATCACAGGATACTAATATATGTACCTTATCAGTGTTTTTCTTATATTGCCTTAATATAATTTATATCGCTTTTTCTTCTGAAAAAAAAATAAAAATAAAAAATTAACCAGAAATAAATATAAAAATAGGCTTCCCTTTTGAATTGAAACAACCATGTATTACCTCCGCTTATCATGAATAATTTTGAGAAGAATCTGTATTGTTATAGCGACTGTTCAATAATGCCTTTAGTAAATGATTATGATGCGTATTGCAGCATCAAATAATAAACTAAAGATTAGAATGGGATAACGCTACTAATTGTAGAAAAATATCAACACAGATTTAAATGTGTGCTAGGTGCATATTCTGTCAATACATTATTCGAAATAGGTAGAGATGTATTCATGGATAGAGGGATTACTGTAAGAAATTTTAAAAAAGAAAAAAAAAAAAAGAACTTTCTGATAGGAAGAAAATGTTTTCACTGAATATGAATGAGAATGACTGATTGCTTTGTTTTATTTATATCTACAGAATTGTTGAAAATAAATTAACTACATAAAGCAAACAAACTAAATTAATTCTACTCCTATTCTAACCATATACATGAAAATGACTAGGCATAGTCATATTTCCAGTGTAACCATTCTCTCATTTTTATTCATGCGTTTATGTACAGTTCAAATGTTAGTAATAAAAATAGAAATCTAACTAAACTAAGGAAAATAAATATGAAATTAGAATGTACAGTTATTGTTAGGAACTTAATTAAAATCTCTTTCTCTTGAAATTTCCTTTCCAATTGAATACCAATTGAATCATAGAAATCTAGATGGATTTCTATTAAGAATTGAGAAATATTCAAAGGAAGAGATAGCAGGCCAGATTGTGAAGATGAGCTTTTAAATTCAAAGGCCTGAAAAAAAATTGTTAGTATTATGTACAAATGTTAAATCATTGACAATTTTCCTTGAAGGAAAAATTTCCAAACAATTTTCAAATGGGTTAATGAAAAAGGGATGGAAGTCTTTCAAATAAAATGGAAAATTATTAATTAAATTAGATTGCTGGCCAGATTGTAAAAATACATTCTTTCGTTGATATTGCCTTTGAGAAGATAGAAGCTTTTGATAAGCAATGAACATCGATTGACATTGATATGTTAACAGTTTTCTATGTTCATGTTTATAACATGAAACTTCAATTTCCCAATAGGGCAATGCATCAATTGAATGTTTGATAGTAAAGTGCTCAATATGCCAGCGAAAAGTGTGAAAAAATTGAAAAATTAAATCTGAAATTAAATATGATTTTATACAAAATAAGTGAGGAAATAAAAATAAAATGAAATCACTATTTTTACAACTAATGTTACAGCACAATTGGGATCATTTTGAAATGATTTCATTTTCACAAGGATTGGCCAGAATTATGGAATTTGAGTAATTTTGAATTCCAACTTGTGAATTAGAAAATGAATTATGATTATGAGTAGGAATGAGAGTTTGATCATGATATGAATCATAAATTGGAATGTTTTCTTGAATAGTGAAATCATGAAGATAATTTGCTACTCTAAAATGAGGATTGATTGGGGTAATTTCTAAATTGAAGCGTTCCTCATTCTCAGATGTTATTTGAATTTTCTCATGAGGATTCTCTTGAGAGGAATAGAAATCAACATCCTCAGTGTCAGAGTAATTATCATAAATGACTTCACAAAATTCCCTAGAGTTCCCTTCAATCTCACCCAATATATCCAAACAAGGAGGAATAAAAATTTCATGCTCATTAATGGCAAATGAATGATCAATTATTGTTTCTTTATCTTGATAAAAATTTATTGGTAATTCATTTAGACCATCATCTTTATTTTCTGAAAAATTATTAATACCAAGAGCGAAAAAATTACCATTATTAAATATTAGGATAAAGGGAAAAATTTGAACCTGAAAGAATGCATTTAAAACTGTCTCTGTTTGAGAACTCTTGTGGATTATGCTCATTGTAAATTTTAGATTCTAAATCATTCCTTTGTGTACTCATGCTTTCTTGAAGAAGGCTTCTTTGTTGTTCTGATTTCGGCATTTGCTCATCATGGAAAAATTCAGAAATTTGTACAGCAGGTTGCGTGTTATTATTTACTTTGATTACTGCTTGTACTTGTTGATTTTCAATCTGATTTTCTGAATTGAACGCAGAGTAATTTTCAGATTCCAAGGCAGCTCTTTCTCCAAAATTGTTGCTGTTGTCTTCTTGCATTTGAATAGAAATATTTTTCAAGCTTTGTGAAACCACTTTATCACAATTTATTTGTACATCCAAATTGAATTCTCATTTATGTTGGAAGAGAATGGAACAAATCTTGAACTAATTTCATATGGATTGGGAATGGGTGGAAGAGAACAAATATATTCAAACCAATCTAATGATTCTTCTTCCGTAGGTTTATCTTCGATTTTGAATCTTAAACAATTCAAATGAAATCAAATATTAAAATCATTAACAGACTCATTTTCAAACTTCGTAGGTATTCAATTTCTTCACATACCTGTTCATAGTCATAGCCGTCAAATTTACAAATGAAAATTATAACAAATTGATTCCAGCTGCGAATTGAGGCAACTGGAAGAGTTTTACACCACTTTCTGGCTTTTTCCGCAAATGTGAGAGTAAAAATTCTGCCTAAAATGCCTTCATCAATGCCTTGAATATCATAATTTGAAACATTTTGAATAAATTCAAAGACATGATTAAAAGCGGAAGAATTTATCTTACCATTGAATTTTACCTCAGACAAGAGTCTTATCACTTTGGGTGGAGTATTGGAAGATGCATGTCCATGGATACAACTCCAAATTGGAAGTTTAAGAGGAGCCATCACAATAAATAAAATATTAAAATTGAAAAGGCTCCAATAGACAAAAAGTCTCAGGCCCTCCTTCTACTGCCAAAATTGTTGAAGCCTCGAAAATCACTGCAACAACAATGGGGGATAACCACTCGATCCGAACCTTAAAGCAACTCCTTTTCCATTTGGTGTGGTGGCTCTGACTGGTTTAACTAGGTCTAGTTACCTTCTCCCTATCGCTATTGATTTATGATGTATCTTTAACTACCAATAGACAGGGATATCAGATCACTTCTTCTTGCTAATCAGGCAAGAGAATGACCCTTAAGATGATTTGGGTTCAGCCAAGCCACAACTAAAATTTTGCCTCTTTGAGAAGAGGACTTAAAAAAATGTAGAATTTACTCTGAATGCAAGCTTATTCAATGATGTAAGCAAAATAAACTAATCTAAATCCTATCTTAATTAGGCAGATATAGATCTAACCCAACTAAGAGCAAGATAATTAAAGTATTGGGATTTAAATATGTCTTGTTTATAATGAATATCAAGTTAATGAAGTAGTTAAATTAACTGATATTATGGTTAAAAAACACATCCTATTGAGACCTCTTAACTGAAATAATAAACCAACAACATTCAGGAAGTAGTTCACAAAAATGATATTAATTATCAAATCAGTAAATCCAATAATTGAATAATGATATGTGGAAATAGTTCACAACACATTACCATTCAATAAATCAGTTTTAAAAGACAGATTTCTGAGTAAGTAGTTACTCAAAAATTAGAAATTAATCCATAAAAAGAGAGATACATAATAACATGATTGAGACAAATTACCCATATTGACAATGGTGCACAAACATGAATAAAATGACACATTCCTGTTACCATAAAAATAAAACTGATATTTGAAACAGTAGTATTAAAAATACCAATTTATTGCATCCATTTCTGTGTCCTTGGTCTCCAACAGCTCTCTACATTGCTTCAACTTCTACTTTCAAAGCTAAAGCCACAATAGTGCAAACTTTACCCTTCATGCATAATTCAAGATATAAAGGGAAAATCCTCAATAATCTCCAGATCCGATCTTCCGATCTGATTGTAATATTTTTTTTATTATTTTATTATTTTTATTTTTATTTATATTTATATTTTTGTATAGTTTTATTTTAATGAAGTTTATTTTCTAAACTACAGCTACTTTAAAAAATGAAAATTAAATTATAGCTATTTTGAAAATAAATGAAAAAATAAATTACAGCCATTTTGAAATTATGATTTTCGAGATTAGTAATTTATTGGAGTAAATTACTAAAATCTAGTTGCTTCATGATTTGGCTGTATAAGTTAAAAAAAAATGGAAAAAATACGTTAGTGAGAACTAACAAGGGGTTAATATTTAAAATAAATGCATTATTGAACTAATTTATTTACCAAAGTGCAATATTGTACATTTTATGCATTTTTAACCCAGGCTACATAAATAATCAGACTTTCAAAGGAGTGTCATTTTCAAACCAGTTGACCAAATGAGGCGAAACAAGTGTCAATGGGAAGCTTATAAAAAATCGATCTTAACAAAGAAATCAAAACTAGAATCCAAAGAAAATGAAAAATTAACAAAAGCGTAGGGAAATCAACTAAATAAAAATCCAAAAAGGTGTTTTGCCAAAGTTTTTATAGAAAGGGTCCCCATTATTTGAAGTGAACACATCAATAATGGGGGGTTGTGTTTTTATCACAACACTTAGTTAGGATGTCCATATTTATTTTTTAGTTTGAGTGCAGCTGACACAAAGTGGCCAGAGTTGCATAACCTCATGCCCATACATTCACATTATCATTCTTCAAATGAGCATCATATGAAAATTGAGAATGTTATCCAATACCCTCATATTGTTTCGACATTTATGCACCATAGATTCAATATTTTTGGAGAGGAATTTATCCAAAAATATCTTAAAGCTAATGACTTTTGGTACAAGTTTGTGTTGTATTTTTTCTATATTTTTTCAACTTTTATTATGATTCTATTTATATTGTTTGTAGTAACTATATCTTCATTTATTTCAGATATGATTGGCAACATAGAGGTTCAACACATATCCATGGTTTCCTATGGTTAGAAGGTTCTCCTAATGTGGAAATACATGATTGGTCAAATAGTTCTGATGTACAACTTGCAAAGATATTCTTCGACAAATATGTAACTGCTTGGAATCCCCGTGACATACATCGTCACGACATAATGGTGCCACGAAGCCTTAATTGTGACCCTTGCCTATTGAATACTAGTCAAATTTTCTCTTCTAATCATCATATTGATTACGAAGAATTGTTAAATTGTGTCCAAAGGCACACAAAGTGTACTGTGGATTCTTGTCTATGCAGAAAGGGCATTATTCTAACATGTCGGTACAATGCTCCATGGGATCTTTGTGATCAATCAAGATTGTTCATAGATGATCAAGGAAGAAAAAACATGAGCCAACAAGAAATGATGATAGGCTTAATGTACATAACATTGACTTTCTAACAATGTGGCGTGAAAACGTTGATTGCCAGCTAGTGCTTTTGTGCTACGCTGTGTTGAAATGCATTGCTAAGTATGTATCGAACGCAGAAAAAGGGTATGAAAGTTATCATCATATGTTAACTAAAATTTCAAATTCTATTAGCTCTGACGATTGTGCTTTATGTGCATATAGAAAGTTTCTTGCAGAAACAATTGTTGACCATGACATTGGAGCACAAGAAACATGCCATGTGTTGCTTAAGCTACCTCTTGTTTTTTGTAGTCAGAAATTTGTTTCCTTAAATGTTGGAAGAAAGGCTTTTAGGAAAATATCAAGAGATGACTTGCAATGTTCATCTGAGAATACTTTCGTTCAACATTATCAGAAGATACCTTTTTTCCTTGAACATCTATCTTTGATAGAAACAACAAGATCTTGGACATTTGATAACAAGCGTAAACAAGATCCATGGAAGCCTAGAGATGTTCATGTTATTATTCAGGTTTGGCCACGGTTTTATTATATTCCTGGTGAGGCTTCAGAAGAATTTGAAACCTTTTGTTGGACATAATTGCTATTGTACAATCCATTTCGTGACACTCCTGCAAAAATTGGCCTTTTCGCTAAAATTATTACTGAAAGTTGGAGGAATTTTCGATATCAAGCATGGTATGTTGATCAACATCCATCAATTATAGACAATATTGAAGATGAAGAAGATGGTGATTTTTGTAACCAAGAAATGAATCTTGAAGATGATTTTCAAGAATGGAAGATTTTCTCTCGTTTAGTTCCATCAAATGATGTGAATGTTTCTGATCTTCACACCCTTGGTTGAAGGGACTTTGATATATCCTTTTATTGGGAAAGTAAAACTATTTCTGATGATGTTGCAGAGGAAGCTATTAATTTTATAAGGAATGAAAATCAACAGGTGATATTGCTGACCTTTCAAACAGAACATTTGCATCTCCAGATTCTTTGTGAGAAAAAGAATGACTTGATTTTGAAATTGTCTTAACACACTTTGTTGAATATGAGATTCATGAAGCTCTTCTTATGATTATTCAAGGCACTACGAGAACTAGGAAGTCTTTCCTTATCCATTATATTCTTTAAGCTCTTTGTAATTCATCAAGTGATGGAAGAAGCCCTTTTCTTCTTCTTGCCCCAACCAGAATAGTTGCTTTTAATATACATGCAAAAACAGTACACTCATGTTGTAGCTCTGAAACCACTTTTTATAGATATGATATAAAAATATAAGACAATGGAAATAACCCAGAAATAATATGAAATGATTCTTTATTGATCAAACCCTTAAGGTAGGGAAACACCATAAATTCACTCCTTAAGGAAGGAGCACTCCACAAGCCATATGCTTGTTCATACAATAATCCTTTACTATCTTGACATGGAGTCTCTAGCCTCTATATAGGCCTCATACATACAATACCATGGGTCATTACCATGGTTCCCTCATACCATCAACTAATACCATGGGCCTATTACATTATTATTAACTACTTGTGGTCCCTTACATGATATGGGTTAACCACCTTATTTATTATTATGGCCCCTCCCATTATTATATTATTACCTTGGGTACCTCCCTTGGTACCCCATATTATACCCCTAGGTATATAACATTCCACCCCCTAAGCATGTTTCATCCCTGAAACATGGGAAGAACATAAATAATAAGATCTAATCAAAAGAGTAGTCCATTGATACCATGCACGTGCATCTAGCCATCCAAGAGAAAGGTGAACCCTCGATCTCGCTGATGCCTCACTCGCTTGAGATGGAAGTTGACCGTGGCAGCTCTTCTGTGTTGATGTGTAGTAGGTGGATCTTCTCTCCTCGTTATCCATCATACGGGGGTTGTTGTCCTTGTGACTACTTGGTTTCCATCTTGATGGTTGTCTTGCGGGGTGATGTGGGTGATGATATGTTGAAGTTTTAACCCACGATGTCTGTTTCTTTAATTCACCCTGTTGTGGTGCCTGTTGTGGTGTCTTCTTTTCCAATATGACTTCAACCACTGAACCCTCATCATATGTGTCAGCACCTGTTACCTTTTTGGCTTCAGCCTCTGTTTGTGTTTGATTGTCGACCATCAAAGGCTCATCATCCGATATGTCAGTCCTTGGAGCATCTTCTGCTTCTGCCTCCATGTACTCTACCTGTTTATTGATGGAAATATCCTATAATGTAATTTTCTTCTTTTGATACCAGAGCTTCAGGAATTTCTTCTGCACATTAATATTGATAGTACCCATAGATTCCATCCAAGGATATCCCAAAACAACATCCATATTATCCATTTCTGAAGTATAAAAATCACCATGCAACACATACTTATCCATAGAAATTTTCAAATCTTTATACACTTGAACATCCTCATTATCCACCTGTGTGTTTTCAATGTGTTTTGCAGCAACTTGTAATGTTTTTTCCAAATTAGCATTGATGAAATTATGCTTGCAACTAGGATTTATAGAAACAATGATCTTCTCTTTCTGAATCAATCCATGAATCTGCAATAAGGACACATCAGTAGAAAATAACCCTTTAGGTTCCATGGTTTCCTTCTTTTCTGTGAAAATAAAATCTTTGCTAGGCAATGTGTCTGTCTGTGTGAGCTTATCAACAAGATTAGTTTTCCGGCCAAAGTGGTCCATAATAGTTTTTGTGAACATGTCCCAAGTCCAAAACCTTCTATTGGAACATTGATGCTCTTGCCACCATTGTCGTCTTTCATTGTCCAAGTACAGGCTCCCCACCATAAGGTGAGTCTCATCATCTAAGATGCGATTCAGATTGAAATACTGCTCCATTTGTGCTAGCCATCTAGCTGGATGAGAGCCATCAAATTTATACAAGTCCCTCAAATTTCGATTTGGGCCCGCCATCACAAAAAATTTGGCGAAAATTTGAAATGGTCACAAGTTCGTCAATATTGTTCAGAATCCCTATTATAACATGTTTTTGGAAATGGAACAACCATTCTGCATTTGCCCATGTAATAGAAATCCTGATTCAGACACTAGAATTTCAGATCTGCGTTGCAACTCTCCCACTGTCACCAAAATTTCTGCAAAAAGAGCTGATTTTAAATCAGCGATATCTCCCTCATCCGGACTCCGATTCGACTGATTGTTTTTTTGAAATTGCGTATTTTTTCTCAAAAAATCCGGATCTACAATTAGATTTTGCAGATCTTGCACTAGGACGTCCAGATCTGTGCCGCAATTTCGTTGCCCGGAAAATTCTCTACAACCCCACTGATTTTTAAATCAGCGATATCTCCTTCATCCGGACTCCGATTCAGCCGATTTTTTTTTTGAAATTGAGTGATTTTCAAACAGAATCTAAATTTACAAGTAGATTTTTCAGATCTTGCACCAAAACATACAGATCTGATCTGCAAACTCGCCGCCCCCGAAATCCTGCAAAAAAAAATAAAAATTCTCCACTTTTGTGCCCAAGAAAGTGCTCTGATACCACTTGTTGTAGATCTGACCCAAAAATATAAGATAATGCAAATATACCCAGAAACAATAGGAGAGAAATAGATAGAAATTATTCTTTATTGATATCAAACCCTTAAGGTAGGGCAACACCATACATTCACTCCTTAAGGAAGGAGAGCACTCCACAAGCCATATGCTTATTCATACAATAATCCTTCACTCTATTCCTTGACATGGAGTCTCTAGCCTCTATATAGGCCTCATACATACAATACCATGGGTCATTACCATGGTTCCCTCATACCATCAACTAATACCATGGGCCCATTATATTATTATTAACTACTTGTGGTCCCTTATATGATATGGGTTAACCACCTTATTTATTACTATGGCCTATACCATTATTACATTATTACCTTGGGTACCTCCCTTGGTACCCCATATTATCCTAACTAGGTATATAACAATATGTGAGCTATATTCTCATTTGTATTACAGTACATTAGATAAATTTCTTTTGATTGGACCTGTTATCTTATAAAATGATATTATGTGTCTATATGTTTTGACCTTGCAAGACATACAAGATTGTTCCCCAGTTTGATGGTTCTTTGATTGTCACATCTGATCAATGTAGGTTCTTGTTGACCTTCACCAACATCATAGGTGCCACTACATAATGCTTTATATTCTGCTTCAATTGATGACAAGGAAATTGTTGCATGTTTCTTACTGATCCATGATATAGCTCTCGATCCTATATTGAAGACGTATCCAGTGGTGGATTTCCTATCATCTGGATTTCCAGCTGAGTCAGAATCAGAATGACCTATCAATTCAACATTACAAGCATTAGCATATTCAATACCAAAATTAATGGTTCCCTTTAAATATCGAAGGACCCTTTTCGCAGCTTTCGAATGGCTTTCATGAGGCTTAGCCATGAATTGACTAAGTATGCTTACTGCATAAGCAATGTCTGGTCTGGTGGTAGTGAGATAATTCAAACTTACCACTAATTCTTGATACAATGTTCCATTCACCTCTTTTGTTCCATCATCACTTCTTAACTTGATATCTTGTTGCAATGGAGTACTCACTGCTTTACATTTATTCATATGAAATCTCTTTAGTACTTCATTTTTATATTTTCTTCGTGTGATTAAGGTTCTTCCATCATTTCTCCATAATTCAAGACCTAGACAATAGTGCATCTCACCAAGATCCTTCATCTCAAATTCTTGTGATAACTTCACTTTTATGTCTGTAATTAATTTACCAGCACTCCCTGTTATTATTAGATCATCAACATATATAGAAAGTAATAATATATCCCCATTTCTATCTGTCTTGAAATACAAATTAGGATCATTTTTACTCTTTTTAAATCCTTGCTGAAAGAAGAATTTGTCAATTTTCTCATACCAATATCTAGGGGCATATTTTAGTCCATATAAGGCCTTTTTTAACTTGCATACAAGATGTTCTTGACCTTTCTTTACAAATCCTTCTTGTAAAACAAGATAAATCTCTTCTTTTAAGTCACCATTTAGAAAATCTAACTTTACATCTAATTGATGTAGCTTCCAATCATGTTTAGTTACCAATGCTATCATTATTCTGATTTTATTCATTTTTGCAACTAGAGAAAAGGTATCTTCATAATCTATGCCTTCTTTGTGTGAATATCTTTTTGCAACCAATCTTTCCTTATACTTTTCTATGCTACCATCTGCATTAAATTTTATCTTGTACAACCATTTTGATCCTATGGGGACTTTGTTTTCAGGTAATTCTATTAATTCCCAAGTTTCATTTTTCATTATAGAGTCATATTCTTCTTCCATAGCTTCCATCAATTCTTTATGATTTTTGGCTTGTTCATAATTTAAGGGTTCAAAAACAGTCATTACTTGAGACATTAAAGCATAATCTTTATACCTGATGGGGGATTGAATCTGTCGTGTTGACCTTCTTAGAGGCTCATTACTTTGTGGAGTACCTTCTCCTTTTCTTCTCTGTGGAGTGCCTTCATCACTTCTTTGTGGACTTTGATTCGTTGATGTGTCTTTTGGAATGCCCATGTGTTCTTGTTCTTGAGGTGATTCCACAACTTCTTCTTGTTCCTTAAAGTTTTCATAAGAAGGCTGCCATGTTTTATGTTCATCTTCTTTTATTTGTTTATTTTCATGCTCATGAAATATAACATCTCTACTTGCAAAAACCTTGTGATTACTTGGATCATATATTTTATATGCTTTTTGATTAGTGCAATATCCAATAAAAATACATTTGATGGCTTTGTCATCTAACTTTCTCCTATCTTCTTTAGGATTATGAGCAAAGGCTTTGCATCCAAATATCCTTAAATGACTAACTTTAGGTTTAAAACCATAAAATGCCTCAAATGGTGTTTTGTGCTCAAGATACTTAGTAGGGCTTCTATTTTTAAGATATACAATTGTATTAATGGCTTCAACCCGAAAACTATTAGAAAGTCCTTTACTTTTTAACATACTTCGAGCACATTCAACTAATGTTCTATTATTTCTTTCATCTACTCCATTTTGTTGAGGTGTATGTGGCACTGTAAGTTGTTTCATAATTCAGTTTTGTTTGCAATATTTGATAAAAGCTCCCGAAGTGTATTCAACACCTTTATCCGATCGAAGAATTTTAATGTTCTTTCCTGTTTTCTTTTCAACCATACTCTTGAATTCTTTAAAGTATTCAAACACGTCACTTTTGTTTCTTATAAAGTATACCCAGGTGTATCTAGTGCTATCATTAATAAATACAAGGAAGTAATATGCTCCACCAAGTGACTTAGTTTGCATTGGACCACATACATTAGTATGCACTAGTTCAAGTATTTCACATTTTCTTCTATTTTCATGCATAGGAAATTCTTCCCTATGTTGTTTTCCTAGTCCACAACCTTCACATTCAAAGTGTTCACCCTTAATAAACGGAAGACCTTCTACCATAAATTTATTTTGTAGTAACATTAGGTCATTATGATTTAAGTGTCCATACCTTTGATGGCAAAGTTCTATAGTTGACATGCCTGTTGATGCCAAAGCTTGATGCCCATTCTTCATTACATCCAACTTGTATAAGCCTCCAATTCTCATTCCTTTTGCAACAACTTTGTAGTTGTCCTACACATCCTTTACCAAACAATGTGATTTCACAAATTCAACTTTTAAATGTTGATCTATGATAGTAGAGATTGAAATTAAGTTCTTCTTTAATCCTGGAACATACACCACATTTTGAATTTGTTTTTCTTGTTCGTTAGGAATCATAACACTTATATTACCATATCCTTTAATTTCATGTGATCTATTATCTCCTAAATAGATGTGTCCACCATTATTAATCTCATGATAAGTATCAAACCAATCTCTTTTGCATGACATATGGATTGATGCACCAGAATCTATAAACCCAGTGTTATCATCATCAGTTTCTACTGGTAAAGCAGCATTGGACACATTGAACAATTTAAGATTGCTAACATATTCACTAATTACTTCATCTCTATCAACATAATTTCCTGAATTCATTCTTTGTTTAAATTGATCAGACCTCCTTGTCATGCAATTTTTAGTAAAATGACCATGCTTTTCACAGTAATAACACACATCATCTCTACTTGATTTGGCATTTGTCCTTGGTAAAGGGGTACCTTGAAATGATTTTACCTGTGGCTTTTTGCCTTTATTTTTCTCCCACTGTTTGCCTTTGAAGGACTGCTTCCCTTCGGCTATCAATGCCAAATCTAAATTGGGAGATTTATGTTTAAGGCTTCTTCTCAGCTCTTCTTCATGCATAAGTATACTTGCCAACTCATCAAAAGTAGGAGCCTTCTCTCTATCTAAAAGACCAGTGATAAACATTTGATATTCATCAAGCATTCCACTTAATGTCACAGTAACCAATTTGTACTAGATACTGATTCACCAATGTCACCTAATTTATCCTTTATATGTTTAATTCTAGCAATGAAATCACTAACACTTTCATTTTCTTCCATCTTAATTGAAAGAAGCTTACTTTTTAAATACAATATTCTATTTGTAGTCTTCATCTCATACAAATTTTTGAGAGTGTCCCATGTCTCCATGGATGTTTTGCACTCTCTAATGTGTGGAATAATGTTGTCCTTCACCGTCATCCGTAAAAGCACCTTTGCTTTGTTTTCCTGTTGCTCCCAATCTTGAATTGCAACACCTATGGCTTGAGGGAACACTGGCTTATCTTCAGCTCCAGACACAATTGCCCATGTATTGTCGCCTTCCATCAAAGTCTGAAACTTAAACTTCCAATTTTCATAATTTTCACCATCTAACTTGTTAGATTCAGACAAATAAGATTCTGCCAATATATTAGCCATTATCAATAAGCTTATAAATCCTTAAGTACCAACCACCAAGACACAACTTTTTTTTTTTTACAAATATAAATCCTCAAACAAAAGTTTTTATCCAATATTATTGGATAATATCGCTGCCTCCTTCTTTTCTTTTTCTTTTCTTTTTGTTTTTTTTTGTTCACTTTAAAATTAAAAACTTCGAGTTAAATAATATCACATCCACAAAAGATAAAATGTGTCCTTTTGCATTTACCAATGTCTGATCCTTGACCCCACGATGTGCTTGCAAATGGATAATTTCTGCTAAAAAATTCAATCCATAAAACCTACTTTCTTGAAATATTCCAAGAGAATCAGGATTTGTGAAGTAGGGATTCTCCAATCCATGGATATGTTAAAGGCACAATAAAATGCAATTTCTCATGAGCATTGGTAACAACAATTGTTCCAAACTACCAGAGCTAATGAGATTGAAATGGGCAGACTACTCAATTAGCAGACAATGCCCAAATATTAGTGTTTACAACATTAAAGATTAAATAAACACTTAGCAAATATATTGCCTCTCCTTACAAAACGAGCATGTGAAAACACTCACTAGATTTAAAGAAATTTACAAAAAACATAAACCATGGTTCGATACCTCACTCCAAATACTTTGTGGCTGGAGGCTTGTCTATAGGCTCCTCTATGGGTGAGCAGCCACCATCACACGCGTCTCTGGTCACCACACGACCCTCACCCCAACACGGATTTCCCAATAGCAACAAACAAAACACTCAGCTACAAGCACAAAACAACCAACAAACACAAAACAAAATGGATTTCCCAACAACCAGCAAACAAAACAGACCAATCTTACGGCTAGCAAGAAAAAAACAACCTCACCAATATTCACACATACCAGACACTTCACGAATTCTGACTATACTTCCACAGCCTCAACCACTACGCACAACTAACTTACTTTGATACCAAATCAGAGAGCGCAGAGCTCATAAATTAACACACAAAACTCAAAACTTGTATTCATTCAATGGCTGAACAGGTATTTATACATAGCAGATAACTTTCTGGAGTTGGTGGGGCAGTGGCTTCTCTAGGAAGCTATCTAGCTCTCGAGACCTCTGTCGAATTCTCTAGAAGACGCTAGGTTCTGCATTTAATGTTGGTGGTTGGATTTATCAATGTTTTCCAACAAGCAGCCCACCACACAACATGAAAAAAACAACGTAGTCGTTTCACCTTCACAGGGTCAGCGCGATTTTCTCCTCGACCCTCGTTCCGATCCGTAAATAAAAAGCATGCAACTCTTAACTTGAATTGGCGTGATTTTCTCCTTAAAATCCACTCAGATTCCACCTCATTCGGCCAGCCTCTTTCCAGTTAGTTTCCTTAGTCTTAAATCTCTGATACCATGTCAGAATGGTATGCTTGAATTAATAAATAAAATACTTCGTCAGCTCTACAAAGGAGAGTTTGAACCAGGAGAGTCTGGCTTTGCAGAAAGCTCTACATTCTTAATAAACATCAAACATTATATAGAAAACATAGCTATGGGGAAGCTACAACCATACCCTAAGAAATAGAAACTAATTCCTCTCTTAAAGTCTCCTGAACCAAATCACGCTATTATAAGATTCTCCATTATCTTCAACAACTGTAATAACCATTAGAGTGCCCATAGTGGATCACATTGGTAATGAAGTATTGGCACCTATGCAACTTCTTGTTGCATCGTTCAATCGCTCGGATGAGATTGATCAAGCAAGACTCATACAGAACAAAAACATTACGAACCTTTGTTGCAACTATTGGAAGTCTCTCATGAAGAAGAAATAAGGAAGAAGGAAAACCTTCCAACGAGAGTCAGAATGAGCATTCAAATGACTCGCTTCTATTGAGAAAACAAAGCTTGCAACTCTCTCTCTCTCTGACCAATAGCTGACCATGTTTCCATCCACGCATTGAGGATCCATTTCATGTGAATCAAGGCCCTTGGCAGCGACTTCATAGGTACAAAGCAAAGAAAGTGTACCCCCAGGATGTGGCCAGTAACGAAAATTCACTCACATCTTCCCCTTTCTGCATATATACTTTCACCAAGTGGCCACACTCATTTGATAGGCACGGATCACACTCAACAAAGAAAAATGCAAAAGAAATTCTCACACACATTAATATCTAACATGTTCCTATTCTATGTACACACAATCAATCCTCATAAGTTTCCTTTTTCATACCCCTCATGGGAGCGGGAGTCAAGCCCATATAGTTTTTGATAGAAACAAAAAAATCTATGGATAGAAAATTATAGAAAATTATTAGTATATTGTACTTCAATACTAAAAAAGGGCCATAGATCTCATGAGATTTAATAGATTTTAAATAAAAATAATATGCTATATAAATAGATCTCATAAGATCTAATATATTTTAAATAAAAATAATATTGTTGAAAAAATTTCTCACCAAAACTCCAATAACCAACAAACCAATCTTATCTATATAATAATATAACTTATATAATAATATGTAATAATGTATAAGTGTAAACATTATTCCACAGCGAGATAGGATTCAGTTCTATTGGTCCTACCTGGAGAATTGCTCAATTCAACACATCAATAGGGAAGAAAACAGTACAGCAGACGGTCTCTCAAAAAAGGGACTCTTCTCTTCTTCAGAATTTTGGCACCTCGACATTGTATCTGATGATGTCCATTATCAGATATCTGATTTTGCCCTTCCAGATTTGTAAAGAAAATGCATGGCTGTCGTTCTCTCTTTGGAGTTTTTGATATCAGAATTTATCAGAATCGAATGCTGAGTCAATTAGTTCTTCAGATATAGGTTTTTTTGTTCTTATATACATATGGGATCATATCTCTGTTCCTGCACAATCAGAGAAAGAATGTATTATTCTGCTTTTATATACTTCATATAATATATAATGCTTTTTTTCTTTGAAAAAACATTATTCCACATTATGGCATTGTAATAACTCCTAAATGTTGTTTGGCTGGTCGCTTTTTAGTGTCGTGGATAAGTGAATTCAATGTATATTTTGGGAGACATAGAAAAGGAAAACTCATACATCAAAGCGAAAAACAATCTGGAAAAAAAATCCAAAAGCTAAAAATAAAAATGGTTTTGTTGAGTGTGCTAATCAAATGGGCTTTGTATTTGTTTTTATTTGTATAACTTGTTGTTAGTTAGTTGATTAATTTTAGAGGATATGATGATAGTAATGATTAAAATAATTATTAATAGATGATAATTTTAGTTTGTAATTATTAAAATGCATTAAAAAAATTCTCATTCATTCACTGATAGGCATATACATTTCAATCTCTGGTGGATGTCGATAGCATGAATTTCATTTTTTATTATAAGGGTTAGAATCAATTGCTTTTTTGTACATTATTCATCTAATCAATTAAGCTACGACTGCGATGGGGAGGAGTGCAAAGGGAAGGGTTGGCTAGATGTTACTTGGGGAGGTGAATGTATGCGTTTAATTGCAAACCTTCATCCTTCTGTTGCATTTTCTTTCCAAAACCTTCATCCCTCCATTTCAATTTAGTGAGGTTCAGCGAAAAAATCAAGGTTAAATGAAAACAACAAGGTTAGAGGCACATATTGAATGTTAGATTGAATGTTGTTAAGTTTAATCGGTTGGAAATTCTAATTAATCTTTCATGTAAAAGTTGGTTCAATTTGGACAGTCACTTCACTGAGTTAAGTTGAGTGAGTCTGGTTAAGTCATATTTTGGGGAAAGGTCCAAGTTAGAGTGTGTATTGAATTTATTTTCGGCGAGTTAGAAGTATTTAAACTTTTTTCATTAACCTAATTAGAAGTATTTACTTTTAATTAGGTTAATTGTAATTAACAAACTTGTGTGATCCATTAAAGATTCACCGCTCATATTATTGTGTGTGAATTTTTGTCTTAGATTTTGTACTTTTTCTCCTCTTCCTTCCCAAAAAAATTGGGTGTGAATTTTTATCTTAGATTTTGTACTTTTTCTCCTCTTCCTTCCAAAAAAATTGGTATTAGAGCAAGGTTAAACCAAAGCTTTCAAAAGAGTCAGAGTATCTCCAACAATATCTTGCAGAGCCTAATTGTCTGACCGATAACACACAACTGAGAGCGAAAGGTCGAGCAAGAAAATATAAGGAGACAAATTTTGCAGACGCAGCTAGCATAGTCGCAGCCAGCAAGAGTCAAAAGATTAAAATTTACAAGGTGAGTCATCTTTTTTTTTTGCCGCTGCATATTCATAAGCCAATTGAATTTTCATGGAAGGAACGAGCCAAGAGTAGCCTGCACACCGGTTTGAGAGCCATCTTGAGCCATTGTATCCGAGAGTCATAGCTAAAGGTTTGATGCTTGAAGGCTTTGAAATTTTTTTATTCCAAAGCATTTAAAAAAAAGGATTTCCACGAAAGGTCAAAAACTATCTTATTCGACAGCAAGATTAAGGGTCGTTTATCAAAAGTTTGTTAAAAGTCACAGATATTTTTAAAGTCACATGGTGTTTGACTTGGTATGGTATTAAAAAATGTGTTTTTTTTTTAATCAAAGGAGAATTAGTTTTAAAAAGCCGCTTTGTAAGGTTTTATAAATACTTTATTAAAATGGAAACTTTAAAGGTTTGATATATGTGAGTTTAAAGAGTTTAGTAAGACTCTTTTTAGAAAGTGATCTTTTTGGGGGAATTAAAAATTAAAGTTGTTTTATTGGAAAGAAAGGTTTGGGCCTGTTCGTTTGTCAGCGAAGTTCTGGTGTTTTGTTAAGAATGACAGTGTTTTAGGTGAAGATTGTTCCTTATGGGGGCGTATACTAAAAATCGTACTTTTTGCGGGGCGATCTGAAAGGAAGCCTCATGAAACTAAGAAACAAGTTATAAGACATAGGAAACACAACAATAATGGGTTGCAAAGCAAACTGAATAATATTAAGAAAACGAATAAAAAATAAGAGGCATAGATTATTTCCATGTTTAGAGATATTTTGGCTATAGGAGAGGAACTAAGAAGTCTGGAAGAAGACAAAGAAGAAATTGAGGATGATTGGGGTAGATTTGATCTGCTACCACCTCCTATGTTTACTGGTAAATATTTTGATCATTGGGTTATCAAGATGAAAACTTTTTCTTCAAGTTAAAGTGTTAGTTGAATACTAGTATAATCGCCCATATGATGAAGTATGTTATGCTTTAGCATTGGATTTTATGAAATAGACATTGGATGAGAAGCTTTTTTTCAAGGTAGAAAAATATAAAACTTCCAAGGAAGCATGGAAGATCTTGGAAGAATAATTTCGTGCAAGGGGGAGTGACTTGTAGCAGCACATTATATCGTAGGTCATGTCAGAGAAGTCTGTAAGAGTAGTAGAAGAGAGCGAAGGCATTGATGGATCCCACTATGTAGTTGCACAGGTGAAATATAAAGATGATGCAACAAAAATTGCAAAGAGAGAAGTTGAAGCTTCTATGTTTCAAATAGAGAAATAGAAGATAAATGCTTAAGGACTCCACTGTAACGTGGATGGTGTAAATGATGGTGAATCCATGTGGGCTTCACTCATTGTACCTCTGACATATCACGTGTGTTCGTAGCATACTAAAAAATACCCCTAATTTGACTACATATTGCAAAATAACTCTAAAAATCACATTATCTAACCCCCTACCACTATGAACCCAATACAAATTCGCAATTTAAAAACGCCCACTTTCACTAGATATTGTAGGTATCTATTTTTCATTAGGAATTGTTTTTACCCATTTATATTTTGTCATTAACTTTGAGGTCCATTTTTTATACCTGCCAATATAAAAACCATTTATCCCTTATATATCCCCCAATATATAATCTCATTTTTTCCTCAATATGTATCCCCCAATATGAACCCACGTGGTATAGTATTTCTCCCCTAGTGAAGACCCCGTTGGTGAATCCCATTGTGATGAAATACATGTGGATGATGAGTGCAAAGTGAGATGTTAACTGGTAAATCTAGCCATGGTTGATGGGTTTGGAATTGTCAATGATCACATGCATGCTCACATATACCACCATAGGTTGGATGAACATTATGTTGATGGTATCTGTGTTTTTTTTTTTTGAAACATGAATTGATCATGGAAATATTATAAGCACCCTATTTGATGAAGAATTAAATGTTGAAGCTTCCACTGTAGCAACAAGTCATGAAGGAGTAGGAATTTTTCATGAAGCAATATGTGAACAAGAAGCAACTAAGCTTTGCATAGATAAAACTATCAATAGAGCAACCAATGGTTTTGTGGATCCAACAACTGGAATTATTGATGTTAAATTTCATGAAGAACATTTACTAGTGATGAGTGGTTGCACATGATGAAACATAAAAATCTAATTCATATGTTTTATTTGGTGACAAAATCCCACTTGTGTATGGAAACCAAGTGGATGACAACATGTTTGAAAAACTAGTGATTCGAAATTGATCAATGGATGATAACGGGTCCAGAAAAGGCCAAATATTCAAAGGTTTTGGATTCAGGAGAAAATAGTCCCATCATGTAGAGCTCGTCAAAATGACTACAACGTAACTTGAATGGGCAAAAACTGACTTTGTATGAAGAAGTTATTCAAAGTCAAATTTTTTAGAGAAAACTCCAAAAATTCAAAATCAAAGTCAACAGTTAACGGGCAGTCAAAGGTCAAGGTTTGACTACAAGCATCACGAGAAGGTAATGGTTGGTAGGTTATGATTGGTGCATACAGACCAATGTTGCATCGATAAGTGGCAGGGTGTATTTGGGTGCATTGGGACCAATCCCAAGGTGACATGTGGCCCTATCGTAGGGTGACACGTGGCCTCATTGGATTCATCAAAATTTTGTTAAGTGTTTTAACAAACTAGATGGGAATCGATCTCGTGACCTCTCGACTGCAAACTCAACGTCTTATCGCTAGGTTATCGCTATCACTTATGTAAGAAAGCCCCACCGTGAATATTTGAAGGGAGATGTGTTGTATTAAACAAAAAAAAGGTAGGAACCTGCCATTATTGGCAGCCCCCGCTAAGATCCCCTCCATATATATCGCCAAAACTTATCCATTTATCTATATGCCATAGTAATGTACATACCTTCGCCATATTTAATGTTAATCCGCCAACACATGTGAACAATGCAATGCATATGCATATGGCTGGGGAGGGGTGGTTCCGAAGGACCCCACCCCCTTATTGATGTTTAAAATTATATTAAAATAACAATATACCATTGAGAATCCAAACCATCAATGGAGAGGTTGGCATTTGATCCCCCAACCTCCTTCCTATAAATTAAGATTTTCACCAATGTGCCAAAGGGTGGAGAAGTTGTATTTTCATGCGGCATAGAATTATTTGTCCATGTACATACAACAAGACTTAAATTTTGAAGCCACTTTTTGGGAGATCCAAGAAGTCCTTTTCACAACCTAGAGTTGCTACATGATTCTGAGACAGAGCAAATTGCAACAGGATTATTCAACATTGTATCTGAAGAAATTTTCTTTTAAATAGTTATGGTTTTGAAGATTTAATATAAAAGCCTCCCCGGTGAAAACCAAGGCCCGAATATGTAGGCTTGAAGATATTTGAACTCCGTTATGAAACTTTTGGTGTCATTGTGTTAATTTGTTTTCTGTTATATTTTATGAATTATTGCAATTTTCATTTTCAAGTTCTTGTTCTCAATTTCAAGTTTTTAATGCAATTTAAATGGTGTTTTAAGAAGTCATGTATTAACAATTTTTAAAATATAATAAATCACATTTCAATAAAATATTAGATCTAGGATCATTTGGTATTAGAGCGAGTTAGTTGATAATTGTGATTTATAAGTGTGCATGATCACCAGGAGAAAATCGAATCTTGGTGAAGGAGAACTTGTTGAAGGAGATCCAAAAGTCGACTCGAGAAGAAGGAAAACTCGAAGAGAAGATATGGCTGAAGAGGGAAGCAGTGATCATCCTTTTGTATCTGATATAGGTTTTTGTGTATGATTTCATGACTTTGTGAGCCATGGTTGAAGAAATGTATCAAGAGCTTAAGAAAGAAAAAGATGAAGACACAAAACCTAAAGATGAAGAGGGAAATCCATCATAATCTAGAAAAGAAGATAAAAGTGATCAAAAAGACCCTATCGCTTCTCTCTTGACTCCATCTGAAAGTTCGAAACCTTTGTTGAAGCTCGATGTTAAGTTCAAGTTACCCATGTACAATGGAGAAGTTTATTGTGAGAAGCTTGACAACTGGGTTAGGAAGATGGAGGTTTACTGTAGTGTGCAATGGATCACTGAAGATGAAGTCAAAATTAGGCTAGCATCACTTTGTTTAGAAGACATAGCATTGGTTTGGTGACAGAGTAATTTACAGGAAGGTACTCAACATATCGGTAATATTTTTCCATCATGGTCTGATTTTATTACTAGACTTAGAAATAAATTATTTCCATTGGGATATAAGGAAAAATATTTAATAGAATGCCAAGGAATAAAAGTTAGGAAAGGTCATTCAGTGCAGGAATATACAAATGAGTTTCGTAAGAAGGCATTGATTCTAGATACTCCTTTGTATACTCAAGAAACTCTAATGAAATACAAGGGAGGATTACCTGAGTATTTTCATAATATTGTATTTATGTTTAGTTTTACTAACCTAGATGAAGTGGAAGTACAAGAAACTTACATTGAAGCAGGTAAGTTAGGAGTTGGAGTATCATCAGAATCGATAGCCAGAAAGGAGAGCAAGGGACAAGGAAAAGTGAAGAAAGAAAATCTACACTAAGATGGAGGTTAAAAATCTATCTTGTAAACATTGCAAGAAAGAGGACCATGACGAAGACCATTTTTGGTAATTACATCTTGAAAGGAAAGCGAAGTGGATAAAAAAGGGGAAGTAAAAGGTCCTTACAATAGTGAAACGGATGGACTTAGGGTCGAATTTAGGTGAGGTGCATATCACATCATTGATTATGACTGATAAATCTGATGAAGGTAATGATTCTAATAGTTTCAAATAAAAGTTATTTCATTTCAGGGTTGTTATGAAACATAAACAGATTAACAAATTACTAGAAAGTTGTGGTGCATGTAAATTCTAAGTGAGAACACAAATAATTCCTCTAGCCCGAGAGAGCGGGTCTAGCCACAAACAAACAATCTATGGAAGATCTCCTTAATCCAGAATCAAATAAGAGGGCCTACCTCTTAGTACACTATTCTGCTTGGTGATGATATTTCTTCCTTGATCTAGCTATCTTCCATTTCTTTCCTTCAAACAGCTGAAATAGGTAAACAACAACAAATAACAAACTTGATAACATACAAATTGCATTCAACCTACTTAATAGGTAAAGAAACATTAAGCCATAAATATGTGAGATGACATTTCACAGACTTTTGCTAACATCTTGTGGATAACCTCAACAATGGTAGTCTCAACACTCTTCTCTTTAGTCTTCACACCAAACCAAACTCACAATTCTCCATTAAACACAAACTAGAAAGCTACAAACTATGGGTAGCTTGCTAACTACTCCAAATTCAAAACTTCAGCCAGAACTTAATTAGGACTAAAAGCTAGCTTTTGCTTGGGAAAAAGAGAGGTTTATATAGCTTAGAAGGAGGGGAGATGGTTCCTCTTCTCATGGGAGAAGAACTTATCTCTTGGATTGGTTCCATCCTAATAGGGGAAAGGATCCCAAACTGACCTCCTTGAATCCATCTGGCCTAACCATTTACCAGACTTTCATTACGAAGCTTCTAGAGCTAGAAGCTTCGGCTCCATATTTAAAAAAAATTCCAAAAGAGGATCAACATGACTGGGAAAGGGCTTAGTCGATCCGATCAGTGCTAGGGACAGTTGTAATCCTTGCATATCAGTGCGAGGAGCACACAGGTCATTAACGATGGTCTTGTAAACTGGGATAAACAGAATATTTTTGGGAAATGATGTGAAACAGAGTTGTGCCGCTCATGAAGAGGTACATAATGGGAATTTCTTCATGATAAGAAATCATGTCGGGTACACTGTAGAGGTCCTCCAGGATCATAGACAAGGAGTACAAGGACAGTGACAAAATGCTATGTAACAGATGCCCCCTAAAGCATGAGAGTCGAGCTAGAGTGAGGGATCAAATGCTTTACAAGTGGAAGTGGGCAACTAGAGTCCATCATCGGAAAACATGCAAGCAATCATAGATACATATACATCACTGAGAACTCTGAATAATAATACATAAATCATGGTATGGACACATCCATCTAGAGAGTGATCATGTAAATGGATCCAAGGTATGGCCGCGGCCATCCAGTAGAAAGGATAATAATGAAACGAAGGTATTGTTGCAATGATCCAATACTGAGAAGGATCACATATAACAACTCATGGTATGGTCGCAACCATCCATCTGAAAGAGACGTGTATATTGACATGACCATGTCACATCGCCTTGCAACCTGGACTTGTGTAATCTTAGCCTAGGGTCTTGCACTCTAAACGACTCGATCAAAGTACAAATCCTAACATGTGAATGAATGTGTTGAACTCAAACATGCTAGGAAGTCGCTTGATTGTTGGTCAATGATGTGAACCATTAACAAGTGCGAGAGAAGCCACCAATAATGAGAATGGCTCTCAAGGTACTGGCAACATAGTTCACAGAATGTGAATAAAGGAATTGATGTCGAACACCCATGAAATCACCTAATCGAAAGCCAATGATTTGATCTTGTCGTTGAGTGTGAAGAACTTGCCATTAAGGCATGAAAGCTCTAAGGTACTGGAAGGGAGTCTCTGGGCTAGCTTCCTGGATAATGAGTTGACGTCGATAAGAAGCGATTGTGTTGAAGGAGAGCCATGATGTGTCACACATCATTGAAATGAGACAAAAGGATGTAAATGTTTTCTGATGATACAGAGAATTAGGAGTAAGTGTAACTGTAGAGGGACTAACTCTTGAACATATCGGTGTTACGATTCTGGAGTTTTGCAACTTTTGGATGCATAGGATCAGTGGTCATGATGACCTCGTAGAGAACAAATGGAAGGCAAAAATGAGCAACCCAACCCAGGAGGGTTAAATAAAAAGGAGGATATCCCAACCTAACACGAAGCAGAAAGTGTCATGTTCAAGAGCGAGTTGCCGACACAACTAATAAAATTTCCAAATTTCCCCCACCATAATGAGCCCTAGGAAGGAGAAGCTCACATTCGTCATGGCGAAGAATCATATGTCATATAATGTCTTAATGAATCCAAAAAAGGGGTAACTCAGTATCTTTTTTCATGTTTTAGAGTGTTTGAAAAAGACATGAGAAAGAAAACTCCACATGGTCCCTTTTTGTACATTTGTGTCTCTCGAGCCCGAAAAGGTAGAAAATGATACATGAGAGAAGCGCTTGAGAATTTCAGTCAAGGATTACCTTTTTCGTAAATAGCTCATACCACCACAAAAAAAGGGTAAACATATACTGGGTGAACGACATTTCGCAGCCTTTAACAAGTTCCAAACGACAAGAGCTCGACAATCTTTTCATTTTTTAAGAGTCGGAAAAGAGCTTGAAAGCAGACCCCACATTTTTCTTCTCTTTAATAAGTCAAAAAGGGAAAAATACTTGGCAATATTTTCATCTTTTACGAGTCAGAAAAGAGCTTAAAGGTGACTCGTCCTGGAGGAACAAGTGGTATAAAGGGTAGCAACAGGTTCCAGTTAATGGAGGAATTGCTCGAAACACTAAAAGGTCAAGAGGATAGCTAGAAAGACCACTGATTGTTGTGGTTCCTCAGGAATGGACAAACAACCATGTGAAATCATATGATGGGCCAAAGAGATGGTAGCGATGGAATGAAACAAACAAGGCTCATGTAGCAGAAATTAGCTGATAAAAATTGAAATCACAAGATGTAAATTGGGCATCGGTTCGTTTTTACACAAGCTTGAACCATGGAGAATTCTGCTTGATTCAATTTTATGTTTACGCAAACTTTAAATGAAAAATAATTCTTTTTATAATTTTGCATGCCCCCATCATAATGAGTCATTCGAGGTACATGACCCCCAAGCTTCATTTTAGTCAACTAGGTGGATGGAATGAAGGTTCACTTTCGAGATCTTGGAAAGACTTGACTGGGATTTTATGGGATCTGAAGCAAAGGCTCAATTTGGAAAAGGGAAGTGCTGCATTTTTTAATGAGAATGACACAGTAAAAGAACTATCCTTGAGACACTTGTTTCATTTTTTAGCGAGCTTGACACAAGACAAAGAACTATGCTCACAGCCTTTTTTTATTTTTTAACAAGGTTGACACAAGACCAAGAACTATCCTCATGACCCTTGTTTCATTTTTTAATGAGCTTGACACAAGACAAGGAACTATGCTCACACATATGTTCATGAACAATATGAGAACATGGCTCCTAAGAGGTCTTCACTAGGTGGAAGAACCACGCTATGGGAGTAATACATGTCATTTGGTACCATACACAGATCGAGTTCCAATGCCCCCAATACATAAAGTATTATACCATCTGTGTGATCATTAGCATATGTGGAGACAAAACGAGTAGCCACATAATTGACCTATGGCAGGGAAGGTACTGCTTGCAAACAAAATCCAATAGGGGATGAAGGCCGGATAGGAGGCACCTGGTGACAATTGAATGATAATTGATCAATGGTCACTATTCTCCCTTTGTGTGGAAAACAAACCACAAAGAAAAGTGAAGAAAAAAGAGCTCCCATGACATAAACATAGTCGCGTCCAAGGAGAAGATTGAAGTCTAAGGGACGTTGGACTACCATCAGATCTATAGAGATGTTCTTTCCTCCCAAAGTAATAAGGAATTTTGGAATGATCCCTAAGGGTTGATCGATTCCTCCATTGAAGGCCAACATATTCTGGGTGACAGGCACAAGCTGTGGGGAACCCAAAGCTTTCCAAGTAGTAGACAACATGATGCTAATAGATGCGCCTTCATCTAATATAGTTCCATGTACTACCATATTATAGGCTCGTACTATAATATGGAAAGGCACATAAGATGGGAGGAAAAAAGCAGTGAATTGACTCTAATCAAAAGAGATGACAAAACTACTTGGTGGGGGTATCATATGATATCACCCATGCTTCGCAGGAATAGGAGAAGGACTCTCCTAAATAACCGGGATGGGAGGGTCACTCTTCGATTCATGAGAATCTGAGGATACAAGAAGAACATAAGGAGTATGATCACCACTCTCTTTCGGAGTAGAGTGAGGAACTGGTGGTGGAACCAAGTCGACACTCTTTCCGACCAATGGTTGGTCGAGAACAGACTGGAGAGAGACATGCTCAGGAGAGAAGGATGGGTAAGAGATGAATCCAATTCAATCTCTTTACCAACTAGGAGAGGGTTAGAAGAAATCCTCTTATAACCAACAGGAAGTTGGGACTGAGGAGTTGTAAGGTTTTCCAAATTTTTGGAAGCTTTATCCATAAGAGGACAAAGGTGAAGAAGATGTTGTCCTTCACATAACCTAAAGGGGACCCTAATCTTTCCCTTCTTCTTACCATCATTAGTTGAAGGTATAGCATCGACATGATCTCCAGAGGTCAACGAGGATGGTCTATTGAAGTCATGAGACAATACCTCTAAGACTTGGGAGATGTGAGGACATTCTCGAAGGAGATGGTCACCATTACACAGCTTGCAAGGGAATCTATCCTTCCATGGAGGACCAAAAGGTTTTTCGACAGGTAGTGTGTTTAGATTGATAGCTACATGATTGGCCACTCATTTATTTTACTTCTTCTTCCTAACCTCCTGGCTACTATATTTGAAACTTTCACTAGTCAAAGTAGAAGAGGAAGGTGAAAAATAGGGGAAGAAGGAGAGAGATCAACTTTAGAATCAACGTGATGTGATTCAAATGAAGGAGACGTTTGCACAGGAGTCGGGACACTCGAGACCACCAAGGCCGAAAATAACCAGACAATTAAACCAATGGTTAACCCAAGGATGGACAATGTTGCCATATAAGGAGCACTACCATTTCCAAAAGAAGGACAAGGATGAGGATTCCCATTCGAGGGGAACCCTTGACTAGTAAACTCTGGGAATGTTGCAAATGGAATCGACTTTTAAAGAAACACCAAGGAAGAGAACTTTAACCAGGAATATTTCATGGGTAGTTAATTTTAAGACACTAAAACAAAACTTTGCCTTTTCATATTTCAAGATTTGAGAAAAGGATGAAAGGTGACTCTAGTCACTTTTGGAATTAACGAGCTCAAAAGGACAAGTGCTCGATGATATTTTCAAACTTAAAGAGTCAGTAAAGATAAAAAATGACTACTTAGGGTTACTCTAGGCATAAGGATTCCCAAGTAACCGTGAACTACAGAATACCTCTAGCGAACTGAGATGTACGAGCAGACAATCTCCTCGAATGTTGTGTTTAGCATATCATTTTTTGAAGGCGACAGACTCAGCTTCCTACGGATAAAGGATTGTAGACCTAGTGGGGTCTCCCTTTATATACAAGATGGTATGGGGAGCAAAATTCTATACTAGCGTTGTCTAGTGCTCAAGTGAATGACAACTGCTAGGTTTTAAGACACCGAACATGTCTCTAGCTTAGACCTCTAAATGTAAGTGTTAAGTTTCAATGCTTTCTTAGGTTAATTCGATAAATTATAATGGTTTATCTCAGATTAGGTTTCAATTACATGTCCCTACCACTGTCATCTGACAAAACTCCTACATGCATCTAAATGAGACAAAACTATTTCAATTCGATGAATTATTTACACTAGAGAGAGTAGAAAACACAATCAAATGCAAACAATCAAGCAACTGAAAAAAAAAATTATTTTTTTCACTAGTTTACTTTTTTGAAAATAAACTAATGAAAAAATATTTCCAATTCATATTTTCCTAATAAGTTCACTTCAAGAAGTCATTTCACAAGTAAATATAATTCCTTTTTCTTTCCAAATGCAACACACTGATGCAACAAAATAGAATTATTTACTTTTCATGAAATGAAAAAATGAATCTTCCATAAAACACTTCAATGGAAAGGCTTTCAAGACAATCAATCCTTAAGGAAATGAAAAGACACAAAAGAGATTTTCTTTCAAACCAATGACACAATGACTCTACCAAAAACAAGACAAGCAATGTGATCTATGTTGGAAAAGAGATGCTTAAGAAAATAAAACCATTCAAACTTGTGTGATGGAGATCAAAGAAACGAGAGGACTACAAACGAAATGCAAGGAGTAAATTCACCAATCACTTGACTCACTGAGTTCACAATTAGCTGAAAGGATGACAACTTAGATGCCCTAGGGCCACCAACCATCCAAAGACTCGAGAAATCAAGTAAAAAGAAGGAAAACCAACAAGCACATAAACCAAAGCAAATGAAGTTTCCATTGAGGGAGAAAATTGTCTAAACAAGCTTAGAGGCAGAGATCAAGAGAGAAAGACACACCTGGTCGAAGTCTAGGGAAAACCATAATATTTACCTATAGACTTCCAAACTGACAGCAAGCACTAGAAGGGGGTTGACGCGACTATTTCTGACCAATTCGCGCTAATCAGCACGGTTGTTAAGAAAATAAACATGCTGACCGAGGATGCAAGGAAAAAATAATTTTTTTCTAAGGATGAGACCAGACTTGATACTATAAATTTGAAATCCAAAGCAGTAAACTAGATAAACCAGGCAGGACTAAAGGGAAATGGTGATACTCGAAAAGTTCACACAAAACCATGAAATTACAAACAATCAAACAGAAGGATTGCTTCGCTAGCGAAGTCGCCAATTTTTGGTGCAGGTAAATTCTATGTGAAGACACAAACAACTCCTCTAGCTTGAGAGAGCGGGTCTAACCACAAACAAGAAATCTATGGAAGATCTGCTTAAGCTAGAATCAAATAAGAGGGCCTACCTCTTAGTACGCTATTCTGCTTGGTGATGATCTTGCTTCCTTGCTCCAGCTATCTTCTATTTCTTTCCTTTTTACACATGAAACAAGTAAACAAAAGAAAACAACAAACATGATAACATACAAATTGCATTCAACCTACTTAACAGGTCAAGAAACATTAAGACATAAGTAAGTGAGATTACATTTCATGTAGGAAATCAATCGATAGTTGCATCTATATTAGCTCAAGAAGAGATTACAATTGATGTCTTTACATTTTTGTTCTCCTCCGACATATCCGGGTTCCCACGCACTTCTGCTAGCATGTCATAGATAGACTCAACAATGGTAGTCTCAAGGCTCTTCCCTTTAGTCTTCACACCAATCCAAACTCACAATTCTACCTTAAACACAAACTAAAAAGCTACGAACTATGGGTATCTTTCTGACTACTCCAAACAAAATAATTTAGACAGAACTTAATTAGGACTAAAAGCTAGCTTGTGCTTGGGAGAAAGAGAGGTTTACATAGCTTAGATGGATGAGAGATGGTTCCTCTTATCATGGGAGAAGGCCTTGTCTCTTCGATTAGTTCGATCCTAATAGGGGAAAGGAACCAAAACTGACCTCCTCAACTCCATCTGGCCTAACCATTCACCAGACTTCTGTTATGAAGCTTCTAGAGCTGGAAGCTTTGGCTCCATATTTAAAAAAATTCCAAAAGACGATCAGTGCCACTGGGAAAGGGGTCAGTCGATCTGATCGGGGCTAGGGACAGTTGTAATCCTTGCATATCGGTGCAAGGAGGACACAAGTCATTAGTGTCGGTCTTGTAAACTGGGATAAACAAAATATTTTTGGGAAATGATGCAAAAGGGAATTGTTCTTCCCATGAAGAGGTACACAATGGGAGTTTCTTCATGATAGGAAAGCATGTCGAGTACACTGTAGAGGTCATCCAGATCGTAGACGAGGAGTACAGGGACAATGCCAAAATGTTGTGTAACAATAGTGGATCTCAAGTTAACCTAATTTGAGAAAGAGTGGTTAAGTAAAAGGGATTGAAAACCATAAATCATCATAAACCTTATACTTTAATTTGGATGAGAAAAAATAATGAATTATGAGTTACTAAGCAATGTATGTTCCCATTTGCAATAACTTCTTAATTCAGGGTAAGGTGATGTTGTTGGGTTGTGTTATATTCTTTCCACGACTAGCCCACGTAGTGAACTCGGGGGTTAGAGGGGGGGCAAAGCCCCCCCTTTGTTGCACCGATTGTGTAGCAGGGGGTTCATACGAGGGCAGCAACCCCCCCATCTCAAAGGTTTTACGGGGGTGGGTAGCCCCCCTTTACGGGGTCCAGGGCAGCGCCCCAACAAATTTTTTTTGGACACTATATTACGTTGGGTGGACCTATCTATGGTTTTTGGTACATGGTTTTGGACGCGATGACTTTCGGTCCATGGTTTTGGAGGCTTCGGCATGTATAAATATGTATTGTAACATTGAAAGTAACATAATGAAAAATCAAGCTGGTAGTCCTGGTTTTGGGATGCAGGGGAAAATCTATGTCTATATGTGTTTTATGTGTTATGCTCTCGCATTGTTTATTTTATGTTCTTAGAATTCGTATGCAAGTAATTTTTTTACAGGGTTAAAACCTACATTTGGTATCAGAGTTGTTTTGGCTTCAAGAGGATGCTTTTGTTGGGGTTTTGCCAGGACTTGTGGTAGACCTTGTTCAGTGGGAGATCTATGGGTTCGATTCTAGTGGTGAAAGAAGATGGTGAACAGTGGAAATATAGAGATCGAGAAATTTAATGGTCAGAGTTTTGAGTTATGGAAACTCAAGATGGAGCATTTGCTGGTGGATAAAGATCAGTGGATCATGGTAGATCCAGGTACTAAACCAACATGAGTGTCTAATTAAGAATGGAAGAAGTTGGATTGGAAAGCAAAGATCATAATACGATTGTGTGTCTCAAATTCAGTATTGCTGAATGTATTAGGGGAATCTATAGTGAAGGCTTTGTGGGACAAGTTAGGGACTTTGTACCAATCTAAGTATTTGGTGAATAAATTGTTCCTACGCAAAATGCTATATAACCTGATGAGGAAAGATGGAGACTCAGTGACAGAGCATCTCAATGCATTTAATACTGTGGTAATCAGTTATTATCTGTTGATATTAAAATTTCAGATGAAGATTAGTGCATCAGTTTGTTGTGTTCTCTACTAGATTCGTGGGATAGTCTGGTTATTGCAATAGGTAGCAATGTAACTTCCTTGCAGTTTGATGAAATAGTCTCATCCTTGGTGACGAAGGAGATGAGAGAGAAAAATATGGACAGCCAGAATGGTGATGCCTTGTCTATATGAGGATGGTCCCAGAACAGAAACAAAATAAGTCATTGAGTGGGAGATCAAAATCTTGAGGGAGATCTAAATCTCCAGGAAAACCTATAAAGGTGGTGTGCTAGAAATGCGGAAAGGAATGGCACTACAAAAGGGATTGTAATTCTAGAGCTCCTGACAAAGGAAAGGGATCTGATCATGCTTCTTCTGCAGAGGTAAAAACCACCTCAGATGATGGTGGGGATGTGTACTTGGCTTCTTCAAGTACACATGTAAATCATGAGGCATGGTTGATTGACTCAGGTGCATCCTTTCACTTCACTGCCCATAGAGAGTGGTTATGTGATTATGATAAATACGATGCTGGTGATGTCTTCTTAGGGGATGATAAGAAGGCTAGAATTGTTGGTCATGGAAAAGTAAAGTTGAAGTTGCAAGGTGGAAGGGTTAGAACACTTTCGGGTGTTCTGCATATTCCTGCATTTGCCATAAATCTAATTTCTGTAAGAAAGATGGATGATGTAGGTGAAAAAACAGTGTTTGAGAAGGATATCTACAAGATGGTTTGGGGAGCACTGGTATTATTGCGGGGAGTTCAAACTAGAACTCTGTACAAGCTGCAAGGTAGCACTGTTGTTGATGGGTGCAACAGTTCTATTATTCTTGAAAGTGGAGCAGAAAATCTAGGGTCTTTGGAGAGAAGACCATGCTCTGGCATTAAAGGCTCGAACACATTGGAGAGAAGGGCCTTCGAAAACTTCATGGTAAAGGTATGGTAGCAGGTATGAGTAATAGCTTTCTGGATTTTGATTTTTGTGAAAATTGTGTATATGGGAAGCAAAATTGGGTGATATTCCCCTCTGGTGGTAAGAGGGCGAAATAGATATTAGAGCTTATGCACAGTGATGTGTATGGACCTGTGAAGGTTCCATCACTGGGTAAGTCTATGTACTATGTATCATTTATAGATGACTTCTCAAGGAATACACGGATATATTTCCTTAAGAAGAAATCTGAAGTCTTTAACATTTTTAAAGAATTTAAGGCTCTGGTGGAAAGCCAGATAGAGAAGAAGTTAAAGGTGTTGAGGATAGATAATAGTGGAGAGTTTGCAGTAAAGAATTTGAAGAATTATTTAAGAGGCATGGTATAGCACTGGAGAAGACTACTCCATATACACCTCAGAAAAATCAAGTTGCAGAAATAATGAACAAGACGTTGATGGAAAGGGCAAGAAGCATGCTCTGTGGTGTCGGGTTAGGGGAGGAATTCTGGGCAATGGCAGTGGAGACAGTATGTTACCTAGTCAACATATCACCTTCATCAACGTTGGAGGATAAGACTCCACAAGAGGTATGGACTAGTAATAAATCCTCTCTTTCACATCTGAGGGTATTTGGATGTGATGCATATGTACATGTTCCAAAGGAGAAACGAACCAAGTTGGATAGTAAATCTGAATAGCGCATCTTTAATGGGTATAAGGATGGTTTAAAGGGTTATAAGCTTTGGAACCCAGCAACAAGGAAGGTTGTGTACAAGCGAGATGTGGTGTTTAGAGAGGTGAAAGATGTTATTAAACATGGAGTCCAACCAAAGGAACCTAAGAAGGTAGAGTTTGAGCTAAAGTAGGAAGAATCAAACTCTACAGCAGAGGAGGAATCAAAAGATAAAGAGCCACAAACTCTGGGTGTAAGAAGATCAGTTCGAGAAAGAAGGTAGCCAAAAAGGTATAGTCCTTCTACTTTGTATTCAAATTTTTCTCTATCTATTACTGATGATGATCCCAAAACTATGAAAGAAGTAGTAGATTCAAATGATGGAAAACTCTAGAAAGAGGCCATGGTTGATGAAATGGCATCTTCGCACAAAAATGAGGCTTGGGATCTAGTGGAGTTGCCGGCTGGAAGGAAACCATTGGCAGCAAATCGGTGTTCAAGAAGAAGACAAATGCAGAAGGAAAGGTGGAGAAATACAAAGCTCGGTTGGTAGAAAAAGGTTATTCCCAAGTGCCGGGAATTGATTTTGGTGATATTTTTTCCCCTGTTGCCAAGGTAACTTCTATTAGATTACTTTTATCTGTTGCTGCTGCTTTTGATTTTGAGGTAGAACAAATGGATATGAAGACAACATTTCTTCACGGGGATCTGGAAGAGGAGATCTAGATGAAGCAACCTGAAGGCTTTACTATGAAGGGTAACAAAGAACTAGTATGGAAGTTGAAGAAGTCTATGTATGGGTTAAAACCGTCACCAAGGATTTCGTATCAGAAATTTGATACATTTATACGGGGACTTGGATTCACTCGAAGCAAAGCAAATCACTGTGAGTATTTGAAATTAATTGGTGACCGTGTTATTTATCTGGTCTTGTATGTGGATGATATATTGTTGGTTGGAAATGACAAAGAAATTATGAAGGATTTGAAAACCTATTTGTCCTCCAAATTAAACATGAAAGATTTTGGTGCTGCAAACTATATTTTGGGCATGGAAATTAAAAGAGATCGAACAAAGAGGAAGCTCTGGTTAAACAAAAGGAAGTATGTCGAGACAATATTGCAGATGTTTAATATGCAGGATAGTAAACCAGTGAAGGTTCCTATTCCTGTAGGTGTAGCGTTATCTACTAAGTAGTGTCTGAAGACACAAGAAGAGAAAGAGGACATGTCCTGTGGTCCATATGGAAGTGTAGTCGATAGCCTGATGTATGCGATGGTTTGTAATAGACCAGACATTGTACATGCAGTGGGAGTATTGAGCAGGTTTACATCAAAACTAGGGAAGGAGCACTAGACAATAGTGAAGCAGAATTTCAGGTATTTGTGTGGCACTAGTGATTATGGTTTGTGCTACCAAGGAAGACTAGGATTGAACAGAGTGTTGGATATTCGTGGCTTTTTTGATGTAGACTGGGTCAGAGATCTAGATCAGAGAAGATCTACAAGTGGGTATGTTTTTAACCTATTTGGAGGTGCAGTCAGTTGGATGAGTAGGAAACAATCTGTAGTGGCAATATAAACTACATAGGTAGAATACACGGCAGCCACTCATGGAAGCAAGGAAGCAATTTGGTTGCAGAGATTGTGCTCAAGTATGGGGTTAGTACAATGAGCTATAAGGATATACTGTGACAGCCAAAGTGAAATTTTCTTGGAAAAGAACCCTGCTTATCATTCAAATTCAAAGCACATTGATGTTCAGTATCACTTTGTGAGGGATATGATAGAAGACAAAAAAGTGTTGCTGGTAAAGGTGGACACTTTGAAGAATACTGTAGATGTTGACAAAATATGTGAGCTCTGAGAAGTTCTCTTGTTGTAGAGAAACAATGGGTGTTTTAGAGCTGGATAAATGACTAAGCTCTCCTACGACCCCTTATGGAAAGAAAACAACAAGTGGGAGAATGTTGGGTTGTGTTATATTCTTTCCACGACTAACCCACGTAGTGAAATAGGGGTTTAGAGGGGGGTGAAGGCCCCTTTCGTTGCACCGATTACGCATCAGGGGGTTCACAGGGGGGTTTGAGGGGGCCCGGTAACCCCCCTCTATGGGGTCTGGGGCAACGCCCTGCGAACAAAAAAATTTGGACCCTATATTAGGTTGGGCAGACCTATCTATGGTTTTTGGTGCATGGTTTTAGATGCTTCGGCATGTATAAATATGTATTGTAACATTGAAAGGAACATAATGAAAAATCAAGCTGGTAGTCCTGGTTTTGGGAGCCAAGGGAAAATATCTGTGTGTATGTGTTCTATGTGTTATGCTCTCACATTGTTTATTTTCTGTTCCTAGAATTCATATGCAGGTAATTTTTGTACAGGGTTAAAACCTACAAATGTTTGATGTCGTAAAACTAGATACATGTGGGATGGTCTTGGGTACCCCATATTTGTATGGTCAGAAAGTGATATTTTTCAGGGAACATAATCAATATCACTTATTCAAAAAAGGAGTTGAATATATTATACATTCTCACCCCATAAAAGCAAATAAATCTCTTTTCACAGTGAAATAGTTAAAACAAGCAGCTTATGCCAGTCAAAATGTTGTTGTGCAACATAAAGTAGCTAAACATGAGATCATTAAAGTTAATGACAAACAAAGAGACATTCTTAACGAATCCAAAATTGTACATCAACAAGAGTTGCAACATGATAAGTTGAGTTTTGTTTCAGCTATGAAGAAAAAATAGGGCATGGTTTCATCTATGTCAATACTTTCAATGTTGTTAATGGGTTTATCATTGTTTAGTGGTGCTTGGATATTAGTGGTAAATATGAATGTAGATGTGGGTGAAAAGGACTCGATATACTTTTCAGTTTGTGTGTTTTACTGATGATTGTATGGATGAGTAAAGTGTACAGATTCAGAACAGGGTGGATAGATATCATCCAAGTGGGAAAACAATACCCACATTTGTTTTATGGAATTGAAGACTTTTGGTGGTCCAAAAGGTCTCAGCGCGAAGAAAATGATCCAAAATTAATCAATAGATGGTCAAGGATACATAAAAGGCAAAAAATTCGAAGTTAGATTTGAGTGAAAACATGTCATCATGTAGATCTCACATAAATGGTTATGACGCCACTTGAATGGGAAAAAACTAACTTCGTATGAAGAAGTGACTCAAAGTCAAAGTTTTCATGGCAAACTACAAAAAGTCAAAGTCAATAGCCAACGATCAACAGGAAGTCAGAGATCAAGGTTTGACCACAACGTGGCATCATGAGAAGGTGACTAGTGGCAGGTGATGACTGGTGCATACAGACCAATGTTGTGTCGACAAGTAGCAGGCTGTCGTTTGGTGCATTGGGACCAATCCCAAGGCAGCACGGGGCCCTATCAGAGGATGACACATGACCTCATTGGATTCTTCAAAATTTTGTTAAGCATTCTGATGGACTGGAAAAGATTCGATCTCATGACATCTCAGCTGTAAGCCCAATGTCTTACTAAGCTCTCATACTAACAAATAAATCCAGAAAATCTCTCAATAAAACTACAACAACCAACTACCCAATCCTACATAGATACTAATATAAGCATTATTCCAAATATAGAAATAATAAACATTATTTAATATATAAAGATGTGGGTCTATGAATGTTTTTATAAGCCGTGCATTGTACTTATTAGCACTCGCTCAACTAAACTGTAAATATAACTTTCAAGTTTCAAAAGACAGAAGAATAATTCACAACCAACTAATTCATTTTAATAACAAATTGTTTTAAAAGCATTTTGGCATATGGTTGTCTATGGTATGCTTCAAAAAGAATTTAATAAAAAGTTGCGTCCTTATTTAAGCCATTGCAATAGATTTTGTGAAAAAGAGTAAAAAAAATGTTATAAATGAGGTGGAAGACTTCCCAAGATACCATGATCATTCTTGATAAGAAACTCTACTTTTCTCACATTGTCATGGAAATAAGACCATTGTATCATTGTATCTAAAGTTAGTAAAAAAACTTGCTTCATTAAACTTTTCCACTATTAAGAATTGATTGTAAGCACTTATTGTCAGGAATTCTAAGAGTTAAAACATGATTACATGCCACAATTTCGAAAAAACAAATCATTAAGATTATTAAACTAAAATGAAAAAAATTCTCTAAAATTATTTTAAAATTCCTTTTTAATTTATGTGAACAAACCCTATAATCTAGAATGAAAGACACCCTTCAAAATTATTTTAGTATAAAAGATACCCTATCAAAATATTTTAAAATAAAAGAAACCTATGAAATCATTTTAAGATTCTCTTATAATTGGTTTTTAACGTGCAAGCATGCATTTTAGGAACATTCCTTTCTTTTTATCTTGCTATCCCCGCAATGAGATATTGGTGTTGTGAATGCACTTAATTGTATAGTTGGGATTTCCGAGCTTTATCAACGAGAAACAAATTATTGCCATCATGTTCTATTGACGTTGTCTATACAACTCATACCCATAAATGGTTGACTCCTGTGCTCGTTGTAGACAACAACTTGTCTTATTCTTTTTATATTTTTTTAATGATCTCCATTGTTGCATTTAAGAGGCAAGAAACATTTTTTATATTATGTAATTTGCGCAATCACATTTACTAAATGATATACGCAGATAAGTGTATATAAAGCATATATACAACTACATTTTCCAATGTGTTTGATATACCCCAGCTTATATCAACCACATTAATAATTATTATAGTTATTTTTTTAAACACCATAACTATATAAATAATAGCAAATATATTCTTATATATTTATATATATTATTATATTAATATAATAATATTAATATTAATTAATAATAAAATTAATATTAATCAATAATAATAATAACTAATAGTAATATTAAATTATCATTATATTATTATAACAATACAATAATATAGTTATAATAATAATAATAATAATATAGTTATTATATTAATAATAATAATTATATTATATTATTATTATTATTATAATAATATTATATTATTATAATAATAATATTATATTATTATAATAATATAACGATAATTTAACATTATTATTAGTTATTATTATTATTAATTAATATTAATATTATTCTATTAATATAATATTAATTCATAATAACAAACATGGTACAATAATAAAAACTAGAATGGTGATAAGGGAATTATTATTTTAAAGACCAATTATTTATGGTCATTAATAACTATATAAATAATAACAACCATATTCTCATATATTAATATGTTATAATTATCATATTAATATTATAATAATAAAATTAGTAATACTAATAAATAATAATAATAATTCATAATAATATTATATTATCATTATATTATTTTAGTAATATAATAATAGTTATTATATTAATAACAATAATTATTATAATTATATTATATTATGATTATAATAATATATTATAATTATTATTATATTATTATAATAATAATATAAAATTATAATAATAATAACAATTATACTATATGATTATTATTTTTTTGTTAAGTTTGGTAGGACTATTGGATTTTCTATTAAACAAAGGCAAATTTACACTACAAAGTTTGACCAAATGGCCTCAACTTGCCTAGAAGGGAAACCAAGTCTGTTAGTCATATGTCCACATTGTAAGCCATCCAAATACAGTAAAGCCTTAATCTATCTAGCAAAGCTAAATATGTCTCTCTTTTATGTCCATACACTACATAACTATCTAAACTAATATTTGCATCACAGAAATTAAAATTTATCTACATAAAACAAAAATATGCATAGGTAAGAGTCTATCCCTTCTGCTCCTCTAAGGCAGATTCAACAGGTGTCGAATCCTTGGTAGATGCCCCAAGCATGTCATTCAATTCCAATATGCAAGGGATGTGGTGGTCAATTCTATCCAGTCTGATGTCCTCTTTATGAAGTTGAATGAGGATTTTATGCAAATCTTTTTTGTAACTCAGACTACCTTGGAGTGTCACTTCCATTCCCACAGAAATATGTTCTATTGCTTTTCCTAATAAACTCTTCATTAGCTAATAAAGGTAAATAGTTTGCTTAAACTACGTAATTCTTTGTCATGTGTTGCTCGGATCTGGGACTAAGGTCCTCCAATTGTCCATTTCTTCCTCTCTCTCATTGTCTTCTTTTATTTCCTCCTCCCACTCTTCTAACGGTTTCTAGATTCCTACATACGTCCCTTCACGATAAGCCTCCGTTGCTTCAGTGATAAGGTGTTCTACTGACTTCCTGCCCCATCCCTATTTTGACGTGCTTGGATCCTTGTCTTTCCTAGTTTTCAGGAATCTCCTACCATGATTGCATCCCCTCATAGCACAAGCCATGACCAACTTGCCTGAGCCCTAGTGATAACAATGGTTTGTTAAACCAAAACACAACATTGCAGTTTGGACTCTTTTCGGAATTGTTTTTCCATCTTTATGCGGAACCCCCTACTTCACCTCTCCTCTTGCTCTCTTGGCCTTAGAGGTGAGGTGGTTCTTAGACCATGGCCAGCGATGCATAGGTCCATAGACCAAGACCATTATTGATCCCATTTTCCAATCCCCATTACTTTCGTTCACATCTAGGTTCGCCTTCCCTTGCTTAAACCATTCACACAATCCCCTCTTTCTCCTTACAGTTTGTCATAAATAACTCAGGTCCCTTTCCCCCTCTGCCCAGGGATTAGTAGCACTGCCCCTCAATTCCACCCAATTGGCTTTCCAATCAGAGTCTCTAGCCTTGCCATCAGCCCGAGATGAATTTCGGTTAACCCAACATTTTATTTGAATGTAGCGATAATGGCTACTTCCCATGCATCTTACTGACTACCTCCCCCTGCCGCCTTCTTCCATCTCATGCCCCTCACTCAATCAATTGCAATAGTCAGCCTTTCCCCAAGAATGATTTAAGGAACTCGGTGTATCAAAACCTAACAGCATGCAATTATCCCCCCAACGACCATAGGAACTACCCGTTTGGCAAAGGGTATGGATACAAAACCAGGCAATTGCCAGCAATTGTCTTCCCCATTTCCACAAGAAGTTCTCTACCCCCGAGGCCTTCTTGCTATTTACCCTCCTCTCACCCAAGCAAAACCCCAACCATAAGATAATTACATTAGAGGAGAGAGGCCAAGAAACATACCCAGGTTCAAATGGCGTTCGTCATCGATCTTAGTGTCTCCAGTTCCGTCTTCCTCCTATACCACTGCGATACCACCTTCTGCCATAAGAAAACACTCTAACAATGGATGCTTTCCTCCCTCACCTTCACATATTCCTCACCTCACCTCCTATCCCACCACCTTTCCCACCTTCCGAGCGTGCATTCATGGCAAGGGTCGCCGCACCCATTGCGTTGAGCATGTGGGGGCTAGCAGTACTAATTTTAGAGGTAACGATTATTGCTATGACCAGCCTATGCCAATTTCCAACCTGCATCCCGATTGAGGTCTTGAATTACTAGGGAACTATTATCCCTGCTCTGCCTGAAGTCATGTTCCAGAATTTCACCGAGTTTTTTGAAGTTTTCATCCAGGGGTTGGAATGGCCACCATTTTTCTAACGTTTCATGTTGATGATTGCATCCCTAGTTCGCAGGAAAATATTCCCCTTTATTCCCCTACCTTATGACATGTCTGACCTAAATGTAGTCCAACTTAGGAATTATTTCTCTAATTTCTTGGATGAGTCATGCTGCCCTCCATCATTTGCTAAGGTTGTCCCATTTGGTGACATTCTTTAGTTTTTCCAACATTTTTATGACCAGGATTGAGTCCCCTTCCACAACTAAGTTTTGATATCCCATTTTGACAGTGATTAGGAGTCCCTGTCATGCTGCATCAAACTCTGCCTCGTTGTTATTGTCTATCCCACAAAAATCAACATAAATTAGTCGGGTGTTAGCCTTGGGGTCCCTAAAGAGACCACCCAATCCTGCCTCACCTACGTTCCCTTTAGACGCTCCATCAAAATTAACTTTCATGAAAGCTTCTTACGATGGAGTAAAATGAGTCTGGGATGTCAAGCTTGCCAAATTTATTTTCCACGCTGAGGAGGGTATCATTTATAGGGGTACGTTGAGTCTCTGTAGGATACGAGCTTTTGTGGGGGGGAACTTGGTAGTCTTCTTGATGCCATTTCTTAGTTAGAATTGTTTCCCTGATGTTCTAGACTATTCCTTCCCATACCTTTTCCTGAGTAGTGGCTTTAATCTTAAAGATTATATAGTTTTTCTCTTTCCATATCACCCATAGATTAAATCCTAGGGCTAGGATGCAAGCTCAATTTAATACTGGTCTGGAGAAAATATGATTTGGCTAGAGGAAAATTGTTTCTTTGATGTTATTTTCATCTCAGTCCATTCGTTCAAAAAATCATTGCATTTGCCTCCACTTTTGCACCACAAACGGGCACGTATTTAGAATATGATCCATGTCTTCTTTGTGTTGATGGCATAACTAGCAAAAGGAGGGTCCCTGAAATCCCCTTTTCTACAATTGATCCCAGGTCAAGATCTGGCCTTTGCAAACCAATCAAAGGAAATGGGTTACCTTTGGCCACCATCCTCCTTTCTAGATGTTTTTCCTTATGATATCTTGTTTATCATGATCTTGTCTTACTTGAATGTCATAGGGTTCGTTTATGGTGAAGGTCCCTTTTGTGGTGTGTCCCCATCTCAAAATATCTAGATCATGTTGGATTGTTATTTGTCTTGATTTTAATTCATTGTCTAGATATTTCCACTATTAAGATTCCATTTCCTTGTCCTAGTCTTCCTTTGTCTTCCATTGCCTCCATGATATCTTGTTTGTCATGATCTTGTCTTACTTGAATGTCATAGGCTTCGCTTATGGTAAAGGTTCCTTTTGTGGTGTATCCCCATCTCAAAATATCGGGATCATGTCGGATCATTATTTGTCTTGATTTTAATTCATTGTCTAGAGATTACCACTGTTAAGATTCCATTTCCTTGTCCTAGTCTTCCTTTGCCTTCCATTTCCTCCATCTTCCCATTCCTTGGTATTCTTTCTATAACTTCTCGACCACATGCTTATTCCTGTCCCTGGTATATTGGTATATGTCCCTGAGGTCTTTCCTATCTATCATTCTTTCCTTTTGTTCCAAGGAGTCCATCCAACATCTTGTTGTTTTGCCTTTACATATCTCAGAAAAGGCATGTTGGTTAATAAGGTTTCTGTTTTAGGCTACTAAATTCCACACAGCCGATCATTTTGGGGGGGTCTTGATATCTCAGGATATCCTTTGTTCTCTTAGGCATATTGTATTTTCTTGTCCATATTTTTTGGCATAGGTCCGTTCCCCCTCCAATCCATCACCACCATAGTTTTGCTCCCATTGTTTGATTCAAAATATAGGGATCTTTGAGGCCAAGCCCACCATCCATTTTCCTTTTTGTCAATCCTTGCCATGATACCAATGCCCATTTCCTAATCTGTTGTGCTCCTCCGCACAAAAATTTCTCAAATATATCCACCATTTTGGAACACGCCCCTTTGGGGGCTACCATTTGTGAGTGTTGGTAAATGGGTATCGATTACAACCAAAAATTTTAGAAGGGTTGTTCTTCCGACTATGTTAAGAAATCTAAAGGCCCAACAATGTAGCTTTCACTGTAAATTTTTGCGGATGTGTTGCGAACAGGGAATTCTTATACGGTTATATGATAGAGCCATGCCTAGGTATTTGGACAGGATATTTCCGGTGCTAAACACAAGAATTCTAGTAAGATGGATCTTGACATTCCATTGGGTATTGAAGAAAAAAATACATGATTTTTCATTGTTTATCATTGTTCCCGAGGCCTCCATGAAAGTGCTTAGCATTTCCTTGATTCAACAGGCTTCCTTAAAGGAGACATGACAAAAGAGCATGATATCATCTACAAACTATTGGTGGGTGATGGTTAAGTCATTACCCCATATCGTTAGGCCTTGAAGCCTAGATTCTCTAACCTCATTTTTTATGTACCAGCCTAGACCTTCCGCTACAATGATGAACAGGAAGGGCGATATAGAGTTCCCCTTTTGTAGGCCTTGGGTTGGATTGAACGTCGATGTAGTAGTCCTATTCACAAAAATGGAGAAAATAGGGGATGATATCATGGAAAGGATCCAATTTATCCATCTTTGGGCAAAACCATAGGCTTTGAGGCTACCCAACAGGTAACCCCAACTAAGCCTATCATAAGCGTTGGATAAGTCAAGCTTTGTCATCATGCTAGGGATCCTTTGGGCCTTGAGGAAGTGGGAAACTTCCTGAGATGTGATGAATCCATCGAGGATTTTCCTACCTTTTACAAATCCTATTTGTTCTAGTGATATGAGGCTAGGCAGAAGAGGTTTAAACCGTTTTACAGTAAGAGTATCAATGATTTTGTAAATAACATTACATAGGGCTATAGGTCTGAAGCCTTAAGGACCTTCAAATTTCAAAGTTTTAGGGATCAAAGCTATAAAAGTAGAGTTCAAATTGGGGCATACCTTTTGGTTATGGCGTGATTCCTCGAAAATCTCTAGGATATCTTGTTCCATGAATTTCCAGGTGGCTTGAGAGAATTCTATAGTGAACCCATCAGGTCCAAGGGCTTTATTCTTCTGCATTCCATGGACTATCTCTTCCACATCTTCCAGGGTAGCGGCACACATTAGGGCCATGTTCTGATATTGAGTTATTAGATGCGGTATGTGCTACGCGATTATTTGTGTGGCTCTCGTTCTATTCTATGGGGCTCCGAAAGAAGGTCTTTGAAGTGGTGTACAAGGAGCTCTTCCATCTCTTCATGTTGTACTCTTCGCTGCCCTTCCTCATCTTCCAAGGAGTATATGATGTTCGGACCTCAATGTTACTTGGGAGGGGGAGCGGGAGAGGGGAGCGTGAGAAAAAACGGGAGCGGGGGTGACCATTTTCAGAAGCTCCCGATTTGGGAATGAATCCGGGAGCGATTTTTAAAAAATATATATATATTTTTTATATTTTTTAATTTTTGATACATATATGTCAAAAAAACATGTAGAATGATGAATTAGATATAAAAAACATAAAAAAAAAAAAAATAGATTGATCATTGAACCATATCACATCAATCATCTAGATTCTAGAAATTATAATCTTCATCAACCATGTCCACAAGTTAGTAAAATACATATTACAACGGCAACATATTGAGTCTCATGAATCATGATTCATCAAATTCAATCTTAAAGTTTCAACTTCAATCTTTCAAAATTTAAAATTCAATATGTAACATTTATCATCATTGATCACCAAAGTTGTACTTGTAAGCTAAGTTTAACCATTACAAGAAGTAATATCTTAGATATTTCTAAGTCCTAACTTCTAACTGTTAACATGAAATGAAATGTTATAAAATGAAACATGAATAATGAAATGAAATGAAACAACTTTAGTCTTTCATGAAGCATCATATTCATAATTCACAATCATTACCAATGAGTAATAATTGCCAACTTCAAACTTCAAAATTTCATTGTCACAGCCATATATTGTTTACAAAAAATATCATTATGATATGAAAGAGTCAAGAGTCAAGAGTCAAGGACTCAAGACTCAACAGTTATGAAAACTAATACAAACTAGAAAAGACAAGTAAATTGTAAATCTACATGTGGCCCTTGCCACGAGAGTCTCCAGGAGTATAAGAAGGTTGTGGTGGTCTTCTAGGAGTCTCCCACACAGACCGACGACTAGAACTAGAAGGCACATGCCCTCCACATGAGGGTGTAGATGGATGTGGCGATAGGAAAGGAACAAGACTCAGACCTCGAGCACTGCTACTGGATGGTGGAGGTGGAGGTGGCATGGCTGCTGCAGCTGCAGCTGCTTCATCTTCATCCCTTATAAGTTCCTCTTCTAGTTCTTCAAGATGCACTATACCATCCTCCAAATTGTCATCCTTTGGGTGATTGTCCCAAATTTTATATGTGGGATCCTCATAAGCCCGATCACAGTAATGACTCAACAACCTCAAGTTGTAGTGCACATAAACCAAGCTTTCTGCTCGGTTTTCATTGAGTCTATTTCGTTTCACATTGTGTATGAAGCTGTAGGTGCTCCAACACCTCTATGCAGGAGAAGTATTCACAACATGTGATAGAACTTTTTTTTCCAATTTTGGCAAAAGACCATGGCCGCCATATGTTTCCCACCATGTGAGAGCATCAAATCCGTCTCTGTCTTCCATTTCATGGAAGGTACCAAACAAACCAGTGCCATTGAAGTATTTTCCTATTTCAAGGCACACAGATGCACATTCCTCCCTGTCTGGTATCAACTTTTCTAATGCTTGCAAATATCCACTAGTTACCTCTGCATCTAAATGGGTCCTAATCCCACCCCCTGGTGCAGGTTGGCCCAACCAAGATGTAGAGTAGTATTTTGGCATAAGGATATATGCCAAGCAATGTAGTGAAAGATTAATTCTATTCCACCGTTCACACACACAATCATGAATCAATTTGTACAAGTTGGGATCTCTGTTATGAAAAATATCTTTTATTTACCCCAACAAGGTATCCATTTACTCATACACCTCGCCAATCACTGGTTTGTCTGTTTTAGCAAACCAAATCATGTGATAAATGGGTTTGGTGAAATCCAATACTTGCCTCACACTTGTCCAAAACTGACCATCAAGAGCACCCTCCTCCACCAGTTCAAAACCTTGCTTGTCAGCTGCATTTGTAGCCCTTTCCTTTAATACCTTCCAATGTGGACTTGATACCATGCTAGCCAATGACTCTCTTACCTTCAAAAGGAGCCTGAAGGTGAGGTAATAGCTACCAAATCTGGTCTTCGCAATCGTCAACAACTCCAATCTCGAGTGATTGCGGAAAAGGCAATGGGTATTGCTATTATTTGTAATAAATTTTATCGTTTGTTTGCCTTTCTTGTACAAATCACCAATCCATTGGTATTGTGCATTTTTGTTCTTGACAACATCATGCATCAAAAGGTTCAATGTGTGAACCAATCATCCAGACCAAAATATGTTGGGGTATTTATCCTCAATAATTTCTCCCACTGCCTTACAATTAGGAGCATTATCAGTGATGACTTGGATGACAATGTATGGCCCAATACGGCCAATTGTTTCAAGTAATGCTTCTTCAATGTTGATGTTGGTCTGGAACTTGTCTCAGTAATCATGTGCAGTTAGAACGATGGCACCACTAACAGACATAGCAAGAATACTTATCAATGGCTTGCCTTTTACATTTGTCCATCCATCAGATACAATGGACACCCCATGCTCAGTCCAAGAACTTTTCATTCTATTCAAAGAATGTGATATTTTTTCCTTTTCATGATCAAGTCCAACGGTTCTTGCCTTGTCATACCCGGGGCTCTTGTATCCTTTAGCAGCATCATTTATGGTAGAAACCATTTCGTGCCAATAAGGTGAGCCAAGAACATTGAATGGTATCCCACATGCATAGAGAAACTTGTAAACCTTTGAATCCAGATCATTCCTACACCCCTCATCGAGGAAATCTGATATGGTTCTACGCCTTAAACCTGATGACCCTGTGCCTCCATATCCACTGCCTTGGGAGGATGCTGAAGGAGTTCCTTATGCTTGTGATTGTGAGCTTGGTTCAAAGAAACCCCTTGATTTTTTTTATTTGTATTGGGCTTCCTCCTCTTCCCTTATGTATTTGGCTCTATCCGCTGCTAACACCACTGGACAAGTTTTCTTTCCTATTTGTTTGTATCCATCCCATGGCCTTTTCCCGCAGAGGTGTTTTCTGGCATGGGTGTATGAACCTATGTAATCATTGTTGCAATGGGGGCAATGAAATTTAGTGATTCCACCCCCTTTCCCTGCTTCAGGCCTGTTAACATATTTCCACAATGGGGTTTGGTCTTGTTTAGTTTTTTGAGAGTCATGTTCAACCTCCTCCAGCTCCTCCTCACCGGGGTTTTCATCAAATCCACTTTCTCCACCTTCTTCATCCCTGTCTTCATTATGGCCCCTCTATTTCCTACTCTCCAGCACCATAATAACCATAAAAGGGACCAAGAAGAGGAAAATCCCAAGAAATATAGCCAGGTCAATGATGTCTAATATTTGTAGGCTTCTGAATCTGCAAATTAATTTAATTAATTTATATTAATTAATTTAATAATTTTAATCAATTAATTTAATTTAGATTCATGATTTTTTTACTAAATATAGTTATAAACTAAATTAAACTACCTAAATTACTACCTAACTAAATTAAACTAACTAAACTAACTAAATTACTAAGTTACTTACCTCTCTGTAGGCTTGCTCCTCGCTTCTCCTCGCTCCTTTGCTCCTACTCTCATTCAAGTGATAATGAAATGTTTGTTTGCCCCATTGGTTTTTTAAAACATTTTTTTTTTTAAATTGGATTTTTTTTTTCGCATATGCGGCTTTTTTCCACCCAGATCGCTCCCGACGTCGGCCGATTCGTTCCCGAAGCGACGGGAGCGATGCTCCTGATGTTGCTCCCGAAACTGGTAGGGAGCGCAATTTTTTTTATCAGGAGAGCACTCCTGACCCACTCCCGAGCCGCTCCCGCCCGGAGCGCGGATTGGGAGCAAGAGCAAGGGGGGGGGAGTGCTCCCCCACAACACTGTGTTAGGTTTTCAGTGGTGCACCATGGATTTGTGGAAGAATCTTTTTCTCATTCACATTCACTCAACCACTAGAGCCGAGATTTCCATTTCAAAAGAATATCTTCCTATTTTCCTCTTTCCTCCATCTTGTTTATTAACATTCCCTCTTCTCGGACAAGCTCTTCATATCTCCTTTCCTGGATATTTTGTTGTTGGACATCTATTGTTTGGTTATTTATCTCATTCTGGTCCTTGATAATGTGTCCAAATTCTTCTTTATTTGATTTCCTAAGTTTCTTCTTTAACCCTTTAAGTTTCAACTGGAAGGTATGCATACAATTTCTGCCATGTTGTTCACTCCTTTTCCCCCATTCCTCTATTTTTTTACTGAGTCTCGACTCTCTTAGCCAGAAGGATTTGAAACTAAAGGGTTGGTTCTTAGGTCTTGCCTTTAGGTCCACCTCTAGTTGTATCAGCCAGTGATCCAACCACATACATGGGAGTATCGAGTATTTCATGAAAATACCACAGGTTATCAACTGCTCCGAGAGGAGAAAGCTGTCCAGTCTAGATGCTATTTGATGTGCCCCCCCTCTTCTGTTGTTCCAAGTGTGAACACCGTTGATTGTTGGAATGTCAACGAGGTGAAGATTTATTATGGTTTTATTAAAGACTTCCATATCCACATCTTCCCTTTGCATTCCTCCCTTCTTTTTTGCTAGGGTTGTAATCATGGTGAAGTCACCTCCCACTACCCACAAGTCCTCCAGGTAGACATTTCTCAAGTTTTCCATCTTTTGTAAGAAGGATCCTCTTTCTCAAGGGATATGAGGACTGTATACCCCTGTAATAAGCACCCATTCTTTGGAACCTATATTCCATAATTTCCGTGAGAGAATTCTTGCTAGGTTGATCCATTCTTCGAACCAAACTTCTTCAGGATTCCATAAGATCACCAGTCCCCCTACACTACCATTACCATCTTGGCCCATGACCTGATACTCCAGTTTAAAGTGTTCGAAAATTTCTTTTAGTTTTCTTTCATTGATTTTGGTTTCCTATACCATCATAATAATGGGCTTATCTTTCTTCAATCCCTTTTTAAGGTACCTCTGTTTGCCACTGCTGTTAAGGCCTCTAATGTTCTATGTTGTAATAATCATTTCAGTAGTTTTAACGGTGTCGGAAGACTTCTCACAATGGAACTACTCTTCCAGAATTTACTAGCAACTCACCAACCACATCGATGAATTCATTCATCGCTCTCCTTCCTCTTTTTCTTCCTCCTTTTCCTTGTGTTCCTATGTCATGCCCTTGGCTAACTTGGGACTGTAGATGGCATGGTTGGGTTATAATTTCTTAGCCCTCTTTGTCTGTATACTATTTGAAATTTTCCTTATAGAGGTGTTTCTGGACTTCTGGAATAAATATTTCATCCAAATGCCTCAATTCCTGAAACAATCACGTCATCACTTGATCTTTAGCATTTAGGTCCTCTCTTCAGTTATCTATCTCCGTTGGTTTTTGTTTCACCATTTTCATGGTATCCTCCTTTCCATTGTTCGCTTTTGCCTCCATATTCTTCAGTTTATTACTCTCTATTTCCTTGTCCTTTTGGCTTGTCAGGTATGTGCTCTCCCATTTCATCGTCTTGTAACACAGCAAATCGATTTTGGGTTCTTTGTTATTTCTCGTTTTGGTTTGCTCTCCCGTTCACTCACTGTCTCTGATTCTTGTTCCTTCACTGAACCTTCTAAAAACCTTCACCATCTTCCTTGGACATTGCTTCTCATGTCCTTTTCTCCGTACAGGGGTTCTCCTTCTGGTTGAGCAGACATGTCCTGTACAAGTGGCCATATTCATGGCATTGGTGGCACATGAAAGGTACATGTTCATAGTTTAAATGTTGTTGCCATATCTCATCATGGTATTCCAGTTCTATATAATCTAGGAGTGGCTTCGTGATATTCGTGTAAATACAGATTTGGGCATAGGAAGTATATCTACCTTTTTGTGTCGAATCATCCACTTTGACAAAGGTTCTGATAGAGTTATCGATTCCTTCCAGGATTTCTAGGTCCCAAAAATCCATTGGTATGCCAAACAACCATACCCAAATCGGAGTGGCCAAGAGATTTTCCTGGTCTCGGTTGTAGCATTCATCCCAATTTCTAATAAAGAGTCTAGCATTATTGAAGAAATACTACTCATCTTCAAAAAACCTCTCTTCGTCTTCTAGATTAGAGAATATCAATGTGAAAAATCCTTTTGCCCTGAGCTTGAGATAGATGTGTCCTTTCAGCTACCATCGTTGTTGAATCCATTCTATTAGCTCTTTCTCTGTCGGTCATGCCCCTATGAACTTGCAGATAAAGGCATGGTCCTTCATGTATTTTCAATATTCCTTGAGATTGTTGTTTGAGATAACAAATCTTAGTTTTTTTTGTATCTTTCAGCAAGCATTTCCCTCCCATGCCTACTTGCCATTTGACTCCCAAGACCGTTATCCCTTTTCCTCTTCCTCCATTGCCACTGGTTGCTCCATGCTAGCTCGATTCTCCTGCTACAATGTTCCGATAGGATGGGATCATTCCCCCTATGATTCCACTCACTCCTTCTTTGGCAGTTTTCTGTGGGCTAGTTCTACAGTCCTTCGTTTGGTTGTATGCTCGCATCGATGTCAGGGAAGATCCGTTGAAACCCTAGAAACCCTACCTACTCACGCTCTTTGCATTCGCCTCCTCATCCACTCTTATATGTGTTATAATCCAATTATATTGTATTATTATTATAATAATATAATATATTTATTATTATATTATTATAATAATAATATTAACTCATAATAACAACTACGGTCCAATAATAAAAATCAGAATGTTGATAAAAGAATTATTATGTGTATTTTTTTAAAGACCAACTATTTATGATTATTAATAACTATATAAATAATAACAACCATTTTCTTATAAATTTATAATTATTATATTAATATTATAATAATATTAATTAATAACAACAATATTATATTATCATTATATTATTATAATAACATAATAACAAATAATTATATTCTTATAATAATAATATAATAGTTATTATATTAATTATTTAATAACAATAATAATAATAATTATTATTATATTATAATCATAATAATAAGAATAATAACAATTATATTCTATTATTATTATTATAATATAATATATTTATTATTATATCATTATAAGCATAGTATTATATTATTATAATGATAATAATATTAATTCGTAATAACAACCATATTTTTATATATTTATATATTTACGATTATTATAGTAATAATATAATAATAATATTAGTAATATTAATTATTAATAATAATAATGACAGTGATATTGTATTAATATAATAATAATATTATTATGTTATTAAAACTCAAGGGATTAATACTAAAACTCAAGGGATTATGAATTCTAGAGAATAATATTAAACAAAAGGGACTAATATTATAAACCCAAGATATATGAACCGTAAGATAAATATTAACAATACTGAAATAAACATGGGTGAATTAATAAACCCTAAGAATGAATATTTTAAACTCAAGGGAATAATAAACCAAAGTTATTATTAGTATTACAAACCCAAGAAACTAATAAACCCAACAGTTTCATATTATAAACCCAAGGAATTAGTGAACCCAAAGGATAAATATTAAAAACTTAAGGGATCAAGAAGCACAAGTGACCAATATTACAAACACAAGAGATTAATAAAGCTGAACATGACTGATATTATAAACACAAGCTAATAATAAACCCAAGGGATTAATACTAAAACCTCAAGATATTATGAACCCAAGGAAATAATATTAAACCCAACAGACTAACATTATAAACCCAACATTGGTAAACCCTAATATATATTAGAAACAGTAAAATAAACATGGTTTATTTTCATGGTGAGAAAAACCTTGTCACGATGTGACATTCAACCATGGTTGGTCATGGTTGGCTATGATTGACAACGGTTGACCATGATTGACGTCATAATAAACCGTGGTTGATCAGGGTATAATAAACCCAAGTGATTGATATTATAAACCTAAAATAACAATAAACCCAAGGGATTAATACTAAAACCCAAAGGGATTATGAACCTAAGGGAATAACATTAAACCAAAGGCACTAATATTATAAACCAAAGGTATATAAACCCTATGTGGAGACAATTTGTTCCATAATTTGAGATCTGACCATGATTGACCACAGTTGACCATGGTTGGTTATGGTTGACCATGATTGATATTATAACCCCAAGTTAATAAGAAGCCTAAGGGATTGATATTATGAACCCAAGAGAAACATAAACCCAAGGGATTAATACTAAAACCAAAGAGATTATGAACCCAAGGGAATAATGTTAAACCCAAGGGACTAATGTTAAAAACAAGATGCGTTATTTGTACAAAAATATCTAAGAATCGATTTTATTTAAAATAACCATTTTTAATAGCCTTGAGAACCGGTTTATTTAATTAATTAAATTAGTTGTTGTAAAAATAAATTATAAATTCGAATATCATCCCATTTAAATAGAATATTAATTATTGTTGTGCTTTGTGATTGAGTTAATTTTCATTGTAAAAATGAAAACTAATATATGAATAAAAATGTATCAAATAAAATTATAAATGTATCAAATTTTAAATTATAATATGTATCAAATAATTATTCAATGAATAAAAATATATCAAATAATTAGTATAAGAATATAAATTATTCAAAATAAATTATAAATCAATTTATAGATATTAACCATTTCAAATTATGATTAATAAATTACATTACAAATGATGTTTAATAAATTGTATTATATTAGTGGTAACCATTAAAGGAACCGATGCGTAGATTTCTATTCATAAGACTTCGAGATTTTTTTTGAAGAAAGCATAATGTATTATAATATAGGATCAAAATACAAATATAGACATCATCCTTCCTTGTCTAATTTTCAGCATACAATCCATTTGGGAAAGAATTTCATGCTTCCGAATCCGAAAAAACCATATCACACATATACATCATATGAACAGTCAAATGCCCCAACACTGTTCAGAAATTTGGTGAAGGTAGACAAAATTACCACAACTAAAAATGCAACCAATGTGTATAAACATGGAGTATCAGAATACTTCATCATATCCATCCATCCATTCTAGGAATCCAACAAATTTAGTAATTGAAGACATATACAAAATTATACAAAAAGAAGAGGGAAGGTAGAATTTACCCGGGGAAAGGAAATTCCCCAACATCTACAACATTGTGACCCAAAATTATTTCGATGTGCATATTACCAAAATTACCTTGTAGTCACATCTTTGAAAGATCACTAGCAGTTGTATTATGTTCTCTGCCTATGTGCACAATTGTAGAATTTTTAAACTAATTCTGTAGATGGCCAATTCTCCCTAACCATCCCATAAGCGGTGGACTGTTGATTTTTGCACAACCATTTACCTGTTGAATGATAATCTTAGAATCCCCAAAAATATTTATATCAGGAATATTGAGGAAATTTGTGAACCATAAAAGACCCCACAAGGCCATTGCTTCTGCCCTGGTATCTGTGTCGCTTCCCGCATTCCAATGGATCCTGTATTCTAATTCATTTGATATGGCTATGAAAAGTCCACATCCACAAATATTACTTTGCACAAAACCATAAAAAAAACACATTGGATACTCCAGTAGTGGCACAGTTCGCTTGTGTTGTGTTTTTTTAGAGCATGAGTCAAGAGAAGTGTTCATAGAGATATTAGATACTGTGTGTTCATATATTATTGTGAACTCATCAATGGAATTCTTAAAAATGCACCTGTTCCACAATTTCCAAATAGCCAAGAATAGAAGAAGTGGAATGATCCTCCATGTAATCCTCTGTCTACTCCACCACATCATACAGTTCATAATGCAATCATATTGAATATAAGGAAAACTGATAAGAGTTGACAACTTTTTCCATACCTCAACGATGCAATGACACTTTCGAAACATATGATTGTTGTGTTCCACGTCCATTTTACAGATAGTACAAATGCTAGGACCATGCCATTGTCTCTTTTGCAAATTCTCCCAATTGAGATTTTTATTTTGATAGACCAGCCATGATAATAGGATAATTTTGATAGGAATTTTGGTACTCCAAAAGGCATAAAAAACAATATTTTCCCCATGCCGAGGATCCCTACCACACGGAAAATTATAAGTATCAACAACCATGATATTCCCTATCTTCATCTTCCCTGACCATAAAAGATTGTCATGTTGCTCCACTCAGCATATACCAAGATGTTTCATGCCATCAACAATTTGGTTCAACTCCAGCTCCATTTGCCCCACTAGACCCATCTCATGTGCACTTTTCCACACAAGATATGGACTTCGCTAATGTGTAATAGCTTGAATCCAGAAATGTGCACCACATCTATTTAAACAATGTATAAGCTCCATAGAGATGTTGCATTTGATACCAGCACCTAGTGTATGGTTAAAGCCAATGAGGATTCTATGGGTCAACCCTATAGACCATGTAAGATGTTGAAGAAATATATTATCAACGTTATGAAAGCTAATTTAGATTGTTGATCCATGCACAAACCAATTGTGCCTTTCTGATACCAAAAAAATTTCATGTTCCTTTAGATATTTGTGTCTCATCACCCTACTCCAAGTACCAGCCCCAAATATACCCTTGCATAAAGATTTGATAAGTAAAGACCATCCAAAATGTCGAATATTCATAAGTCTCCTTCCACCCATGGGCTTGGGAAAGGTAATGTGGGACATTTTAACCAAATGAAATTTATTTTGACCATTACACCACCCCCCCCATATCAAATTTACCATGATTCAATTAAGACTATCAATAATGGTGATAGGGATATGAAAAAGGTGAGCCCATATACCCCTAGTTGTGTGAGAACAACTTGAGTAAGGATGACTCAGCCTCCCAGTGACAAACATCTAAATTCCCATCCACATATCCTTTTGAAAAAATTGTCCACAATCCATTACCAATCGGAAATCCTGTAACTGCATGGTTTGATATGATACCCAACGTACTTCATACTAATTTTCATCTTCTCTGCCTCTACATCAAATAGGCTTTTTATATATGCAATACTCTACATATCAGACAATCCATGATAAATAATAGACTTTTGTGTATTCATATGCAAGCCAATGGCATTAGAAAATTTTATAAAAATATGGAAATGAATCAGCCATGGAAATTGATTTAACATACCCATGATAAGCACATCATCGATGAAGAAACCATGATATATTTTGATGTCGTTTCCCATGTGAAAAGCCTGGAATTGATCATTCACCACCACATTTTTGATATGCAGACTCAACCCATCCATCACCAAAATAAATAACAATGGGGAAAGTGAGCATCCTTAATGAAGTCCCCAACCAACATGGAAGAATTGTGTTGGATATCCATTTATAATCACAACATAATTTACATTTGTAACACATGCCATAATCCAAGCTATGCATCTGGGTTGTAAACCAATATTATGAAGAACCCATTTGAGATACCCCTAGTCTAGACAGTCGTATGCCTTCTGTAAATCCACCTGCGTAATGACATCGTTTAGTTGTTTTGTATGGATCGAATGCATACATTCTTGTGCAATAGAGAGCACATCATGAATTTGTCTTCCCTCAAGGAACCCATTCCATTCTAGAGATATATAGTGAGATAATGTACTTCGCATATGACCTGCAATAGTTTTTTATATGACTTTGTAGATGAGATTACAAATTGATATAGGCTGATAATCAAAGAATCTAGAAGATGGAAAATGCTTCAGGATAAGAGCAATATAAGTGGATTTTATATGCTAGTGAATGTCCCCTGTGACCCTCGAATCCTCCACCATGTCTAACAAGTCATGTTTAAAAATATCGAAGAAGTGTGTAAATAGTTCCACTGACCTCCCTTCTAGCCCTAGACTTTTATCGGCTTTAAAAGATTTAAGGACCTCCTGGAGCTCATCTTCACGGACCATATTATATAGTGAAGCATTTGAAACATCATCATATAATGTGGTATATGGATCAAACCCCCATATAATTTCTTGCACTTCTATTCCCTCGTTACAGCTAGAGACCAATCTAGAAATGGGAGACTCCAACTTTATAAATATCCTTCTGTGACTGTATACAACGTCCATCACCATCCTTTATATCCCATATAGTATTTAGTTTGCACCTGTGATTTTCATAGAAATGAAAACAAATTGTGTTTCGGTCTCCTTCCTTTATCCATAAAGCCCGGCTCTTCAAGTTCCAGGTGGCCTCATTAATAGAAATAATCTGTTTCTTCTTAAGCTCTAATTCCTGAATGCGATTCTGAGTTTATTCAGGTGGAAAATTTGTAATCAACTGGGGGTGTAGAGCATCCAGTTCACTTTGTATGTCATTTAGCTCCTTATGTAAAATCTTAGTCTTCTACTTCTGCCATGATTTAACCTCCCCACGAAGGTTATCGAACTTATCGAGGAAGTGAACCATTGGAGATGGTTGTCTATCACAATCACATTTCCATATAGTATGCACCGATGTGTTAAAATTCGAGTCATCTAACTAGGTCACATTGAATTTAAAAGGCATGCCATGTCTAAAATCCACCCTCCTTCATTGTAAAGTAGTGGGCCTATGATCAAACAAAAAGTTTCTAATAACCCCCACATGAACTTCACCAATCTATTCCACCATCTGCTCATGCATTAAGAACTGATCCAGTCACTTTGCAAGATACGCCACCCTAGCTCTACCATTGTCCCATGTAGGAGCCTTTTTTCTAGGACATATATCAACAAAATTGTGTTCTAGTATCGCATCATGAATCTTGCCCGCCAGAGGGTCAATTTTCCTGGACCGGCCCCATACTCCATATAGTCCAATAGTGCAGTTTAGTTCCCCCACAATGATGAGGGAAGCCAACTCCATAATCCTAGATGATAGCACCTTGTCCCAAAATATAACCCTATGCCTATAGGGTGCATATATATTTAGGATATGGACATGACCACCAAGTCCATGGATATTCCCTTCAAGAAGAATAACATAAAAACATCTGAAAGCCTTAATCTTAACCCACCGAGGGTCCCATAAGTCAATGAGACCACCAGATAGACCCGTAGTAGCCGTGGTAGCAGTATGCCAGTCAGAGAACATTTTCTGGAAGTATTGTATAACATGAGGAACAGAAAGCATGGTTTCTTGGAGGTGAATAATATAAGGATGTACAGAGAGGAAGAGTCGCTTGAGAGCCAGAAATTTCAGGGCAGTCCTCAAACCCCTAACATTGAGAGAGATAGTAAAAGTCATGATAAACTCTATTCAGGCATCCATGCTCCAAGGGACGGTGAGGAGGAATATCAGCAATAGGTACATCAATCAGAAAGCGATCAATAGGAGAGGTAAGAGGGATAGGTCTGGGTCATCCCCAGAAATGCCAACTGTCAGGGTTCTATTTACATTGGAAAATAATATTTCCAGCTGAGGTAGGGCTTATGTGGAGGGATGAGGAGCTAGATGGCTTATGGATGGTGAGCATGTGCAAACCCAATGTTTTCCTATGTAGAAAGAAATCCAGGTCACTTCCAACAGAGTTTGTGGGCGAAGCAAGTGATGAATTTTGGTGGACTAAGGCTATTTCTAGGCCCCTTAGCTCGATTAGTAAAACGAGAAGGTGAGGGAGTAGGTACGTAGGTAATATGTGATGTGGAGGAAGCGTCATGTGATAAAATGTGTCAAGATGTCATGACAAGGATGAATGGTTCATGGGGGGAATTTCTTGTATTATGATCACGAAAGTAGAGGCATGGATGTCTAATTTCACAGAGGAAAAAGGGGATGATGGTACATTGATGGGCGAGGAGCCATATATTGAGGAACCTTTAGTAGGGGGATGAAAAGAATATGAGCCATGAAAAATACACGAATTGTGATGTGCAACAACCCCATCATGTTTTCCTATTCCAGGTTGACCCCCTCCATATTAAGATTTCGACGATGCACCAAGATAGTTCCATCCGTGAAGACGGCCTCCTGGACGATGTGGGCACTGACCCAAGAGGTTCCTAGTATGATGACAGTTTGAACATCTAAATGGAATGCCCCAGAAATCAAGAAGTTGAGATAAGTGAGTCTCCTCCCAGTGTAATTCAATGTGATCTCAAAAGCCACCCTGATACTCCTTCTCAGTCAAACAATCAAAATCAAAGTGACTCGCTTCTAAGGTGCCCACAAACACCACGGATCAACATAAAAAAACTTTCCAATGGCAGTGTCCATAAGATCCTTCTTAGTCCAAAGTTCAATTGGCAACCCGAGCAATTTCACCCAGATAAGCTTGTTTTGCGATGTGTCGTTGAGTGGGTTAAACCCAATGTACCAGGAGTGAAGCACCAAGAAGCTCCTACCATTTATCCACGGAATAAATTTTGTTTTAACCAAATACTCATGGCTTAGAAAGTTAAATCTATACCAACCCCTAAGCAGTCGCACGACAGTCGTCATATACTTCAGTAAAGATTTCCTGTTTTTATCCACCCAAATTCTCATCTCAAAATCACTAAATTCCTTAAAATGCCACCGACCAACTAGAGTAGATTTTTGAAAGCTGGAGGTACGATCTATCGAAACCTCATTGTCAAAAATCGGTGTAGGGGGTGGGGTGGTGGTCTTGATACAACAATGTTGCTTCCTAGATCAATGATCATGACCTACATGTTCGCCACCGTGCAGATTAAGGGATGCATGACAACCATCTGTCACCTATGCCTCGCCTAAGATAGTGTGCCAAGCATCGAGGGACGCAGTAGCACCTCAGCAATCAACCCCTAATAAATGAAGAAGGGTGACTCAGAGTCCATGGTAGCCTTGATGAAGGCCTCATGGGCTGACGTGTAAGAGTCGAGGGCATCCATACTCCCAATAAAGGAAAGTAGTTCCACAAAGAAAACACGAGTGAAGTACCAGAAAGTAGTATCAGAAAGGGTAGATAAGAGAAACAAGGTGGAATGTACCAGATGTACCCCCCAATATAGGGATTGAGACAAACTCATATTACGATAAAAGGAAGTGTGCGTGCAATAATGCCCACATCAACCAAAGAAAAGGCCATTGCCAGTTAAAGGTCCAAAACCGTAAACAAGGTGGTGAAAAGAATATAGTAATAAAAGGCTAGATATGGAGCGAGTACAAGGTCTCGAGATCACATGGGAAACTATCCGGATGACATTTCGAAATAAATGACAAGTGATACAAGATTGATGTGGGGAGATTATGCCACCTGCTACCCCGGAAAATTTAATCTCAGCCAAGTGTGCTGGATTCCACCACCGGAAAAAAAAGAATCCAGAACTAGAGCCGAAGGCAAGCCAAAGCCAATGAGCCAAAAGAAGAGACACTAAAAACCTTCACAACATCAACGACAATAGCATCCAATGCAAGTCAACCAGAAATTGCATATTTGAAATCAATATATTTGCAAGACTGGAAATAATGGAAGAGCTAGTCCACTAGTGTGAGAGCAAGAGAAAATTGTATGTATTCAAACAAGAGTCCTCCCCGAAAGAGACGATAGAACACGCTTCCCAATATGATTCAGACTGAGAAGGCATTTATACGCTTTGGCTGTGGATGGGTGTGAGTAGAGAAGATACAGTAAAGAATATAAACCGCAAGAGCAAATAACAACAGAATATCACAGAGTTCCGACTGAATGAACATGAGAATAAGCATGGTACTTGTACCTGAAGGGGCAAATGGGGACAATCAAAAGCTTAAGAAACTTCAAACGAAGTATGTGAAATGTATCACAAAACCATATCGCCCAACATATAGAAGACCATTCCAGAAGTGACCGCCAGTGACAAGTAATGCCAATACCAGATAAAACAGTCGAAACAGTCCGCAGCCCATTTCACCCCACAGACCAGTCGAACATCCTGGAAAACTTTAACAGCTAGTAGATGGTGTAAAACATAGCTACTAATAGCCCAAGATCAACAACACCAAATATTTCACATTCAGAACTTAATATGTTGCTTAAGATGACATACCTTGACTAACAGCGGAAGACGTAATGGCTGCCATCTTCTGTCTTCTGTCTTCTGTCTTCTTCTCAGAATTCGGTTTCTCTCCTCTTGCCCTCACTTCATTATGTGTTTCTTGATGGAGAAGAATACAACTCTTGTGGGGAGAGAGAGGACCCAATCCTTTATATATATCATTTAACTCTTAATCTGGTACGTCCATCATATACCAATTCAACGCTTTAATGCTTTAATGCTTTAATGCTTTTAACGCTTTAATGCTTCAATTATAGAATAATTTATTTATGACTTAATTAATCGGGTCACATTAAGATTTAGAAACTGTAGATTTCTAACATTCTCCCACTTGACCCGACTATTCATAATATTAAGCGTTGAACATCATACTATGATAAATTGCTGAGAGTTATGGCGGTTGTGCACTATTAATTCAATGCATTCCCTTCCATATACTACAATACCAGTAATCCATCAATTCATACTCATAATTTATATAAAACAGCATAATGGTCCACATAATGTCTTATATCATAATGATTAAACATAATATCTTTATAAGACTCTTTCTTGTTTAAAATTACATAAAATACGTACTACTATATTAAAACAAGAGACACATAATTGTATATCAGAAACACATAAAAGAGCTCAGAATTTCATACATCAATTATTATTAATACAACCAAGACCCATTCTTTGAACATGTTCCTTAAATTGTCTTGGTTGTAACCCTTTCGTCAAAGGGTCTGCAATCATAAGTTCTGTCCAGATGTGCATGATTGACACTCTTTGTTTCTGAACCTCATCTTTCACAACAAGATACTTCAGATCTATGCGTTTGGAACCTTTAGAGTACTTGTCGTTCTTTGAGAAAAATACTGCTGCAGAGTTATCACAATAAATTTTCAGCAGCTTGCTAATGGTGTCGACAACCGCAAGTCTTGAAATAAAGTTCCGCAACCATAACGCATGAATTGTGGCTTCAAAACATGCCACAAATTCTGCCTCCATAGTGGATGAAGCAACGATAGTCTGTTTCGCACTTTTCCATGATATGGCACCTTGAGCAAACATAAACAGGTAACCAAAAGTCGATTTTCTAGTATCGATGCATCCAGCAAAATCTGAATCGCTATATCCAATCACCTCCGCTTCATTTGATCTTCTATACATGAGCATGTAATCTTTCGTGCCTTGTAAGTACCTCAAAACTTTCTTTGCAGCTTGCCAATGTTCCCATCAACATAAAGGACCAGAAAAATAAACTTGCTCCCACTGATCCTTTGGTATATACAGTGATCAACCGTATTTTCCTTAAAACCAAAAGATGTAATAATGGTATTGAACTTAATATACCATTGCCGGGATGCTTGTTTAAGCCCATATATTGACTTCTTAAGTTTACACACCAATTGTTCTTTACCTTCTACAGAAAAACCCTCAGGTTGATCCATATAAACATCCTCGTCAAGATCTCCATTCAGAAAGGTTGTTTTCACATCCATTTGATGCAACTCCAAATCATAATGAGCTACTAATGCCATTATTATTCTTAGTGAGTCCTTTTTCGAAACAGGAGAAAATGTCTCCTTGTAATCAACACCATCTTTCTGAGTGTAACCCTTAGCAACAAGTCTAGCTTTATACCGTTCGATATTACCACTAGAGTCGTGTTTGGTTTTAAAAACCCATTTGCATCCGACTCTTTTACAGCCATGTGGTAACTCAACGAGATCCCAAACTTCATTATGTTGCATGGATTTCATTTCTTCTTTCATGGCATTAATCCATTCCTTTGACTCTTTACTTTCTACAGCATGTGAAAACGAAACTGGATCCTTATTGATTCCAATATCATAATCTGATTCTTGCATATAAACCACATAATCATCAGAAATAGCTGAACTACGATTTCTTTGAGGTCTTCTTAATGCTACTTGTTGTGGTTCATACATATCAGCATCAGCATTATGTAAGTCATTTCCTTCAGGAAGTAAGTCATTTCCTTCAGGAAGTACTTCTTCATTTATATGTTGTTCATTATCATCATGCTGTTCTACAACAGCTGGAACAACATTTGGAGTAATAGTAGATGGAGGAACTATTCTATGCAATGTAACATTTACCCTTGTTTCCTTTATTTCTACTATTTCTCTTCTAGTACTCCCACTGACTTCACCATTCTCAATGAATCTTGCATTACCAGTTTCTACAATTCTTGGACTATGATTAGGACAGTAAAACACGTACCCTTTAGATTTCTCAGGGTAACCTAAAAAATACCCACTGATCGTTCGAGAATCTAATTTCTTTTCATGTGGATTATAAATTCTCGCTTCCGCTGGACAACCCCAAACATGCAGGTGTCTTAAGCTAGGTTTCTTGTTAGTCCACAACTCAAAAGGAGTCTTTTGAACAGCTTTACTAGGAATCCTATTCAACAAATAATTAGCGGTTTTGAGAGCATACGACCACAAATTCTTAGGTAGTGTAGAATCTGACATCATACTCCTAATCATATCCATTAACGTCCTATTGCGCCTTTCCGCTACACCATTTTGCTGTGGTGTACCTGGCATTGTGTATTGCGCACATATGCCATGACTTTCGAGGAATTTTGCAAATGGACCTGGACACTGGCCTGACTCATTATATTTACCATAATATTCACCACCTCTATCAGACCTTATCATTTTCACCTTTTATCTAATTGCCTCTCAACTTCCTTTACAAACGTCTCAAGGACATTCACAGATTGAGATTTTTCATGAAGCAAATAGACATAACCATAACGGGAAAAATCGTCAATGAAAGTGATGAAATACTTTTCTCCATTAAAGGCTGGAGTGTCCATAGGTCCGCAAATATCAGTGTGTATTATTTCAAGAAGCTGGCTGCTTCTAGTGGCTCCTTTCTTATTATGTTTGGTTTGTTTACCTTTAATACAATCCACACATATCTAGATCACTAAAGTCCAAATTTGACAAAATTTCATTACCTACTAATCTCATCATTCTTTCTTTGGATATATGACCTAGTCGTTTATGCCACAAGAAAGCAGAATTTTCATTCAACCTGCTACGTTTACATCCAACATTATTTACTACATTCAACAAGGAATTCGCATAAGTGTCATTCAGTTTCAAATTATATAAACCATCAATTAGAATACCAGAACCAATATTATCAGTATTCTTATATAAATCAAAACAACCAGATCCAATCATACATCTAAAACCAGAAATATCCAATTTACTTGCGAAAATAAGGTTTCTAGATAATGAAGGTACATAAAGGGTACTGTATAAGTCTAATACATATCCACTTTCTAGAATTAGACGATAAGTCCCAATGCCTTCAATTGAAGATTTCATTCCGTTTCCCATAAAGAGAAAACGATCTTCATTTGGATTTATGGTTCGGATCGTAAGAAATCCCTGCATATTGTTGGAAACATGAGTTGTAGCACCAGTATCAAGCCACCATGTATTAATAGGAACTTCTACTAAATTTGATTCAAAACATACGAAAGATAGATATCCTGTAAATCAAAAAATGAAATAACTATAAGCTCATAACTAACGCGATTCAGATGTAGACATAATAGTATAATATAGCACTCCTTTGGGTAGATACTATCTTATACTTAACATAATTAAATACCAAACATAAGTAGGTAATAAATATATTCAATTAAATAAAACTGACATCTTTGGATGATCAATATTTATTTAATCGAAATATCTATCAAACCTCATCATGTCAACTAGTTATAGAACAAGACTTTCCTTTGGGTAAGTTCTCAGGTTCTATCATTAGTGACGCCAGTTTTTAATTGGTATTAATATAACTGGAAATTTCTATCAATAATCATTATATCACTTATGCACTAAATGATTATTCTGATTTTGACCACTTTGGTGATTAACAAAATCATAAATCTCATGTGCATAAATAATTTATAACACATACCTTATGCAAAACAACATTCTGATTTTGACCACTTTGGTGATTAACAAAATCATAAATCTCATGTGCATAAATAATTTATAACACATTTTACATTAAGTACAGTAATCTTATCCAAAACATTAGGGATGCTGATAAACATAATAAAAGCATAAACTTACATATATGACTCAGGCAATATAAAGCCCTTTCAGCATTTCATCATTTGCGAAAAATTCTCATCGTGAAAACACAATATAATTTTTCTGCATTGGTTCGAGAGAAAACAATATTGCAAAACCATAATTTCCACCCAAATCACAGTTGAACATCATACTATGATTTGGCTTTACGTCTACGATTTCTAATTCGTGGTTTACAATTAATAAAAAGGAAAAGGTACTGTACTGTTCAACAGTATATCAGAAACACATAAACACATAAACACATAAAAGAGCTCAGAATGTCACACATCAATTATTATTAATACAACCAAGACCCATTCTTTGAACATGTTCCTTAAATTGTCTTGGTTGTAACCCTTTCGTCAAAGGGTCTGCAATCATAAGTTCTGTCCTCATGTGCATGATTGACACTCTTTGTTTCTGAACCTCATCTTTCACAACAAGATACTTCAGATCTATGTGTTTGGCACCTTTAGAGTACTTGTCGTTCTTTGAGAAAAATACTGCTGCAGAGTTATCACAATAAATTTTCAGCGGCTTGCTAATGGTGTCGACAACCGCAAGTCCTGAAATAAAGTTCTGCAACCATAATGCATGAATTGTGGATCCTTATTGATTCCAATATCATAATCTGATTCTTGCATATAAACCACATAATCATCAGAAATAGCTGACCTACAATTTCTCTGAGGTCTTCTTAATGCTACTTGTTGTGGTTCATGCATATCAGTATTATGTAAGTCATTTCCTTCAGGAAGTACTTCTTCATTTATATGTTGTTCATTATCATCATGCTGTTCTACAACAGCTGGAACAACATTTGGAGTAATAGTAGATGGCGGAACTATTCTAGGCAATGTAACGTTTACCCTTGTTTCCTTTATTTCTACTATTTCTTTTCTAGTACTCCCACTGACTTCACTATTCTCAATGAATCTTGCATTACCAGTTTCTATTATTTCAAGAAGCTGGCATACAATCCACACATAATTCTAGATCACTAACATTATTTGCTACATTCAACAAGGAATTCACATAAGTGTCATTCAGTTTCAATTTATATAAACCATCAATTAGAATAACAGAATCAACATTATCAGTATTCTTATATAAATCAAAACAACCAGATCCAAACATACATCTAAAACCAGAAATATCCAATTTACTTGCGGAAATAAGGTTTCTAGATAATGAAGGTACAGAAAGGGTACTGTATAAGTCTAATACATATCCACTTTCTATAAGTCTAATACATATCCACTTTCTAGAATTAGACAATAAGTCCCAATGCCTTCAATTGAAGATTTCATTCCGTTTCCCATTTGGATTTATGGTTCGGATCATACGAAATCCCTCTCTTTTCGAACCAAGCTTTCCTTTTCGGACAGTCACTTTGATAATGTCCTTTCTTTTTACAGAAATGACATTGAATATCCTTTAGTTCCTTCTTTTCCTTATCCTGCCCATTCTTAGCAGGTGCCTTTTTCTTCTTGAAATGACTTGATTTTCCTTTCTTTTCTTTACCAGCTTTATTACTCGCAAAACTTACTGAGTGATTCACTTGATTTTTCAACCGTCCTTCTTCCTGAACAAGTCTACTGGCCAATTCATTAACATTCCATTTATCCTTTATAGTGTTATAGTTAATCTGAAAAGGTCCATATTCAGAAGGTAGCGAGTTCAGGATAAACTGGACAAGAAAAGAATCCTCTACTGTAAGTCCCAGGGAGTTTAACCTTGCTGCAAGATTAGTCATCTCTATAATGTGCTCTTGCATAGTTCGTGACCCATCAAACTTCATGGTCGTGAGTTCTGTCATAAGAGTGCCAGCGAGTGACTTATCAGCTGAACGAAAACGCTCTTCCACAGACTGCGTATATTCCTTAGCACTTTCTGTTTGTGGAATTGTTGACTTGATGTTGTTAGCAACAGTCATCTTAATAAACATAAGGCTCAATCTGTTACTGCGTTCCCATGCTTTATGGTGTGATTTTTCTGCCTCAGTACTATCTTTTGTAAGAGCATCAGGTTTATCCTCAAGGAGTGCCAAGTCAAGATCCTGAGCACCTAAATGGAAATTGACTTGTTCACTCCATTTAGAAAAATTAACACCAGTGAACAATGTAACAGATGAAGCATGTGTATTCATGGAAACTCCTGCAAAATGAAATAACTATTAGCTCATAACTAACGCGATTCAGATGTAGACATAATAGTATAATATAGCACTCCTTTGGGTAGATACTATCTTATACTTAACATAATTAAATACCAAACATAAGTAGGTAATAAATATATTCAATTAAATAGAACTGACATCTTTGGATGATCAATATTTATTTAATCAAAATATCTATTAAACCTCATCATGTCAACTAGTTATAGAACAAGACTTTCCTTTGGGTAAGTTCTCAGGTTCTATCATTAGTGACGCCAGTTCTTAATTGGTATTATTATAACTGGAAATTTCTATCAATAATCATTATGTCACTTATGCACTAAATGATTATTCTGATTTTGACCACTTTGGTGATTAACAAAATCATAAATCTCATGTGCATAAACACATACCTTATGCAAAACAACATTCTGATTTTGACGACTTTGGTGATTAACAAAATCATAAATCTCTTGTGCATAAATAATTTATAACACATACCTTATGCAAAACAATCAGTCATAGAGCAATTACTTTTATGCCCAAATTTCAAACGATTATTTTGTACCAGTAAACTTTAATCGTGCAAAGCCAAAACAGTAAATGATGCACGAAACTTAACCCAATTGAAACCCCTTTATTTCATACTTCAAATATTCAGATCATGCATTTCTAAAAACTTACGCTTACCATTAATTCTTTTTGGCATTGAAACCACGCATGCACAGACAATTAAAGAATGCACACTTTCAAATATTTGTCCCTGCTACGCGTCACATTATTTTTCCCTTCATTAATTTGTAAACACTGCAAAACTATAATGCAAGCATACACTTTCGTGTAAAGTCAACGTTTCATCATCAAAACTCTTCAAATATTTAATCCTTCATGATCAAAATAAATGTGTCAATAATTTCAATCTGGATTGAAGGGAAGACGCCTATATGAATAGTAACAAGGAATTCAAACCAGATATCCCTGTCCTAAACATCTCTGTCCTAATCATCCTTTTAAACATGTATTAGGGATCGCAAACCCCTATCCGCCAAATTGTTTACTTAGATCGTGTACCGAACTCAAATGGTATTGTTATTGAAATAACTTGAAAACAGCATGGATTCTGCTGTGGCATTAAGCATCACGAATTGAAGGAATGGTTGGGAATCGCAAATTCACAGAGTGGAATTCTGAATGGGATTGAGTAGAAACGTAGGCATGGTTTACGAAAAGAGAAATGATACAGAAATTCCTTCGGGATTTTCATCGCTGGATTTCAATTACTACATTCAAGAGAGCACTGCGAGAAGGCGTCTGCCTTCAGACTTTCATCATCAAAACCGGACTTGAATGTGACGTCTTTTGTCAAACACATTGCCTGCGTCGTCTATGCTTCCGCATTTGACATATACATTAAGAAGGCAAGAGCAGTTGGGCAAAAAGAACCGTAAAACTGTTTTCATCGTTCCTTATAACGATTGAGCACAACGGATGCAAAGGTGAGAACAGAATCACACATGTATTGATTACATATATCAAATATTATAGAGGACCGATACCTGACATACGCCCACCTATAGCGCATATCACTCTTTGTATATACATGCCTTTGTATGGACCCATCTTTCATACTTAACGGGCTCAACTTATGGGCCTTGGACACATGATCCACGTAAACCTGACGGGCCTCAGCCCTGTGGACTATTAGGACTCTCATTCAATGAGCCCACAATGCCTTGACGGTGTGTAGCTCATAAGCTCTACATACCTCTATAATGAAAACAAACGCGCAACCTTACACATACACACTGAATTAACACGTTAATGGCAGCGTACGTATCATTACAATAAAGATAAAAGACATGTTAAAATTTTGTTCTGAGAGAAATTATTTGCCAAAAAAAATTTTGCAATGTGCCATAAAACATAAAAGGCACAGGAAACCACTGAAAACCAGAGATGCAAAAAAAACAGGGCTGCCATCTTCTGTCTTCTGCCAGGTACACCACAACAAAATGGTGTAGCAGAAAGGCGCAATAGGACGTTAATGGATATGATTAGGAGTATGATGTCAGATTCTACACTACCTAAGAATTTGTGGTATTTCTCTTCTAGTACTCCCACTGACTTCACCATTCTCAGTTTCTACAATTCTTCGACTATTCTTCTCCATTACCAGTTTCTACAATTCTTGGACTATTCTTCTCCATCAAGAAACACATAAGGAAGTGAGGGCAAGAGGAGAGAAACCGAATTCTGAGAAGAAGACAGAAGACAGAAGATGGCAGCCATTACATCTTCTGCTGTTAGTCAAGGTATGTCATCTTAAACAACATATTAAGTTCTGAATGTGAAATATTTGGTATTGATGATCTTGGGCTGTTAACGGAATTTTTACATATGGTATCAGAGCAAATCAATAACTAAATATTTCCTATGATTGCAATTGAGCTTTACTCATGATGTTAATCAAATCCGTAAGCGCCCTTACCCGCTCAGCATCGTTTCAATTTTCAAGCTCAATTCTTGCCTTCAAAATCCGAGCCATGTAATTGCGCTGCCGGTGTCTAAATGCCATGCATTAATTTTTATTTTTGTAAATTCGTTAGTCAAGTGGCTGAGTGGGAAGCGGGGCTGCAAAAAAGTACGCTATTTTAATAATCTGGATAAGATATCGTATTTAGATGCTAAGGGTTTCTAAAGATGCATGGATCGGCCTTGCTGCTCTCTGGAAAACGAAGTTGGCTTTGTTATTATTATCTTGCGCAATTTCCTGGAACGTTTTGCTGTGTAAATATTAAACTGCAGCTGTAGCATTTTGCCGTGGAACCTTTCCTTCAAATTAATCTGAGAAATATGCGTAACCTGCCTGTAATACGCTCAAAAGCGTTATATAAGAACTCCAGACTTAACGATCTAACTCAAAACAGTTGATTGACTATCTAGCAGTGATTAGTTAAACTGATTGCTTGACTGTTGGCTGTTGCGGTTGTTAGAAACTGCTTTAAGAATTTTTCGCAAATGATGAAATGCTGAAAGGGCTTTATATAACCCTAGAGTCATTATTATAGCCATGCGCATTGCCCTGGACACTGCACGCCGGAGTTCCCAACCCATGCCAATGAGATTCGTTTTCCCATTGGGGAATTTCGTCTCAATTTCTTTCTCTGTCCGGAATGGTAAAAATCAGGGTCCATTTGTTTTTAATCAAGCCGCCTCATATTGATGCTATCTTTTGAAACATGGCATGGACTGGATCTAGCCGCCTTTGATTATGAATCATGGATCTTTTAACATCGGATGGCGGTATGTCTTATCACAAGGAGCGGCCGGCCTTTTACACTAATGTATAAAGCCACATTTCGTTGTGGAATTTTGTCAAACACATTGCCTGCGTCGTCTATGCTTCCGCATTTGACATATACATTAAGAAGGTTGTTCATTAAAAAGACGTCACATTCAAGTCTGGTTTTGATGATGAAAGTCTGAAGGCAGACGCCTTCTATTCCACTCTGTGAATTTGCGATTCCCAACCATTCCTTCAATTCGTGATGCTTAATGCCACAGCAGAATCCATGCTGTTTTCAAGTTATTTCAATAAAAATACCATTTGAGTTCGGCGATCTAAGTAAACAATTTGGCGGATAGGGGTTTGTGATCCCTAATACATGTTTAAAAGGATGTTTAGGACAGAGATGTTTAGGATAGGGATATCTAGTTTGAATTCCTTGTTACTATTCATATAGGCGTCTTCCCTTCAATCCAGATTGAAATTATTGACACATTTATTTTGATCATGAAGGATTAAATATTTGAAGAGTTTTGATGATGAAACGTTGAATTTACACGAAAGTGTATGCTTGAATTATAGTTTTGCAGTGTTTACAAATTAATGAAGGGAAAAATAATGTGACGCGTAGCAGGGAAAAATATCTGAAAGTGTGCATTCTTTAATTGTCTGTGCATGCATGGTTTCAATGCCAAAAAGAATTAATGGTAAGCGTAAGTTTTTAGAAATGCATGATCTGAATATCTGAAGTATGAAATAAAGGGGTTTCAATTGGGTTAAGTTTCATGCATCATTTACTGTTTTGGCTTTGCACGATTAAAGTTTACTGGTACAAAATAATCGTTTGAAATTTGGGCATAAAAGTAATTGCTCTATGACTGATTGTTTTGCATAAGGTATGTGTTATAAATTATTTATGCACATGAGATTTATGATTTTGTTAATCACCAAAGTGGTCAAAATCAGAATAATCATTTAGTGCATAAGTGACATAATGATTATTGATAGAAATTGCCAGTTATAATAATACCAATTAAGAACTGGCGTCACTAATGATAGAACCTGAGAACTTACCCAAAGGAAAGTCTTGTTCTACAACTAGTTGACATGATGAGGTTTAATAGATATTTTGATTAAATAAATATTGATCATCCAAAGATGTCAGTTCTATTTAATTGAATATATTTATTACCTACTTATGTTTGGTATTTAATTATGTTAAGTATAAGATAGTATCTACCCAAAGGAGTGCTATATTATACTATTATGCCTACATCTGAATCGCGTTAGTTATGAGCTAACAGTTATTTCATTTTGCAAGAGTTTCCATGAATACACATGCTTCATCTGTTACATTGTTCACTGGTGTTAATTTTTCTGAATGGAGTGAACAAGTCAATTTCAATTTAGGTGCTCAGGATCTTGACTTGGCACTCCTTGAGGATAAACCTGCTGCTCTTACAAAAGATAGTACTGAGGCAGAAAAATCACACCATAAAGCATGGGAACGCAGTAACAGATTGAGCCTTATGTTTATTAAGATGACTGTTGCTAACAACATCAAGTCAACAATTCCACAAACAAAAAGTGCTAAGGAATATATGCAGTCTGTGGAAGAGCGTTTTCGTTCAGCTGATAAGTCACTCGCTGGCACTCTTATGGCAGAACTCACGACCATGAAGTTTGATGGGTCAAGAACTATGCAAGAGCACATTATAGAGATGACTAATCTTGCAGCAAGGTTAAACTCCCTGGGACTTACAGTAGAGGATTCTTTTCTTGTCCAGTTTATCCTGAACTCGCTACCTTCTGAATATGGACCTTTTCAGATTAACTATAACACTATAAAGGATAAATGGAATGTTAATGAATTGGCCAGTAGACTTGTTCAGGAAGAAGGACGGTTGAAAAATCAAGTGAATCACTCAGTAAGTTTTGCGAGTAATAAAGCTGGTAAAGAAAAGAAAGGAAAATCAAGTCATTTCAAGAAGAAAAAGGCGCCTGCTAAGAATGGGCAGGATAAGGAAAAGAAGGAACTAAAGGATATTCAATGTCATTTCTGTAAAAAGAAAGGACATTATCAAAGTGACTGTCCGAAAAGGAAAGCTTGGTTCGAAAAGAGAGGGATTTCGTATGATCCGAACCATAAATCCAAATGGGAAACGGAATGAAATCTTCAATTGAAGTCATTGGGACTTATTGTCTAATTCTAGAAAGTGGATATGTATTAGACTTATAGAAAGTGGATATGTATTAGACTTATACAATACCCTTTATGTACCTTCATTATCTAGAAACCTTATTTCCACAAGTAAATTGGATATTTCTGGTTTTAGATGTATGTTTGGATCTGGTTGTTTTGATTTATATAAGAATACTGATAATGTTGATTCTGGTATTCTAATTGATGGTTTAAATAAATTGAAACTGAATGACATTTATGCGAATTCCTTGTTGAAAGTAGTAAATAATGTTGGATGTAAACGTAGCATGTTGAATGAAAATTCTGCTTTCTTGTGGCATAAACGACTAGATCATATATCCAAAGAAAGAATGATGATATTAGTAAGTAATGAAATTTTGTCAAATTTGGACTTTAGTGATCTAGAATTATGTGTGGATTGTATTAAAGGTAAACAAACCAAACATAATAACATAATAAGAAAGGAGCCACTAGAAGCAGCCAGCTTCTTGAACTAATACACACTGATATTTGCGGACCTATGGACACTCCAGCCTTTAATGGAGAAAAGTATTTCATCACTTTTATTGACGATTTTCCCATTATGGTTATGACTATTTGCTTCGTGAAAAATCTCAATCTGTGAATGTCCTTGAGACGTTTGTAAAGGAAGTTGAGAGGCAATTAGAAACTGGTAATGCAAGATTCATTGAGAATGGTGAAGTCAGTGGGAGTACTAGAAGAGAAATAGTAGAAATAAAGGAAACAAGGGTAAATGTTACATTGTCTAGAATAGTTCCTCCATCTACTATTACTCCAAATGTTGTTCCAGCTGTTGTAGAATAGCATGATGGTAATGAACAACGTATAAATGAAGAAGTACTTCCTGAAGGAAATGACTTACATAATGCTGATATGCATGAACCACAACAAGTAGCATTAAGAAGACCTCAAAGAAATCGTAGGTCAACTATTTCTAATGATTATGTGGTTTATATGCAAGAAACAGATTATGATATTGGAATTTCTGAATGGAGATCTTGATGAGGATGTTTATATGGATCAACCTGAGGGTTTTTCTGTAGAAGGTAAAGAACAATTGGTGTGTAAACTTAAGAAGTCAATATATGGGCTCAAACAAGCATCCCGGCAATGGTATATTAAGTTCAATACCATTATTACATCTTTTGGTTTTAAGGGAAATACGGTTGATCACTGTATATACCAAAAGATCAGTGGGAGCAAGTTTATTTTTCTGGTCCTTTATGTTAATGACATCTTTCTTGCTGCAAATAATTTAAGTATATTGCATGAGACTAAGGAATTTCTCTCGACGAACTTTGAAATGAAAGATATGGGAGAGGCATCCTATGTGATTGGATATAGCGATTCAGATTTTGCTGGATGCATCGATACTAGAAAATCGACTTTTGGTTACCTGTTTATGTTTGCTCAAGGTGCCATATCATGGAAAAGTGCGAAACAGACTATCGTTGCTTCATCCACTATGGAGGCAGAATTTGTGGCATGTTATGAAGCCACAATTCATGCATTATGGTTGCGGAACTTTATTTCAGGACTTGCGGTTGTCGACACCATTAGCAAGCCGCTGAAAATTCATTGTGATAACTCTGCAGCAGTATTTTTCTCAAAGAACTACAAGTACTCTAAAGTTGCCAAACATATAGAACTGAAGTATCTTGTTGTGAAAGATGAGGTTCAGAAACAAAGAGTGTCAATCATGCACATCAGGACAGAACTTATGATTACAGACCCTTTGATGAAAGGGTTACAACCAAGACAATTTAAGGAACATGTTCAAAGAATGGGTCTTGGTTGTATTAATGATAATTGATGTGTGACATTCTGAGCTCTTTTATGTGTTTCTGATATACAATTATGTGTCTCTTGTTTTAATGAAGTAGTACGTATTTTATGTAATTTTAAACAAGAAAGAGTCTTATAAAGATATTATGTTTAATCATTATGATATAAGACATTATGTGGACCATTACGCTGTTTTATATAAATTATGAGTATGAATTGATGGATTGCTGGTATTGTAGTATATGGAAGGGAATGCATTGAATTAATAGTGCACAACCGCCATAACTCTCAGCAATTTATCATAGTATGATGTTCAACGCTTAATATTATGAATAGTCGGGTCAAGTGGGAGAATGTTAGAAATTAAATGGAAGTTTCTAAATCTTAATGTGACCCAACTAATTGAGTCATTCCATAATTAAAAGCATTAAAAGCATTAAAGCATTACAGCATTAAAGCGTTGAATTGGTATATGATGGACGTACCAGATTAAGAGTTAAATGATATATATAAAGGATTCGGTCCTCTCTCTCCCACACAAGAGTTGTATTCTTCTCCATCAAGAAACACATAAAGGAACTGTGGGCAAGAGGAGAGAAACCGAATTTTGAGAAGAAGAGTAGCAGCTGTCAGGAGACAAAAGACATAAGATGGCAGCCATTACATCTTCCGTTGTTAATCAAGGTATGTCATCTTAAAATCATGTTCTGTATGTGAAATATTTGGTATTGATGATCTTTGGGCTGTTAGTTAAGTTATTGATCCATATAAACATCCTCGTCAAGATCTCCATTCAGAAAGGCTGTTTTCACATCCATTTGATGCAACTCCAAATCATAATGAGCTACTAATGCCATTATTATTCTTAGTGATTCCTTTTTCGAAACAGGAGAAAATGTCTCCTTGTAATCAACACCATCTTTCTGAGTGTAACCCTTAGCAACAAGTCTAGCTTTATACCGTTCGATATTACCACTAGAGTCGTGTTTGGTTTTAAAAACCCATTTGCATCCGACTCTTTTACAGCCATGTGGTAACTCAACGAGATCCCAAACTTCATTATGTTGCATGGATTTCATTTCTTCTTTCATGGCATTAATCCATTCCTTTGACTCTTTACTTTCTACAGCATGTGAAAACGAAACTGGATCCTTATTGATTCCAATATCATAATCTGATTCTTGCATATAAACCACATAATCATCAGAAATAGCTGACCTACGATTTCTTTGAGGTCTTCTTAATGCTACTTGTTGTGGTTCATACATATCAGCATCAGCATTATGTAAGTCATTTCCTTCAGGAAGTAAGTCATTTCCTTCAAAGGATTAAAGCATTAAAGCGTTGAATTGGTATATGATGGACGTACCAGATTTAAAGTTAATTAGAAATCTGCAGTTTCTAAATCTTAATGTGACCCGATTAATTAAGTCATAAATAAATTATTCTATAATTGAAGCATTAAAGCGTTAAAAGCATTAAAGCATTAAAGCATTAAAGCGTTGAATTGGTATATGATGGACGTACCAGATTAAGAGTTAAATGATATATATAAAGGATTGGGTCCTCTCTCTCCCCACAAGAGTTGTATTCTTCTCCATCAAGAAACACATAAGGAAGTGAGGGTAAGAGGAGAGAAACCGAATTCTGAGAAGAAGACAGAAGACAGAAGACAGAACAGAAGACAGAAGACAGAAGATGGCAGCCATTACATCTTCCGTTGTTAGTCAAGGTATGTCATCTTAAACAACATATTAAGTTCTGAATGTGAAATATTTGGTATTGATGATCTTTGGGCTGTTAGTAGCTATATTTTACATTTGGTATCGGAGCCACAATCAATAACTGAATATTTCCTATGATTGCAATTGATCTGTTCTGTGCTTTACTCATATGATTGAGCCTTCGGGAAATTGTGGGGGTTTCATGAAATGAAACAAATCCACCGCAAGCAATATCGAAATCCACAATCGAACCATGCAATGGATTCGATCCTCTGACCTCTGATTCTTAAACCCAAATCCTTCCCGCCGGTTCGTTCTTAAAGGTACCCATTAAATGCCAATGTGTCAATGGAATCCGGAAGTCTACGTCCACTGTGTACACTGTCCAACCCATTGATACCCTGCGCGGCATTGCGGATTCGGTGTTTGGGGGCTTGGTGACATGGGGACCTTTGATGTTGTTAGGTCTTCGAATGAATGTTTCACCGTGAAGTGCGATTTAAGGCATGCCCTCACTGATAGGATGATAGGCTCAATGCTTAAAATAATTTGGTATGGGACCAGATTGAGGCCGCCAATATTGGGTGTTTAGAAATGCATGATCCTTGGGCAAATGTAAAAACAGATTTTACATCGAAGTCCAACAAGCTTGGGAAGAGTACGCCAACTCCCATGGCCATTCTTTTGAATGTAATTGACCAAAATCTTGTCGTCCTCACGAGTCCAGGGAACTTTCTTTAATACTTTTAGAGTTTTATGTCTCTCGCTGAGTTGCATGGCAGTCGAGTTTTATGTATACAAACTATGTGTGTGTTTGCATGACACGTCACCAATTTCGTTCCGTAGATTGAATGAACCAGTAGAAAACATTAATCCTTTAAAGAGACGAGGAATTATAATTAATGTTTTTTCTGGTAAATGGTAAAAATCAAGGCACAGAGTTAAGATTTTAGCTTTATGCGTAAATCTTTATTAAAAGATTGAGTTGTTGAGACATCTTTATCACATATACTCTGTGCATATATATATATTTTTAAGAGGGAAAATATATATTTTGATATTTTATAGAAAATCAATTTACACATCAAGAAGGGTCTTTCGTGCATCATTTACTGTTTTGGCTTTGCACGATTAAAGTTTACTGGTACAAAATAATGGTTTGAAATTTGGGCATAAAAGTAATTGCTCTATGACTGATTGTTTTGCATAAGGTATGTGTTATAAATTATTTATGCACATGAGATTTATGATTTTGTTAATCACCAAAGTGGTCAAAATCAGAATAATCATTTAGTGCATGAGTGACATAATGATTATTGAAAGAAATTGCCAGTTATAATAATACCAATTAAAACTAGCATCACTAGTGATAGAACCTGAGAACTTACCCAAAGGAAAGTCTTTTTCTATAACTAGTTGACATGATGAGGTTTGATAGATATTTTGATTAAATAAATATTGATCATCCAAAGATGTCAGTTCTATTTAATTGAATATATTTATTACCTGCTTATGTTTTGGTATTTAATTATGTTAAGTATAAGATAGTATCTACCCAAAGGAGTGCTATATTATACTATTATGTCTACATCTGAATCGCGTTAGTTATGAGCTTATAGTTATTTCATTTTGATTTGCAGGTTATCTATCTTTCGTATGTTTTGAATCAAATTTAGTTGAGGTTCCCATTAATACATGGTGGCTTGATACTGGTGCTACAACTCATGTTTCCAACAATATGCAGGGATTTCTTACGATCCGAACCGTAAATCCAAATGAAGATCGTTTTCTCTTTATGGGAAACTGAATGAAATCTTCAATTGAAGGCATTGGGACTTATCGTCTAATTCTAGAAAGTGGATATGTATTAGACTTATACAGTACCCTTTATGTACCTTCATTATCTAGAAACCTTATTTCCGCAAGTAAATTGGATATTTCTGGTTTTAGATGTGTGATTGGATCTGGTTGTTTTGATTTATATAAGAATACTGATAATGTTGGTTTTGGTATTCTAATTGATGGTTTATATAAATTGAAACTGAATGACACTTATGCGAATTCCTTGTTGAATGTAGTAAATAATGTTGGATGTAAACGTAGCAGGTTGAATGAAAATTCTGCTTTCTTGTGGCATAAACGACTAGGTCATATATCCAAAGAATGAATGATGAGATTAGTAAGTAATGAAATTTTGTCAAATTTGGACTTTAGTGATCTAGAATTATGTGTGGATTGTATTAAAGGTAAACAAACCAAACATAATAAGAAAGGAGCCACTAGAAGCAGCCAGCTTCTTGAAATAATACATACTGATATTTGCGGACCTATGGACACTCCAGCCTTTAATGGAGAAAAGTATTTCATCACTTTCATTGACGATTTTTCCCGTTATGGTTATGTCTATTTGCTTCATGAAAAATCTCAATCTGTGGATGTCCTTGAGACGTTTGTAAAGGAAGTTGAGAGGCAATTAGATAAAAAGGTGAAAATCATAAGGTCTGATAGAGGTGGTGAATATTATGGTAAATATAATGAGTCAGGCCAGTGTCCAGGTCCATTTGCAAAATTCCTCGAAAGTCATGGCATATGTGCGCAATACACAATGCCAGGTACACCACAGCAAAATGGTGTAGCAGAAAGGCGCAATAGGACGTTAATGGATATGATTAGGAGTATGATGTCAGATTCTACACTACCTAAGAATTTGTGGTCGTATGCTCTCAAAACCGCTAATTATTTGTTGAATAGGATTCCTAGTAAAGCTGTTCAAAAGACTCCTTTTGAGTTGTGGACTAACAGGAAACCTAGCTTAAGAAACCTGCATGTTTGGGGTTGTCCAGCGGAAGCGAGAATTTATAATCCACATGAAAAGAAATTAGATTCTCGAACGATCAGTGGGTATTTTTTAGGTTACCCTGAGAAATCTAAAGGGTACGTGTTTTACTGTCCTAATCATAGTCCAAGAATTGTAGAAACTGGTAATGCAAGATTCATTGAGAATGGTGAAGTCAGTGGGAGTACTAGAAGAGAAATAGTAGAAATAAAGGAAACAAGGGTAAATGTTACATTGCCTAGAATAGTTCCTCCATCTACTATTACTCCAAATGTTGTTCCAGCTGTTGTAGAACAGCATGATGATAATGAACAACATATAAATGAAGAAGTACTTCCTGAAGGAAATGACTTACATAATACTGATATGCATGAACCACAACAAGTAGCATTAAGAAGACCTCAAAGAAATCGTAGGTCAGCTATTTCTGATGATTATGTGGTTTATATGCAAGAATCAGATTATGATATTGGAATCAATAAGGATCCAGTTTCGTTTTCACATGCTGTAGAAAGTAAAAGAGTCGGATGCAAATGGGTTTTTAAAACCAAACACGACTCTAGTGGTAATATCGAACGATATAAAGCTAGACTTGTTGCTAAGGGTTACACTCAGATAGATGGTGTTGATTACAAGGAGACATTTTCTCCTGTTTCGAAAAAGGACTCACTAAGAATAATAATGGCATTAGTAGCTCATTATGATTTGGAGTTGCATCAAATGGATGTGAAAACAGTCTTTCTGAATGGAGATATTGACGAGGATGTTTATATGGATCAACCTGAGGGTTTTTCTGTAGAAGGTAAAGAACAATTGGTGTGTAAACTTAAGAAGTCAATATATGGACTTAAACAAGAATCCCGGCAATGGTATATTAAGTTCAATACCATTATTACATCTTTTGGTTTTAAGGAAAATACGGTTGATCACTGTATATACCTAAAGATCAGTGGGAGCAAGTTTATTTTTCTGGTCCTTTATGTTGATGACATCTTGCTTGCTGCAAATAATTTAAGTATATTGCGTGAGACTAAGGAATTTCTCTCAACGAACTTTGAAATGAAAGACATGGGAGAGGCATCCTATGTGATTGGAATAGAAATATTCCGTGATCGATCACAAGGAATATTGGGATTGTCTCAGAAAGGATATGTCGAAAGGATTCTAGAGAGATTTGGAATGAGTAAGTGTTCACCTGGGATAGTTCCTGTACAGAAAGGTGATAAATTCAGTCTCATGCAATGTCCTAAGAATGATGTTGAACGAAAGGAAATGGAATCAATTCCATATGCATCTGTTGTTGGTAGCCTGATGTATGCTCAAACCTGTACTAGACCGGATATCAGCTTTGCGGTCGGTATGTTAGGGAGGTATCAAAGTAATCCAGGAAGGGAACATTGGCAAGCTGCAAAGAAAGTTTTGAGGTACTTACAAGGCACGAAAGATTACATGCTCATGTATAGAAGATCCAATGAAGCGGAGGTGATTGGATATAGCGATTCAGATTTTGCTGGATGCATCGATACTAGGAAATCGACTTTTGGTTACCTGTTTATGTTTGCTCAAGGTGCCATATCATGGAAAAGTGCGAAACAGACTATCGTTGCTTCATCCACTATGGAGGCAGAATTTGTGGCATGTTTTGAAGCCACAATTCATGAATTATGGTTGCGGAACTTTATTTCAGGACTTGCGGTTGTCGACACCATTAGCAAGCCGCTGAAAATTTATTGTGATAACTCTGCAGCAGTATTTTTCTCAAAGAACGACAAGTACTCTAAAGGTGCCAAACACATAGATCTGAAGTATCTTGTTGTGAAAGATGAGGTTCAGAAACAAAGAGTGTCAATCATGCACATCAGGACAGAACTTATGATTGCAGACCCTTTGACGAAAGGGTTACAACCAAGACAATTTAAGGAACATGTTCAAAGAATGGGTCTTGGTTGTATTAATAATAATTGATGAATGACATTCTGAGCTCTTTTATGTGTTTCTGATATACAATTATGTGTCTCTTGTTTTAATGAAGTAGTACGTATTTTATGTAATTTTAAACAAGAAAGAGTCTTATAAAGATATTATGTTTAATCATTATGATATAAGACATTATGTGGACCATTATGCTGTTTTATATAAATTATGAGTATGAATTGATGGATTGCTGGTATTGTAGTATATGGAAGGGAATGCACTGAATTAATAGTGCACAACCGCCATAACTCTCAGCAATTTATCATAGTATGATGTTCAACGCTTAATATTATGAATAGTCGGGTCAAGTGGGAGAATGTTAGAAATTTGCAGTTTCTAAATCTTAATGTGACCCGATTAATTAAGTCATAAATAAATTATTCTATAATTGAAGCATTAAAGCGTTAAAAGCATTAAAGCATTAAAGCATTAAAGTGTTGAATTGGTATATGATGGACGTACCAGATTAAGAGTTAAATGATATATATAAAGGATTGGGTCCTCTCTCTCCCCACAAGAGTTGTATTCTTCTCCATCAAGAAACACATAAGGAAGTGAGGGCAAGAGGAGAGAAACCGAATTCTGAGAAGAAGACAGAAGACAGAAGACAGAACAGAAGACAGAAGACAGAAGATGGCAGCCATTACATCTTCCGCTGTTAGTCAAGGTATGTCATCTTAAACAACATATTAAGTTCTGAATGTGAAATATTTGGTATTGATGATCTTTGGGCTGTTAGTAGCTATATTTTACATAATTGAAGCATTAAAGCGTTAAAAACATTAAAGCATTAAAGCATGCATTAAAGCATTAAAGCGTTGAATTGGTATATGATGGACGTACCAGATTAAGAGTTAAATGATATATATAAAGGATTGGGTCCTCTCTCTCCCCACAAGAGTTGTATTCTTCTCCATCAAGAAACACATAATGAAGTGAGGGCAAGAGGAGAGAAACCGAATTTTGAGAAGAAGACAGAAGACAGAAGACAGAAGATGGCAGCCATTACGTCTTCCGCTGTTAGTCAAGGTATGTCATCTTAGGCAACATATTAAGTTCTGAATGTGAAATATTTGGTGTTGTTGATCTTGGGCTGTTAGTAGCTATGTTTTACATTTGGTATCGGAGCCAGTCAATAACTGAATATTTCCTATGAATGTTAATCAAATCCGTAAGCACCCTTACTCGCTCAGTATCGTTTCGCTTTTCAAGCTCAATTCTTGCCTTCAAAATCCGAGCCATGTAATTGCATGCCCTCAAGTTTAAAGTTAGATATCGCCGCTGTTTTGAATAAGTATTGCATGCCCTCAAGTTTAAAGTTAGATATAGAGGACGGTATGTGCAGTCCATCTATCGCGGATTTTGATTTACTGATGAGCCAGATATCTTTAAACTATCCGTCTTGGAATAAGATGCCCTCGCATATCGCTTTAAATTGTGCCTGTAATCCACATAATGTAAACCAAATCGGCCACTAGATCCACTGGTCCATTCGAAATTGTCCGTAAGAGCCCAGAGAAAATAACCTTGGACATCAGCGCCGTCCCTTATGGCCTCCAGTAAGTATGATAGATGTTCATAATGGTACTTCACTCGATTCGAATCATTTAATGTCTTTTCCAGTGGGGTTGTGCCGTTGTCAAAAACCCATATCCATTCTGTGTGATGAGTGGGAGGGTTTACAAAAATTTGGAACGTATACCTTCCCAAAGGTGAAAGCAAGTGAAGGGAATTGTCGGCTCGTTCTCTCTGCGTTTGATTGGCTTATAATCTTCCGCCCTGAACGATCACCCTCTCTGATTTTTCTTCTCCTCCTTCGAACTTTAGCGACAATTCCATTCGATCCATTAGAGTGATCCCAAATTGGTTGCTGCACACACTAAAAAGTTTTGACTCGGTTCGATATATATGTTTGACCTCAAATTCAATTTGGGTGGGGAGAAGTTGGCTTTACGTCTACGATTTCTAATTCGTGGTTTACGATTAATAAAAAGGAAAAGGTATTGTACTGTTCAACTGTGATTTGGGTGGAAATTATGGTTTTGCGATATTGTTTTCTCTCGAACCAATGCAGAAAAATTATTTTGTGTTTTCACGATGAGAATTTTTCGCAAATGATGAAATGCTGAAAGGGCTTTATATTGCCTGAGTCATATATGTAAGTTTCTGCTTTTATTATGTTTATCAGCATCCCTAATGTTTTGAATAAGATTACTATACTTAATGTAAAATGTGTTATAAATTATTTATGCACATGAGATTTATGATTTTGTTAATCACCAAAGTGGTCAAAATCAGAATGTTGTTTTGCATAAGGTATGTGTTATAAATTATTTATGCACATGAGATTTATGATTTTGTTAATCACCAAAGTGGTCAAAATCAGAATAATCATTTAGTGCATAAGTGATATAATGATTATTGATAGAAATTGCCAGTTATATTAATACCAATTAAAAACTGGCGTCACTAATGATAGAACCTGAGAACTTACCCAAAGGAAAGTCTTGTTCTATAACTAGTTGACATGATGAGGTTTGATAGATATTTTGATTAAATAAATATTGATCATCCAAAGATGTCAGTTTTATTTAATTGAATATATTTATTACCTACTTATGTTTGGTATTTAATTATATTAAGTATAAGATAGTATCTACCCAAAGGAGTGCTATATTATACTATTATGTCTACATCTGAATCGCGTTAGTTATGAGCTTATAGTTATTTCATTTTTTGATTTACAGGATATCTATCTTTCGTATGTTTTGAATCAAATTTAGTTGAAGTTCCTATTAATACATGGTGGCTTGATACTGGTGCTACAACTCATGTTTCCAACAATATGCAGGGATTTCTTACGATCTGAACCATAAATCCAAATGAAGATCGTTTTCTCTTTATGGGAAACGGAATGAAATCTTCAATTGAAGGCATTGGGACTTATCGTCTAATTCTAGAAAGTGGATATGTATTAGACTTATACAGTACCCTTTATGTACCTTCATTATCTAGAAACCTTATTTCCGCAAGTAAATTGGATATTTCTGGTTTTAGATGTATGATTGGATCTGGTTGTTTTGATTTATATAAGAATACTGATAATATTGGTTCTGGTATTCTAATTGATGGTTTATATAAATTGAAACTGAATGACACTTATGCGAATTCCTTGTTGAATGTAGTAAATAATGTTGGATGTAAACGTAGCAGGTTGAATGAAAATTCTGCTTTCTTGTGGCATAAACGACTAGGTCATATATCCAAACAAAGAATAATGAGATTAGTAGGTAATGAAATTTTGTCAAATTTGGACTTTAGTGATCTAGAATTATGTGTGGATTGTATTAAAGGTAAACAAACCAAACATAATAAGAAAGGAGCCACTAGAAGCAGCCAGCTTCTTGAAATAATACACACTGATATTTGCGGACCTATGGACACTCCAGCCTTTAATGGAGAAAAGTATTTCATCACTTTCATTGACGATTTTTCTCGTTATGGTTATGTCTATTTGCTTCATGAAAAATCTCAATCTGTGAATGTCCTTGAGACGTTTGTAAAGGAAGTTGAGAGGCAATTAGATAAAAGGTGAAAATCATAAGGTCTGATAGAGGTGGTGAATATTATGGTAAATATAATGAGTCAGGCCAGTGTCCAGGTCCATTTGCAAAATTCCTCGAAAGTCATGGCATATGTGCGCAATACACAATGCCAGGTACACCACAGCAAAATGGTGTAGCAGAAAGGCGCAATAGGACGTTAATGGATATGATTAGGAGTATGATGTCAGATTCTACACTACCTAAGAATTTGTGGTCGTATGCTCTCAAAACCGCTAATTATTTGTTGAATAGGATTCCTAGTAAAGCTGTTCAAAAGACTCCTTTTGAGTTGTGGACTAACAGGAAACCTACCTTAAGACACATGCATGTTTGGGGTTGTCCAGCGGAAGTGAGAATTTATAATCCACATGAGAAGAAATTAGATTCTCGAACGAACAGTGGGTATTTTTTAGGTTACCCTGAGAAATCTAAAGGGTACGTGTTTTACTGTCCTAATCATAGTCCAAGAATTGTAGAAACTGGTAATGCAAGATTCATTGAGAATGGTGAAGTCAGTGGGAGTACTAGAAGAGAAATAGTATAAATAAAGGAAACAAGGGTAAATGTTACATTGCCTAGAATAGTTCCTCCATCTACTATTACTCCAAATGTTGTTCCAGCTGTTGTAGAACAGCATGATGATAATGAACAACATATAAATGAAGAAGTACTTCCTGAAGGAAATGACTTACTTCCTGAAGGAAATGACTTACATAATGCTGATGCTGATATGTATGAACCACAACAAGTAGCATTAAGAAGACCTCAAAGAAATCGTAGGTCAGCTATTTCTGATGATTATGTGGTTTATATGCAAGAATCAGATTATGATATTGGAATCAATAAGGATCCAGTTTCGTTTTCACATGCTGTAGAAAGTAAAGAGTCAAAGGAATGGATTAATGCCATGAAAGAAGAAATGAAATCCATGCAACATAATGAAGTTTGGGATCTCGTTGAGTTACCACATGGCTGTAAAAGAGTCGGATGCAAATGGGTTTTTAAAACCAAACACGACTCTAGTGGTAATATCGAACGGTATAAAGCTAGACTTGTTGCTAAGGGTTACACTTAGAAAGATGGTGTTGATTACAAGGAGACATTTTCTCCTGTTTCGAAAAAGGACTCACTAAGAATAATAATGGCATTAGTAGCTCATTATGATTTGGAGTTGCATCAAATGGATGTGAAAACAGCCTTTCTGAATGGAGATCTTGACGAGGATGTTTATATGGATCAACCTGAGGGTTTTTCTGTAGAAGGTAAAGAACAATTGGTGTGGTGTGTAAACTTAAGAAGTCAATATATGGGCTTAAACAAGCATCCCGGCAATGGTATATTAAGTTCAATACCATTATTACATCTTTTGGTTTTAAGGAAAATACGGTTGATCACTGTATATACCTAAAGATCAGTGGGAGCAAGTTTATTTTTCTGGTCCTTTATGTTGATGAACATTGGCAAGCTGCAAAGAAAGTTTTGAGGTACTTACAAAGCACAAAAGATTACATGCTCATGTATAGAAGATCCAATGAAGCGGGGGTGATTGGATATAGCGATTCAGATTTTTCTGGATGCATCGATACTAGAAAATCGACTTTTGGTTACCTGTTTATGTTTGCTCAAGGTGCCATATCATGGAAAAGTGCGAAACAGACTATCGTTGCTTCATCCACTACGGAGGCAGAATTTGTGGCATGTTTTGAAGCCACAATTCATGCGTTATGGTTGCGGAACTTTATTTCAGGACTTGCGTTTGTCGACACCATTAGCAAGCCGCTGAAAATTTATTGTGATAACTCTGCAACAGTATTTTTCTCAAAGAACGACAAGTAAACTAAAGGTGCCAAACGCATAGATCTGAAGTATCTTGTTGTGAAAGATGAGGTTCAGAAACAAAGAGTGTCAATCATGCACATCAGGACAGAACTTATGATTGCAGACCCTTTGACGAAAGGGTTACAACCAAGACAATTTAAGGAACATGTTCAAAGAATGGGTCTTGGTTGTATTAATAATAATTGATGTATGACATTCTGAGCTCTTTTATGTGTTTCTGATATACAATTATGTGTCTCTTGTTTTAATATAGTAGTACGTATTTTATGTAATTTTAAACAAGAAAGAGTCTTATAAAGATATTATGTTTACTCATTATGATATAAGACATTATGTGGACCATTATGCTGTTTTATATAAATTATGAGTATGAATTGATGGATTACTGGTATTGTAGTATATGGAAGGGAATGCATTGAATTAATAGTGCACAACCGCCATAACTCTCAGCAATTTATCATAGTATGATGTTCAACGCTTAATATTATGAATAGTCAGGTCAAGTGGGAGAATGTTAGAAATCTGCAGTTTCTAAATCTTAATGTGACCCGATTAATTAAGTCATAAATAAATTATTCTATAATTGAAGCATTAAAGCGTTAAAAGCATTAAAGCATTAAAGCATGCATTAAAGCATTAAAGCGTTGAATTGGTATATGATGGACGTACCAGATTAAGAGTTAAATGATATATATAAAGGATTGGGTCCTCTCTCTCCCCACAAGAGTTGTATTCTTCTCCATCAAGAAACACATAATGAAGTGAGGGCAAGAGGAGAGAAACCGAATTCTGAGAAGAAGACAGAAGACAGAAGATGGCAGCCATTACGTCTTCCGCTGTTAGTCAAGGTATGTCATCTTAAGCAACATATTAAGTTCTGAACGTGAAATATTTGGTGTTGTTGATCTTGGGCTGTTAGAATTTGGTTGATGTCTCGAACCAACTAATGTGGTTCGTCTTCGGAACAAGGTGAGAAATCAATGGGTCTAAAGGAATAAATAGCATGGATGCATCATTGCCCAGAGTTATCCGTTGAAAAATAATCGTTGGTAAAATATTATTTAGGAAAAAGGTAAGGGATTATGTGTTTAATTATTCAAATTTTAGTTTAAAACTAGTTGTTATGTGATAATTAATTATTTGATTTTGATATTATAAAATAATAATTTATTGATATCAATTTATATGGTAATATTATATAAAACAGTTAATATTATATTGTAATAATAATTAATTAGTAATAAGAATTGTTGTAGATGGGTTGTTTCTCTATTCCATCCAATAAACTAATTGGCATTACTTAGACACAACTCAATCAAAAAAAGAAAAAGAAAAGACAAACCTAATATAAATGAAAAAATAAAAAGATTTTCATTGCATTCATTGAGAATTTGCTTATATGTTATGCAATGAAATTGTTTTTATTTATTAATAGATAAGTTAGTCATGGTTAATTTGGCTAGCTTATCTGTGACTTGCCGAGTACTAATGAAAGACATTGCATCATCTACTCATCAAAGACATGTCAGCATGTTTACCTTGAAGACATGAAGATAATTGCTAAAGAAAAACATCACTATAAGCAAAAGGTCTGTGAAGCCCTAGAAATTATAAACCACCCTCACAACCTTAATATAGATGGGGTATGGAAGTAAGTAAGAGTTGGATCCCCTTACTGACTCAAAAACCCAAGTCTTACACTAAAACCTATCACCCTCGTCCCCATCTTCCCTTAACCCCATTTGACCTTCCCTCCTTTCCTTTCCCTCATATTCATTCCACCCTCTAAATCTTTTGACTACATCTCCCTGCTCCTTATTCCTTCCATATTATCCTTATTAACTCCTAAATTGAATTAATAATTATAACATCTAAGAAAATTCTAATTATTATTAACCCTAATGATAACAATTATTAATCCTTGTAATAATTATTAACTCTAATAACAATAATGATAATTAATACTAATATGAATAATTATTATTAACTTATAAAGTCTTTTTATTATAAGTAAGAGACGAACCTTCTATTAATCAAAGTAAGTTACATAATATACAGAAAGCTTCAGAAGGCAGGGCGGCCAATATCCCAAAAAGGGACAAAAGCCTCCACGCCACCGAAACGCTAACTCCGACCTCTCAAACTTGCACAATAACCATAAACCATAGGGCAACAAACCACAAGCACAAGCAAACCCTGCGTGCATTGACCAAACAAAGGTAAGGGAACCATGCCCAAGGAGAGGTGGAGTACTAGATCCACAGAGGGACCCCCCAGGGTGACTTGGCACCAGGCCGACAATCCGACCAATCAACCAACATGGGGACCATCAGCACAGAATGGGTACGGAACGTTTGTGTAACTTGCACGACAAATCCTAACCATTGAGAGAGGTGACCTGATCCCACACTCCTCAACGATATTACATAGGCGAGTTGCACAGGGGTTAACCGTGCGATGAGAGTGGTTTTCTCTCTCATCTCAACGACACATGTGATAACCTGAGTGGAATCGCACACCCCATCCTCTAAACCAAAAATTGTCCAAAGCCTTTGCGAAAAACCATTTGTGGTTTCATGATCACACACTAGCCAAAAGAGGACCATTGGAACAATCCCGCTAGCCAATTTGCAACTGGCCAAATTGAGCTAACTAAAAGGAGTCTCCATCAAAGACCTGCTGAGCCAAGAGAGCATTGGAAGTCCAAATATGTCACTGATCAACTCAAAACTTGCATCCATCATCCCTCTGATCAAAACCGAAAGTTGAGTTAGGCGATGTCTTCACCACCCATATCCCCAGTGTTAGCCCTGTCCGTCAACAAGCTCCAATCTGCATTCACCATGGTGACACACTCCTCTCGTAGCTTCCCTACCAGAAGTAAATCCCATGGATACCGCAAATCATTTTCTCCATTGGCCACACCTTTATTGGCCAACCTATCAGCGAGCATGTTAGAATTCCTCCTAACATGGACAAATCTTATCGTTTTAAGGATTCGAAGGTGAGATTGGATGCGGTGAAACACCTACAGCAGCTTCCAGTGCTTTGACGCTTTGTCTGGCAAGGCTCCATTTTGAATCTTCTTGGCTGCTTTGATGACCAGTTCCAAATTTTCTTCAATTATAACATTCTATAAATCTATTTACACCAAGATCTCCATACATTGTTCTAGTGCCAAAAGCTTAACCATATTATTGGTACCCTCTTCCAAGTGGTCGTGGAAGATGTATTTTATCAGCCCCTCTAAATTCCTTATGGCACCCTCGAAGCCAGCTTCCCCGGCATTTCCCTTGGAGGCTCCACCAATATTGACTTTGAAGAATCTCTATGGGGGGGTGCTACCAACCCCGGTCCCTGGTGTTAATATTTCTCACATTCTTCTTTTTTTCTTGAGGATTGAGGGATTGAAGATTTGAATTGGTAAGAATGTGTACCTCATGAGGTAGAGGAGGGTTATAAGGGTTTAAACTCAGAGTGCTTCTAACTATTTCCTTGAGCTGTTTCAAAATTTGATTGATAATAAGAAGGGGTTCTTTGGTTTTACCTTTGAAGATTCGCATGTTTCGTTCTTTCCAAACGTTCCAAGTGACAAAGCCTGGTGTAAGCATCTAGGCCTTGCTGATGGTTTCATTGTCTAAAAATTTCTTTCTCCAATTCGTTAAAGTTTTGGAAATGCTGAGCCTATCCCTGTCAATCTGTCTAAAGCTAGAGGCTACACAATCTGAAATTTTAGTAGAAAAAGAACAAAGATTTAGAAGTTGTTTGATCATTTCCTCGTGTGAGCCACAAAGGTGACATTTATTGGTTCCAATGAAACCTTTCTTGATAAGGTTATCCCATGGGAGAATTTTCCTTTGATGAACTAGCCAGATAAATAGTTTGACTTTCATCTAGTGAGGAGTTTGCCACAATTCTTGCCAAGCTTTCTCAGCATTAACAGAGCTCAATCTAGTGATTATCTGTTTGGCCTCTTTGAGATTATAGTTTCCTTCATTATTTTTTCCCCATCTTAATTGGTCAGGTAAGGAGGAGACTAGAATTTTTCTTTGCTCTAAATCTTTGGCTAGGACCTCTTCCATGGCCTTCAAAGGGCTCTCCTCAGTATAACTTAGGTTCTTCCATTTCCTCCATTTATCCTTGTCCCTCCCTTGATCCCAAAAATCTTTTACTAGTGAAAGCCCTTTGTTGTCTATGTCTCTCTTGAGTGCTTCCAATTCATTCCTGATCAAGATGGGTTCCTGTTGCCAATTGTCCTCCCATAACTGAGCCCTGTCCCCTGCTCTAATTTCTCAAAAATAATGTTGTTGAACAATATTTTTGTTCTCCCACGCAAGGTTCCAAATGTGTGAGCCTCTGATTTTTCCTATGATTCCCATATGATCTTGTTCCTATCAGTGCCTGGCATACTTTTGTGTCCAAAGCTTGGCCTAGGGTGCACTTGGCTCCTTGATCCAATGCCACTAGATTTTGGCTCCTGAAGCTTGGCTTAGAGTCTCCGAATCCTCCAACACCAAACTACCATGGCTTTTGGGCTTGCAGATCTTGTCCTAGGCAACAAGAGCCCACTTATTTTTCTTTTCCCCTCTACCCCACAAGAAGTTTCTTTGAGTGCTTCTAATTTGTGGCTTTATGCCTTGTGGAGTAGGGATAACTATAAACATGAAGATGGGAATGGCCTGCAAAACCGCCTAAGTGAGCACCATTCTTCCTGCGAAATTTAAAGGCCAGCAAGTCCAATTGATGGTCTTGTCCTGAAGTTTGTTTAAAATCGGTTCTCATATTTGCTTACATAGAGGTTTGTCAGTAAGAGGTATGCCCAAATATTTGGAGGGCATATGATGCCTTTGAAAACCAAGAATCCTAGTGATGTTTCTCTATATAGAAATATTAGTTTTAAAGAAGAAAACTTTGGACTTGTTTTGGCTTACCTCAGTGCCTGCCGCCATATTGAAGTCGTTTAAGATCTATTCTATTTCCCTTGCCTCCATAACTATTGGTACACCTTGCAGCATAGTGTCATCCACAAATTATTGATGCGTGTTTGCCTCCCCATCCGGGGTGAGCTTAGTTCCCTGAATTCTACCTTCAGCATTTTCCATTTTGATTGCCCTGCCCAGCCCTTCCATCATGAGGACAAAGAGGAAGGGAGAAAGTAGATCACCTTTTCTAAGCCCTCTAGAAGGTATAAAAGTAGTAGAGGGAGCTCCATTAAGTAGAATGGAGGAACTGGTTTAGGTGACTAGTGCCATGACCCATCTTATCCAATTTTGCTTAAAGCCAAAGGCTTTTAGAATAGCCCTTATGTAAGACCAGTTGAGTTGGTCATAGGCCTTTTCTAGCTCCAATTGAATGATCATACCTGATTGCTTATTATTTTTGAGAGAATGAACCACCTCGTGTGCTTGGATGATGTTGTTAAGAATCTATCTTCCTTCCACATAGCCTATTTGCTCTTCTAAGATGAGCGAAGGTAACAGTGGCTCAAGTCTATTGTCTATCACTTTTGTGATGATTCTATACACCACATCACATAAGGTGATGGGCCTAAATCCTTCTAGAGTCATAACCTTCTCCTTTTTGGGGATCAAAGCTATAAAGGTCACATTCAGAGCTTTCAGAACTTTTTTGTGTTGTCTTGAGTCTTCAACCCCCTCAAGGATGTTTTGTTTGACCGCATCCTAGCAAGCTTTGAAGAAATCAACATTCAAACCATCTGGGCCTGGTGCTTTTCCATTCTGGATATCCTTGATCACCTCACTGACCTCCTCTTCTGAGACTGGCCTGTTGAGATTATGGTTGTCCTCCCTTGTGACCACCTTGGGAATGTGTTGAGTGATCTTATTGATGGAGCTATTTTTTTCTTCCATTGGTTCCTTTGCAATGTCAAAGAAATTTTATACTAGGGTTGATTCTATGTCCTTGTGAGCGACAACCTCAATTCCTTGAGAATCCTTTAGCTTTGTGACTCTGTTGTCTACCCTGTGGGCCATAGTGGATTTATGGAAGAACTTGGTATTCCTTTCTCCCTCTTTGATCCATTGAATTATGGATTTTTGTCTCCAAAATGTTTCCTCTTGTAGGCAATGCTCTTCCCACTCTTTTTGCAGAGAATCAGTTAGGTTATGTCTTTCCTCATTGAACCCCTCTGTGATGTTAATGTGATTGATTTCCTGGAGTTTCTATTCTGCACTCTTTCTAGCCTTGATGATATTCCCAAATTATTTTTGGTTCCAGTCCTTAAGTCTGGATTTGACATGTTTTAGTCTTTACTGGAGCGTGTACATCTTAGTACCCTGAATATTCAAATCCTCCTTCCACCAAGTGGCAATGTTACTGGTGAAAGTGGGGTGAGAGAGCTAGGCATTTTCAAATATGAACGACCTATTTCTTGGAGTGCCCATTAAGGATGCCTCTAGCTATATAGGCCAATGATTTGAGCCTCCAAAGGGTAGAATGGATGCTGTGGTTGCTGATTCTATGAGTATGAGATCCTCAGAAACAATAAACCTATCCAGTTTTGAAGCCACTTGGGAAGCCCCTCCTCTTTTGTTGTTCCAAGTGAATGTTCCATTTATAGTCTCCATGTCCACCAATCCCATGTTCATGAGGAAATCTTGGAAGGCTTTAGAGTCCCTACCAAGCTGTCTTATGCCTCCTTTTTTTTTCTGAAAGAGATCTTATCATATTGAAATCCCCTATTATAAACCAGGGTATATTGGGGTAATGTGCTTTGAACCCTTCCAAGGAGGTGAGAAACTTGAGTTTTTCTACTAGTTGTTGAGGACCATATACATTAGTTACCATGTAAGTCTCCTTGTCACCTACAGGACTACACACCAAAGAAAGATAGTTCCTGGACACTTCTGCATCCAGGATCCCCAATTTTTGTGGATCCCACAATGTGAGAATTCCTCCTGTAGAGTTATCAGATTTAACCTCTAAATACTCATACTTGATTAACCATTTGTTGTGAATCTCTTATTTTCTCCATTGAAAATTTTGTCTCCTAAATAAATACCATGACTGGTTTAACTTCTTTTATTCTATTACTGAGATTTCTTTGTTTCCTCTTACTACCTAAACCTCTAATATTCCAGATTGTAAGCTTCATTAAGAAAGGTTGGTAAAAGAATAGATGGTAAGATCTTTCATCTTACCCGAGTTAATCAGTAGTTTCCCACATTCGGTTAGTAGTTCATTCTGTCTTTTCCTTCCTTTTTTTGCTCCATGAGTTTTTTGGAGATAGTGTCTACTAGTTCTCCATCATTTTGATCCCACTTTGCTCTTGGCTTTCATGGTTTCTTTTGATCCCATTTCCTTTCGTTTGTGCCCTCCATAGATAGAGATGTTGGACTCGATCATATTCCTCTTTTGGCAATGAGTCTACTCCTTTGTTTTTTCCTTGTTCTAGAAATTGTTCTAGATCAAGATTTTTCCTATTGAGAATCTCCTGCAGTTCACGATCCTCCATACTTTCCTCACATGGGGTCATCTCATAGTCCTCGTTGGTCTCCATGCACTTTTGTATCTCCTCTTTCTGCTGGTTGTTTACTGGGATGTCCTCCATTTCATCTTCCATATCCTAATCCTTATGGACGTTCTCCTTAACCTAGGTTGTCTCCATGCTCTCCTCCATATCCTCTAAGATTTTTAAACTATTGTGTTTTGTCTGTCTGTCTACACCCGTTTTCTTATGTGATCTTTTACTGCCTTTTCCTTTACTCCCGACCTTGGTGAAACCCTCATGATCTTTGTCCACATAGGTTTTCCCATTGCTTTCTACCTTGTTTGTGGGATAGTCTCTGAATATATGTCCATGTTCATGACATTTGTGGCATCTGAATGGTATGTGCTCATAGTCTATTGTTTTCACCCATTCCACATCATAAACTTCTAAGATTATAGCTTCAGGGAGGGCTCCAGATAGATCCATTTCCACACATATTCAGGTCAAGGAGGTATATTTACCTTTGAGAGTTGCCTCTGAGATTTTTAGAAAATGCCCCAGCTTGTTTCTGATAGTTTTCAAGGACTCTGGTAGCTAGTAGTCCAAAGGTAATGAGTACAATCTGATCCAAACTAGTACAGATGTGAATGTTTCACATTCCAGAAGGAAGTTCAACGTCCATGGGCACATGTAGAGTCCTGCCGCAGTGTAGACGTAGGGACCTCCTTCAAACACTCTATCTTCTTCCTTTAGGCTCACAAACACCACTGTGAAGAATCCCTTAGAACCGAGCTGCAAATGTATTTCTCCCTTGGGCTTCCAATGGCTCCTAATCCAGATGTATAGGGCTTTCTCCGTTGGCCATAACCCCATAAACTTGCAGATGATCGCATGTTCTTTCATATGGTCCGTGTACAGTTGAATTGTTGGATCACTTAATATGACCCTGGGGATGATGCTTGATTTGGGTTTGCAGACTCCTGTATTTTCCATGTGAGGCATTTTCCTGCTGCTGCCTTCCTTCTCCTATTCTTGACTCACTATCTCTTGTTTTGCTTCCTTATTTTGGATCTCATTAGTTCCCATTGTTTCCTTTCCTCTTGCCTCTGATCTCTTTTCCATTGGTATTTTGAACTGCTTCCCTTCTGCCTCCTTGCCTCCCTCCGTGATGGCTTGAATATAGGAGGGAGCGGTTCTCCCCCCCGCACGACACGCCATAGAACCCTAAAACTAGACTTGGCACCAGCTTCAAACCTATTTTAAGTCGCAGAGCTCCCTCGTTCTTTCTTGCCCCAAATCGACCATAATAATTAACAATTATCATTAACCATCTTAACTTATAATGTTAATAATAATTATTATTATCTTTAATATTGTTATTATTCATTAAATTTATTATTAGTATTAATTAATAATTGATACTAATAATTAAAAATAATAATAAATAAATTTATTATTAATAATAGTAATTTGAACTTACATAATACATTAGATAAATTCTCTTAGCTAAAAACAAATTGTGCATAATTTATTAATTCTATTTAGTAATTAATTCTTAGGGTTGGTTGGTCACCTCTTTCACATTTCATATCTTTCCATTCCATATCTATTATCCATCATTCTTGCTCTTCTCTATAAAATTTATCGTAACGACGAGTCCTGTTATAGACTTGAAATGTCGACTCAAAAATGACTAATGTAGAATTAATTATAAATACTCAAGATACTCAAGATTCCCACCATACAAATTTTCAAACACTCAATATTGATATTAATATTTTAATTTTAATAATAACAATATTTTTAATTTTAATATTTTAATCATAGTATGTTATATTTTAAAATGAATAAATGAATAATATTTTTTGGTTTAAATAAATTTAAATGTTTGTTAAATTTATTATGAGAATTTGTTGTTTTATTAAAAAAAATTATTTAATTATAAATTTTAAAATTTTCATAAATTTTAATCATTATAAAATGTAAAATAACATTAACTTCAATATTAATTTTAGAGTTTAATATGAATCTTATACTTAAGGTTTGATCTTGAAATTTAATATTGAAATAAATATTAATATTAATATTAAAATGACATTAATATTATTAATAATATTACTAGTATTAATTTAATATTAATATTAATCCCTTGGGTTTATTGATTTCTTGATTTTTTAATATTAATCTCACGGATTTATAATACCTAGGTCTATAATATTAATTTCCTGGCTTTTTAATCCTTAGGGTTTATAATATTAGTCCATAGGTTTTACTAATATATTGGGTTCATAATAACATTAGGATTTAATGTTGAGACATTTGACTCGTGAAGAAATCTATCCAATGTTGCATTATGACAAACATTGTCAAACATTGTCACAATGTGACAAGCAATAGAATAAAATATTTTAGGGTTTTTAATAATTTTGCGTTAAGACATGTTAAATATGGTTGACTTTTGTTGACATGGCCAACTATAGTCAACAAGGGAATCATAGTAAACAATAGTCAACATGAATATCATGGTGAACCATTGTGACAAGCATTATTGAAAGATAACAATCAATGTGATACTTATTGTCACAATGTTATATTACATTACAATTTATTCAATTTCCCCTTTCAGTGTTGGAAAATTAGGGTTTGAAATTATGACTTCTTGTATCAGGTTTCATATTAGGTTTATTAAACCCAGTATGAAATTCATGTGGTTGCGTTGTCACATTGGAATATTACGTTGAATAATAGAGCTTATAATGTTCATTTAAATATTAGGGTTTGTAATATTGGCTTTAATATTATGGTTTTAATATTAGGTTCAATGTTAGGGTTTATAATATTGGTTTTATAATTTTAGGGTTTATAATATCTCGTATAACATTATGGTTTGATTTTGTGATATTTTAATGGTGAAAAAGTGTTTACAATGACACTTTGTGATAAACATTGTTGCAATGTGACAAGCAATAAGGCAATTATTGTTGGAACCTTACATTACATTAAAAATATTTCAATGTCACATTGTGAGACTATAATAGGGCTTCGTATTGTCGCGTTTCCATGGTATGAAAATAAATCCAACATGGCATTGGGACAAACATTGTTCCAGGGTGACAATTAATATGATACTCATTGTTGCAATGTTACATTACATTACAATTTATTAAATGTCACCTCTTGGGTTTGCAATCCATAAGGCTTATAATATTAATCCCTTTGGTTTTAAATCCATAGGTTTTATAATATTAATACCTTGGGTTTATTATATTAATATTGGGTTTATTGATCCCTTAGGTTTATATTATTAATCGTTTGGGTTGATAAACATTGTGATGAACATTGTACAATAATCAATGGAATGTTGCATTTTGACAAACATTATTGCAAGACGACAATAAATTTGATACTCATTGTCATGATGTCACGTTACATTACAATTTATTCAATACCACCTCTCAACATTACAAAATTAGGGGTTGTTAATCCCTCGGGTTTGTAAATTCCTTGAGTTTATAATATTAATCCCTTGGATTTATAATGCCTATGGTTTATAGTATTAATCGTTTGGATTTTTAATCACCACAGTTTATAATATTAATCCCTTTGGTTTATTGATCTGTTATGTTTATAATAATCTCAGGGTTTAATGTTCTGACATTTGAATGGTGCAGAAATCTATCCAATGCTGCATTGTGAGAGACATTGTCACAATGTGACAACCAATATGATAATGATTGTTGGAACCTTACATTACATTGCAATTTTTTTAACCTGACATTATGACACTGTAATAGGGCTTCGTGTTGTGATTTTTGCATGCTAGAAAACTTAAGCCAACGGTTGTCTATGACAAACATTGTCGCAAGATGAAAATTAATTTGACAGTCATTGTTGCAATATTACATTACATCATAATTTCCTTAATGTCAGCTATGAACAATACAAAATTAGGCTTTATAAATCACTTGGATTTCTAATATGAATCCCTTGGGTTTATAATATGATTCCCTGGGGTTTATAATCCTTAGGGTTTATAATATTAATCCCTTGGGCGTAAAGTCCATAATATTTATAATATTAATTGGTTGGGTCTATTTATGCCTTGGATTATTATTATTGATCCCTTGGGTTGATAATATTATTAATTCATTATGTTAATTAATCACTTGGGTTTATAATATTAATTTCTAGGTTTTGTTAATTTCTTGTATTTAAAATGTTAATCCCTTGGGTTTTTAAACCCTATGGTTTATAATATTGGTCCCTTGAGTTTATTAATCCCTTGGGTTTAAAATTTTGATTTTTGGGTTTATTAATTCCTTGGGTTGATAATCCCTAGGGTTTAGAATATAAATTCTTTGGATTTAACATATTAATTCCTTGTGTTTTTAATCCCTGGGATTTATAATGTTAAAATGTTTGGTTTATTTAAATCCTATGGGTTTATAAATATTATTATTTTTATTAATGATTAATAATATTAATGTCTTAGGTTTATAATACACATTTCTCCATTTTATTAATCCCTTAGGTTTATTATTATTATTATTATATGTTTATCGATATTGATATTACTATAAATATTAAATCTATACTCTTAATTCCTATCGACATATTTCAAACACACTCACTAATGTGGTTGTGCTAGTGTGTGTGTATATATATATATATATATATATATATATATATATATATATATATATACAACTAATACTCTTCAATGTGTATAATTATGAATTATTTTACAAAGAAAAATAACATATATTAAATTAATATTGTTTATATGGAGGTCATATTTTATTTTATATTTAATTGTTTAATGTTAAATTACAGTAATTTATTTCTCTATTTTAATAATTAAATTGATGTGAGAATGAAATAATTAAAAACAATGAGACAAATAGAAACAACATATATGATTTACCCTAAAAAACTCAATTGAAAAAATTAATCGATGAGAAATAAATGTGTTATTTTATGGCTTAAAAGTAATCAATATCCTTGATTTAAACACAACCATGCTTTCCTAACATTGTGAGTGTATCCAAATGAGCCTTTTACTCAACTCTAACACATTAAAATGAATAATCACCGAGTCTGTTATAGGATTTGAGGACATTAATACAATGGGTCACCAATATGAGAAGCCAAAAACTACCACTCTTGACTAAACAACCTCGTCTCTTTCACCTACTAAAGTTTACCTAACAATCCTCCCATTTAAACTTGACGAGAGAAATATTAGAAATCTAATTTAGAAACCCAAATGTTTCTCTCCTCTATCTTGTACCTTTTGTGTCAAGTATTTGCTAACATGCCTGGTTATGTGTAGTTTACAACTTTTCATCTCCAAAGAATTTTTTTATTTTTCTTTTTTATTTCTATAGAGCACTTATGCTACATTTCATTCACTTCTACATAAATACTCACAGCATGTGTCCTCCTCATGATGTTTCATTGCAACCTATCCCCTAATCTAGTTTCAATATACATTGGCTTTGGTCTTTACATTTGCATATTTTTTAAGAACTAATGATCTCATGTTAATTCTAGAGGGACCATCCATGTATTTCATCTTTTGTCTTTACCTTTGCATATTTTTGAACAATAAATGATTGCATATTTATTCTAGAGGGATCCTCCATGCATTTATTTCAACTCCTTCACGAGGCCAAATGCTATAGTTCGTTCTTCACCAACTAATAACATTTCCTTTTAAACCCTTCATTTAGCTCCTATCCCACTTGTTATGCCATAGGTGTTCTGTATATTGGAATTGGGCTCCAGGAATTTTTCTTTTTAAATAAATGAGTGAACAAAATTTGATTTCAAAAGGATATTCTTTTTCTAATACATCATAATTTGAATATGTTTTTTTTTTCAAAACTAACCCTAACCTATTAAATTTAAATATCCACTTATTAAGAAAGGTTACAACGTCATTTAAAATCCACATGACATTCATTATTAGTTTCAATTCATTTAACGGTCCCTTCGCTTCAATCAATTTACCTTCGCTACATCGATACCCTCTACATGTCTTCCATCATCTCTTTTCCTTTGTCTAATAACTCGCTACATGGGTCTATGATCACATCCTCTCTTTTCCTTTGTCTAATAACTCGCTACATGGGTCTATGATCACATCCTCTTTAGTGTATGATTCTTCTCAGGCTCCTCTATCCATTGCGGAAAAAAATTGTATCCAGGTAGTTGATGTAGTTTGTATTTTAAGATTCGTTTGTTTCAATATTTTTCAATATCACACATTTAATTGTTAGAACATTCATTGTACACAGACTCATAAATTTAGGTCAGTTTATTAGGTGAATGCTGGACTTCCAATGAAAAGTGATGTAGGAGCATTGTGATGTACGAGCATTAGATCGAGCTCGAGATTGAGAAATGGAGTAAAGCTTAACAATTTGGTGGACTCGGCACATGTTAAGGTTAGAAAATAATTTTGCTTTTATTAGAATTTTGAATATTTAATGTAGGTGTAAGATACAGTTATTCTTGCATAAGAGGAAGAGTCTAAAAATTTAGGAGTTATTTTTTCTTATAATAATTAGCTCGCAAAGTGTCTTTTCAACTTCCCCATTTCGAGAGAATAGAGGAAACGGACCATTTGTCGGACTTTGTTAATGAAAGGGGCATCGAATAGGAGGGGTAGCTCTTCTCTTGCCCTCAGGATTGTATCGAATAGGAGGGTAGCTCTTCTCTTGCCTTCTAGATTGTATGTTAAGGTGAATGAAAGAAAGTTTATGCAACTGTTTATTATTCATAAATCTTCGTTTTCTCTCCTCTGGTTTTAACTGTGTGTGCATTTAATTAAGTTTTAGTATTTGTTGTGACCATTTAGGAATTCTTATATGGCTGTCAAAATTCGACTTTCAGCAGTGGTTGTCTATGCGTGTTCCAGTAACCTTCAAACTATTTTGCATCTTAAAATTAGTTTTTTAATTGCATAACATTTTTTTATTTTCAATTTATATTTATTAGTGAATATGCTTACAACTTATACCAATCACATTTAAAATAAAATTATAATTTCAAAAGATAGTTAGCCAAATAAATTTACAAAGAAGATTTAAAAGTAAATCAAAAACATATCCCATTTAACAAAACCCTAAACGTAAATCTTATTAGATTCCGTGTGTGTTCCCCACGATTGACAGGTTCTTGAAGCTGATGTTACTTTATGAGATTAAAGGAGGATAAAGAAAGAACCTGATGTTACTTTATCCAATAAAACGAGGATAAAAGATATGAGATATGTTTGATGTGGACATTGGATTAAATTGAAAAAAAATTTGATGCGAATAACTCGATGAGCTGGCTTAGATTCAGAAGATTGTTGTGGACATTTATCTTGGCTAGCCTTGTTTAAAAAGATTTGATGCTAACTTAGTTTTAGAAGATTTGATACGGAAATTTCTATGGCCTAGCATTAAATATTTCAAGGTACACTTGATCCTGTCAGGGTTATTATTTAAAAAATCCCAAACCATAGCACGTTACAGTGACATGTATGTATTAGAAAGATTTTTCATTTTAATTTAGGGATAATGGGTAAATAAAATAAATTTAAATATTTTTTATTTGAATTTTTTAACTAATTAAAAATAATACAATATTATTCTATTTAAAATATATAACAAAAAATCAAATAAATATTATTATCTTTTATAATTTAAAACAAATGTTAACTTTAATTTTAATTTATTAATATTAAAAAAATTATAATGATAATGATAATTAATGTTTATTATGATTAAAATGATATTCATTAATATTGAAGTTACAATTTAATTTTTTCCTTAATTATAAACAATGTTATCTTTTGATTTTACTAAATAAAATCATAAACAATGTTATCTTTTCAATTTACTAAATAAAATCATAAAATAATATTCATTACATTTTAATATGGCAGCATTCCATTTTACTGTAATATATAAATATAACCCTAGTTAATATTATATTTTTCCAATTAAACAATTTAATTAAAAATTAAAAAAATATATAACTATTTTTCAGAATAATCACATTTTTTAATATTTGATTGGTATAAGAATATTTTAGAATTTGAAGTAAAATTAAATTTCTAATAACAACCTAATATTTTTTTGTAATTATATTAATCTTTTCGAAATTCTATATTAAAATAAACACACTTATGTTAACATAAACACCGACATAATTAAATTTACAATAACCCATGAAAATAGTAGTAGCTCGATCGTTGATGGGTGGATTAACAAGTGGCTGGTTAATGGTTTTTGATAGGATGATGTTTGACCCAGCTGTAGTCTTTCTTCGTTGTGGTTATGTTGTCTGTTATGAGGATACCTTACCTTTCATATGTAATGAATTGAAGCTTAGTCCCAACTTTGTGGACATATTATATATCATGATGTAAATGGGATGCAATTTTGCAAATGAAAGTCAATAAAATTACCTGGCAAACCACACAGCAATAATACAGTTCTAGAACAGCCAAGGAATTTTGTGTTCCACGTAAGGGGAAGGGCTGACGAACAGAATTACCAAAAGCTTACACAAAGATTGATAACAACATCAGACCAGTGTGACGGTGTCTACGCAAGGTTGGCAGCAGAGATCATAAATGATATAACATGGAACCTAGGAGGCTAAGAGGATTACTAACTTGGATAGTAGACGTTGACTGCGCAACAGCCAATGAGCAGTGGTTTATATTTTTCCTTCTGGGCGCTGCCAATGAGTGATAAATTATTGCATTTTCCGTGTATTTCGTAATGAACAGTGATTGGTCAATTGCAGCGCCTTTCATATCTGGGCGGTGACCAGTGATTGATCAAATGCAGCATCTTTCCTGGGGTAGATTTCGTACTTCAAGAGTTCAGGTTGTTTGATCACCTAACGTCGCCGAAAATTCCGCAGAGAAGAAAAGGTAAATCAAATTATGGAAGATCATTGGCTGAAATTTCAATGAGGAGCCGGGTCGAGATTTCGAATTATAGTTGGTAAATTTGTTTCCCGAGTGTGGATGACTCAGAGATGCTGTCACACATGGACGGACGCTTACGCATAAGTGATTTAGGGGGCTCAAATGCAGATTTATGTTCATGGGTGCAGTTGTTGTGAACATGTGTAAAGATAGAGATGTACATATATGTGACTCTATGATTTGATGTGTTATGGCTCTCTGAAATCGAGGTTTACATGGCAGTTATCCTTACAAATTTGGTAATGTGCATTATTAGAGTCCAAAATCCCTCTTTCTACAGCTGAGCTGTGATTAAATTTCAGCTGATCCTCGTTTTTATGCTGAAAAGGGTATTTTTAATGTTATAATTATAATTCAGACAAGTAATTTTTATTTTTTTGGAAGTTTTAAAAATATTATTCTAAAATCTTAGATACAATTACAAAATCAAATTTTTATGAGATAATTCATATTGCAATTTATCTATCTAGAAGGTGCAAGAGCCTTGCATTTTATATTTATATTTATATTTTGATTATAGCCCATTCATACTTCACTATAAGAGTGATGTTCATGCTAAATCTGTTAGGAAAGATAAATGGTAGTTGATTTCAAGGTAGGAGGGTGTAATTTTATTTTAAATCCTAATAAAGTAATGAAAAAAATTTAGTGCAATAATCTACTAGATAAACATGACAATGTAACATGGTTCATATTTCATTATACGAGTGATGTTCATGTTAAATCTCTTTAGGAAATATAAATTGTAGTTGATCTCAAACTCTTTATAGGAGGGTGATAATTTTATTTAAATACTACAAAAGTAATAAACAAATCCTAGTGCAAGAATGCATTAGATATAAGCATTACAATTTAACATGGATTTAAATATGGGGTATTATTTAGGTGAAGATGTTTATGATTTGGAGGTTTTGAAGACCCATATAAAACAAAAGTAAATTTCTCATAAAGATCCCTATGTTTGTTATCTCTATTGATAATATGTGTTGTTCATTTAACATGAAAAGTTTATAAAGGAGTGTGATGTTATAGCATATAATTCAATACATAAGCTTGATAATAATAAAAATAATGTTACATTTTCCTTTAATGCAACTAAACTTCAAAAATGTTGTTAAAGCATTAATATTACAAAGAACACATACCTTTGTTATTCGACTTGGGTGAAGTAGGAGAACAAGAGTCATGGAGCATTCTCAAACTTTTTGCAATGTAACATCATATTAAAGTCAATGTTTTTGAAACATGAAGAAGAAAGTGAAAGAGTTTGATAAATACAGATGCAATGAATTGAGAAAACAAGAATAACCATCTTGGATAATAAAGTAGGTAGGATATGATGATGATATAAATTGAATGAATTACACTCATAAGTTTCATTTTTGTAATGTCAATTTTAGATTTAGATTTTGTGGTGTTCACAAGGCTCATTTTGTGCAAGGTCATATCAAAACTTAATCAAGAATATACGAGCTAGAAAATTCTACCAATAGTAATAGAGTTTTTATTCATAAACACATTAATTAAATAATTTTTATGAGGAATGGTTGTCTATGCCAATGCCTCAATTTTTCATAGCCCTAACATTCAAGGAGAAAATATTGCACAATAAAATAGATACATGAGTAAAGTTCCATGCCATATGAATCAAAACAGTGGTGACCAACAAAATTTAATGAAAATACTATATAATAACTCTTAAATGTTGAAGAGGTAAAGAGAATCTTCGAAATCAAGAAGATGTTACCTTTCTAAATAAAAGTCCATAACAATGTTTAGAAAACCAAGCAATTTATGCATATGGTATATTGATAAAGAAAAATCATTGACAATTTATAGTTAATTTTTGAGTATTTTTAAAGGGATGTTACATATCATATTAGAGAAAAGCAAGTTTCAACACTAAGGCATATGGCTTAACCATTATTTTTTTTAATTTTTTTTTTTTGCATAACAGAAGAGGAAAACACGGATAAAAGAGAGAAGTGATGGAAAAACCACATGGGGACACCCACATAGGTGGAGATAAAATATGGGTACATTTGGATGAGCAAGTGCAAGTACCCTCTGTGGAATTACTGAATATGGTGTGATATATGAAGAGATAGTTAGTAAATCTCCATGCAAGACATCTTCCTTCTTTCTATAGAATAGAACATTTGGTCAAAGTATACCACGAAGATTTCACGAATCAAGATAAATGTCATGTATGGTTAACTTTAAAAAGAGAGGAAGATAAAGGCAAACAGTTTTAAGAAAAGGTTAGTGCGAGAGAATCACTATACCTTAAACCCAAAATTAGTGAGATGCTATGAAAAGCTTAAGGAGGTGAATTTGAAGAAGAATCCTTGTATTTTTTTCCTAGTAGCAAGGAGTAGAGCTCAGAGGGAACTACTCAGAAGTGTAGTTCATGATTGGGAGGAACATGGAATCCTTTAATCTATTTTCATTGATTCTCTAGGTAATTATATATGACTACATGGAAACGAATTTACGATAAACACATTATTTTTTCAACTTATAGCTATGAGTGGACTTAAATTGGAAATATCAGTGTAACTCATGGAGTTTTCATAGGTGTAATTGATTAAGTGAATGGGTAATTTTTTCTAACCCTTTTGTCAATCAAACCATGTTTATATATGTGAATTTGGACTAATCTGTTGTGGGAAGCTGAATCCTCATGGATATAGGATATTGTGTAACCGTTGAAAAAGTAATATTAAGTGTGTTACATGGTAAAATTTTGGAAAAGAAACCTTGTCCATAGACCAACCCTGGAATCCACTATATAAGTGGACATGAAAAAAAACCTGGAAGTTGTAACAAATGTATAATAAATACCTAGGTGGTAGGGGAAGAAAAAACATGCATACAAATTGCATTGAAGAATTCCATATTATATTGTGATAAAATTTTGTCTTGGTAACTATACAAAGGATATAAATATTTATGTATATATATTTATGGCACACATATATATGGAAGAAAAGGAATGGTATTCCCATCTTATTGGAGGTTAGTTCATGGCCACACTTGGGTTTTAGTTTCTGAGGAATTTGTAGAGTTAAAAGTTTGCAATATTATTCTTTCTACCATGATCACTATAGGCACTCAAATGTTATACACCATTATAAATTCTTGATGTTGTCAACAACTTAAATTTTGTCCATCGACTACTTATGTCTTAGTTATTATCAGGGTATTTTAAAGGAAGGCATGTAGATCACCAAATTTTCCTTGTATGATTGTTCTTAAGGTTTACTAATACTCTTTCAGTGAAAATTTCAGTCATCATAAATGTTTGGTGTATATATATATATATATATATATATATATATATATATATATATATATATATATATATATATATATATACAAATTTATTTAAGGGTTTTACCCCTTTTATTATTTCAACATATTTCTACTATTACAAATATGTGATCGAACCCTGCAAGGATAGAAATTAATATTTATTTATTTCATTTGGGAAAAATCATAACTGTATAATTCATTTCCTTTTACATTATTGCATGATAATATATTTATAGCCATGGTTTTTACACCCTTGATATCTAGTTCTTTTGTATTTACCTTGGGTGCATGTAATGCAATTTCTTATGTTATTCGATACAATTTTCATGGGAATCGAGATATTTATAGATTTTTTATTCTCTTTATTTATCACGCATGTGTACTAGATATCTTTCACTACAATTTATGTATTGTATTGAGATCAACCCTACATAAACCTTGTAATCACTATTTTAATTTAGAAGACTCGATACTAGGCTAGAGGTCGATTGGTCGACTCCTCTCAATGGGAACAAACAAGGTTTCTCCTTAGGCTCTATTACTCATTTTACTCAATAATTCTTGTCCCTCGACCAACAAATGAGGTTCCTTTCCTTGTCACGACCTGCAACAACTAACATGGGAAGAAACATCCTACTCTCAATTTAGATGCATTACTTATTGTTTATAATAATTCTATTTTGATGCCCCACACACAAGCACACACACACACATATATGCCATAACTATTTATATCCATCATATAGTTACCAAGAAACAATTTTACCACAATAGAAAATGCCATTCTTTAATTCAAATTGTATGCATATTGTTTCCTCCCCTACAACCTGGGTATTTCTTCTACCTTTATCACATCATCTTGGTTTTCTATTCATGTCCAATTATAGAGTGGATGTAAATGTTGGTCCTTGGATAGTGGTTCTTTCCCAATAGTTTATAGAAAAACATACTTAATATTACCTATTCAACTCTTTCATAATACCTTCCATCCATGAGCTTTCATCTTCTTACAACATATTAGTCCAAATACACACACACACATATACAAATACTTTCATTCACAAAATTGTTGGCAAAAATCATCCTTTCACTTACTCAAATTCATTTAAGAAAACACCAAGAGTTACACATATATTTCCCACTTAAATCCACTCACAGCTCTTAACTACAGAAATAATGTATTTATCTCACATTCATTTCAATGTATTCATCTATAGTTATCAATAGTGATGGGGACGAGATTTTGGGGTGAACCAAAATCCCATTTCCCCAATAAAATCGTTCTTCAGGTCTGTGGGTTATGGGCCCATGAAGCCTAACAGAAACACTTCTCACCTTTTCTTTAGGCATTTATTTTTGAACCGTGGAAAAGCACCACCTCCTCTTGCAGTAGAAAACACATCCCAAAGGCCCAACAAATCTCCGCTGCCTGATCTCTGACTTTCATACAGAGAAGAACATGAACCACCTCCAATATTAGTCCTACCTTACAAATATCTATGGCCATGGCATCAGAGGTATCATCCTCCCTTAATAACTTCACTACGAGAATTTCATCTTCAATAGTCTTGCTCTCTATTTCAACAACCACACCTGTGATCATCTAAACAAAGGCTGCCATCCATGGCCTGATCAACATCATTTCCGCCTGCTTGAACTCGACGTTCCAGATACTCTGAATCACCACTCTGTTGAAGCACATTACCGGAAGACTCTTGCAAGTTCCTATGTTTAACAATCTCTGATTCTGGTTTAAAGAATAATCTGACTTCTTCTCCACACCATCGTCTTTTCTTCGAGAATTCTCCAACGTATCCTTGAAAAAACCACTTCTGTTGTACCCTTGGAACAACCACTTCTATCATAATGGAGTGAACACCGTTTAAGCACGCCAACCTTTGAAAATAGTTACTTCATATCGTCATTGGAGACTCCATAATCCAAATTGGAGACGTACAATTTTGTACTAGTCTCAAATCCAAGCTGCATGCGAAAGGCTTCCATGCTATCCTTAAACATATCATTCTGTCAAACATAACCCTTGGCTCGTCCGAAAGACTTAGAAATTATATATGGCGTAGATTTAACTGACAACCCTCCTCCTTTGCGCATGGGTCCTCCTCTGTTGCCACCACATTTATGAAGAACTGATTCACGTTGTTTAAGCGCGAAGGCCGCTAGGGCTTCAAGTCTAGCTACATCTCTTCTCTACATCATCGACTGACTTGACAAAAATGTCGTGGCTTCAAAAAATCTAAATTGTTGGCAAACAATTCAAACAACAAAAAAAAAGAAAATACACAAACATAAATTCTCAAAGACACATTTCCATTATTTACAAACTCGGTTACAATTTAAGGCATCTCAGCCTTCATCATGAATTCTTCAGCAGCTACATTGTATCCTCTTCCTTCCTGTCTCTCACACGCACAGGGTTTTTTCTCCTTGTTTCTTGATTCACTAATGAGTTCTTAATATCTTATTACACATGCATTCAGTTTTAACTGAATTTTTAGCTAAAATTAGTTTACTAACTGAATTTGGTTCATGGTTGGCCTGGTTGTCCACCTGTCTTCTTTCTCTAATTTTTTTCCACTAAGGTGTTTGGATGCCCCTGTATTAAAGAGAATCCCTGAAAATATATTAAAGGATTTCAATTTCCTCCCAAGCATAAATTATGCTTCTCAGTAGTTCCTCCCCGATCTCTACTCCTCCCTGCTAGGAAAACAACATTGGAATTCAACTTCAACGCTACCTTCTTAACCTCTTTGCAATGTCCCACTAATTTTTGGGTACATGTCTAGTCTTTCTCTCCCACTACCATTTTCTTAAAATTGAATACCTTTATATCCCTTAGTCCTCCTTTCAGAGATATACACCCATGACATTTATCTCTAGTTATGAAATCTTGGTGTCATTTTTCAGCAAATTGCTCCATTATATGGCAAAATGGATCATTTTCTTCTTTTATTCATGTCCCTTCCTGAACACAAATGATTCCACTGATTTTTGCGAGAATTAGAAATATAATCTCCATAATAACATTTAGTATATTTTCAAAAATAATAATAATAAAATAACAATTTTTTTTCCTTTTATTAATCAAAATAAATATTTATATTATCACATCATGTCACTTATCCACAGATTTAATATTGAAGCCTTAAAAATATTTTTATAATGAATATCACATAATTTTTTTATATTAATCTCTCTTTTATAATAATATTACCTTTTTACTATTGCTACTATAATAGTAACATCGTAATGGTCTATTATAGTTAGTATCAATCTTCATTTTTATTAATACCATATGTCGGTAACTATTAAAAAGAAATCATGTCATCCTTAAATTTATTTGTAGTGTTTTATAGATATGAATTACCATATTATCTATATTTATATTACTATTTATATTATTAATAATAACAATATTTTGATATTATATTAGGTTATAAATTTAATCATTATCTTATGAACCATATTATTATTACCTTTATTATTTTGGTAGTGTTACCTTCCTTATGTCTTAATGAATTCGTAAAATTATATAATTAAATATATAATTTGTGTCATTAGTTTAAACAATATTATTATCAACTTAATTATTTTGGTAGTGTTACTTTCTTTATATGTCTTAATGAATTCGTAAAAATATATAATTAAATATGGTTGATATATGTAATTTGTTTCATTAGTTTTAAAACATGGAGAATGACAATGACTGATCTATAAAAGTATTTTTATTTGTATGTATATGATCATTATGCTAGTGATAATTTTACATTTAGAGTTTCTGAACATAATCAAATTTTACTTATAAATTTATAAAAGAAAAAAGGTTTCATAAGGAACATGCATAAATTGCTTTTCCTCCATCACAACATACTTCAAATTGATCCATAAGGCCATATACTTATAAAACGAAAACGTATCCATGCCACATTTTCAAAATTTCAATGTTTTGAACCTTCAGTGAGGTTCATTTTATCTCTCTTTTGTATTTTGATTATTGGGTGTATTTTATAGTGATTTTTTTTTTTGGTATGTTACTGCATTCCTTTCAAATATCTCCTATATACATGCTTCCTTTATTGTATGTTTTCGTTTCTATGTGTTTTACATGGTTAATTTATTTTATGTCTTCTGTTCTCTTTGTTTTTTTTCCTTTATTTGACCTCTTCACCTCTTCATTTGTAAGGTATTTTCATGTACTTATAAATAGTTACATCTACATAATTGTATATAAATTTTGATCTAACTTATTTTCTTTTTTTCTAATTTTTGTCCTAAAAATGAATATGAATGAAGCTTTTAATATTTCATAATAAAAAAATTAGTTTTAGTTCTTCCTAAAATCATTAATAAATTATGTACAACTATAGAAGCTTAAATAACCAATATGTAATAGACTCTTTTGATGTGATACAGATAAGGTTCACATATATTGTTGAGAATGCACAATGAAATATTTGTTTTTAATTTATTATATGCTTCAAGAAATTTATTTAGTCTAACTAAAGAAGTAGTAGAATGTTTAGTCAACTATCTGGTCAATTGCTTAGTCAACCACTGAATTAACCATCTTAATCAATTTTAAATTACACTTTGCTACCTCTAGGATATTCAAATGCACGAATGTCTTGCATATCATGGTATTTCAATAATATCACATTAGTACAATGCCTTGGATATATAGAAGGTATAGACAGCTTTGTACAACCATCCTGTAAGGATAGCTTCTTGAAGCCCAAGTATAAGTCAAAGTTTCAAAATTTTAAATTTAGAAAGAAGCTTCATAAATATATTAACAAGTTGATAATCTATTATATAATAAACAAGATTCACAACCTTATCCTATATTAATTGTCTCAATTAATGCACATGCTACATCTTGTTATGTGAAAGAATATTCTTTACAACTTTTGTTGCACTTTGATTGTCAAAATATACCATATTTGATGTATCAAATAGATTGTTATGTCTTCCCATCTTATTTTGGATCCATAAACCCTATTTTCCAACATGAATTGCACCACAATAGTTTTCATTTCTAGTTGAATTAGAGACAACTACCTTTTTTTCATAAGAATATATTATGGGTCTAGAACCAAAATTAAACACATGAAAATGTATAATTTCTATCATTCCCTTATCTAACATCTATAATGTTACTATAATTAACTCACTAATTCCCTTTGTCCATCTAATAATTTATACCATGTTGGTAAATGTATTTAATATGACAAGAAATTATCTTCTAAATTCTATAGAAACCAAGAAACCACTCTAATAATAAAGTAATGTATGATTAATGAATTGTGAGTTATATATGTATGGTACACGCTTGAATTTAAAAGATATGATCTCTAACATATAGTCACTCCCAATTCTTAGGAGAATGTGTTTCCTCCTAAGAGATCATATGTGCAAATTTATAATGGAGTGAAGTATGTACACGTCCTAAAATTTGGGAGTCAAATAATTATGTAGAGGTTGTTCCATTCTACCAAAATCAAGAGGTTCTCATACACCAATTTGGATACCTTATTCTTGCCCTTCAAAATATATTATTATTATTATTATTATTATTATTATTATTATTATTTTGTAGCACATAATTTCTAGTATACCTTTCTTAACTTCTATAAAATATTCAAGACATATTTTGGTTTGTAAATAAATATATAATTAACCATTTGTAGCACTTGATGTCAGAACATTTCAATATATCAAGTTCAATCACCTAAAGTATATCTACAGATTATTTATTCAAATAAAGAATTTTGTTAAAATTACATGTAAAATTGACTAGATCATCCACACAAAATAAAATAATTAATTATTCACCATTTAAAAACAATACATACACAGACTGTTATGAAATCAGCTCACAAAAAGATAGAAAAGATTGATCAACGCCTTAGAAATAAGCCCCTTCGAGGGGGAAACCTCCTTTACATTACACAAATGAACAATTCTTAGATGATACAAATGAAAAGGCCTCCGTTCTATATATAGGAGTCTAAGGGGTCATAATATAATCAGAGCCGACATAACAATAACAATGAAGGGCACAATAATAACAATAGTGGGCTTCTATGGGGCACAATAATAACAATATGGGGACTACAAGGGCAAAACAATATAATAAGGGGGTTGTACTAATAACAATAAGGGGTTACACTACTAGTATAGGGACCTAACATGGCCCTCTCCTTCGAAAATTGTTGTCCTCAACGCTTAAGTGGTTGTTGATGCTTATGTATAAAATTATTGTCCTCCCATGTGGAATCTTCCGCAGGTAAGTTCTTCCACTTAATGAGATACTCTGAAATTGATCGATTTCGTAGCTGTCGAGTTCTTGTTTCTGTGATTCCTCTAGGTTCCAAAATGATTTTTCCTTCCTCATTAAGTTATGAAAATATTGTTTGGGCTGGGATCTTATGTAACTTCTGAATGAGTGGCCACACTTCTTCATCTTTCTTCCATTCATCCCTTGCTTTGTTTATCCAATCTTGGTGGATAATAGAAATAGCACAAAACAATGCTTCCACATCCCCATCCTTTCTTGAGAGTGCATCTGCAACAACATTTTGCTTCCCTTTTTTGTAGATGATTTCAAAGTCACAACCCAACATATTTGTTACCCATTTTTGCTGCTCATCTAAAGATAATCTTTGTTCTAAAAGGTATTTAAGACAATCATGATCTGTTTGTACCTTGAAGTGTCTTCCCATCAGGTAGGGTCATCATTTCTTAAGTGCATGTACTGTTGCCAACATTTCCTTCTCATAAATATCTTGCTTGAGATGTAGCTATAAAAATACCCAATCGCCTATACCAAAACTTCTTTCACTGCGATTTTGATCTGCCTATTGTCTCATTCGATTCTACACCAAAGTGGCGTTATCCTTTAAAAGTTGGAGAACTTGTTCTTGATGCTAAATGTGATCTTTCACTGCTTGAATCTTTTTCTTCTTGCTATGTCATTCTATCTGGAGAGTTTAAGGAGTCGTAATTTCTTCCAATGCATTACAAGATATGGTCGGATTCATTTCTTGATGTTCGATGTGATCTTTCACTTCTTGAACATTTTTCTTCTTGATATGTCCTTGTATCTTGATTGTTTGAGGACTGGTAATTCTGGCCAATGCATTACAAGTTATGGTTGGATTCATTTTTTCTTTCTCGATGTGATCTTTCACTTCTTGAACCCTTTTATTCTAGATATGTCCTTCTATCTTTAGAGTTTGAGGAGTGGTAATTCTTACCAATGGTTTATAAGATATGGTCAGATTCATTTCCTCCTTCCCTTGGGTTGGTTCCTAGTGTATATCCTCTTCTTTTGATGTTTCTTGATCCTTTTCGTCCTCCTCTTATCTATGTAAAATAATTTCTTCTCAGCACACTTATGACCTTTAGTGTATTTTCTATCACAATTGTAACAAAGCCATTTTTCTCTTTTTTCTTCCAACTATTGTGGTGTAAGCCTTGTAGGTTGTGGAAGGCTAGGAGAAAAAACACTCCCATAATTATATTCATGAGTGGTGGGATTACTTGTTTCCATAATTTCGCTTTCCACTTTTCTTTCCAACGTGAATGCCTTCTCCAATTAATCAGGTTCCCAAAGAAAAACCTCATGTTGAATGCTATCCTTTAAAGTCCCTATGGAAACATCAATCCTCTGCTTCTCTGGAATATCATTTTCCCTTATATTTAATTTTTGAAAGTCCTCAATGTGCTCTTCCATTGACCACTTTTGCTTGAGATTTATCAATTGGATAAAGAAGGTGTTTCTCTTTGTATCCTCATAATGTGCTATCATTTCCTCTATGAAAATTGACCATGTAACAAGTGGTTTACAAGAACAAAGCCCTTTATACCATAAAAATTGATCCAGTTCTAAATATGAATATCCAATACATACCTTTAGTAATAGTGGTACACCATGTAGATCAAAATATTGCTCCATCTGTAGTATCCAATGTACTAGATCTTTGCCATAAAAGTTCCTCATATCACCTTTTGTTGATTTCAGGAGCTTGATCTTGAAATGACTGTAACTCTGTAATTTCAGATCCCCTAGTTCTAAAATTGCTTCTTGTCATATCCCTCTGCATTCTCTTTCTAACCCTACAATTCTAATCAATATTGGATTCTGCAAGGAAGTTTTATGTCAAATCTCCCACAATGACCTAATTATAGACTAGTTCAGTAGAGCGAACTTGTATGAAGTTCCCTATGTAACTATTTCATCTTAGTATCTGAAACTGATATACATAAAACTACAAGAAGACCTCTTTCTGAAACTTCTTACGAAATTTCAATCTGATGCTCTCAGCAAAAGTTATGACGATTTTCCCTAGGTCACCTCTTTGGAATGTAATTCAGGAGTCTACAAAAACTCTAATTGCCTAAGATGATATCTCTGAAGATATAGTGAGACAAGCTCTAAATTTTGGACCCGAGGTTCAGAATGATTGTTTCCCAAATGGGTTTTTAGTTTAGCTTCTGAAACTTCGTAGCGAAAACGTTATAGAGAAAATTCCACGATGACATTTTTTAGATGAAATTCAGGAGCTTGCCAAAACACTAACTTCCTTAGATCATATTTCCGAAAATATAGTGAGACAAGATCTGAAATTCAGACCTGAGGTTGAGCGCGATTTCATCACAAATGTTTTTTTTTTTTACTCTTCTGAAACGTCGAAGAAAAAAAATTATAGCAAAATTATCACGATGACCTTTTTGGAGCAGTGAAACCCTAGAATCAAAAGCTCTGATACCAAATGTTATGAAACCATCTCATGAAAAGATAGAAAATATAGATCAACGCCTTAGAAATAAGCCTTTTCGAGGGGGAAACCTCCTTTACATTACACAAATGAACAATTCTTAGATGATACAAATGAAAAGACCTCTTTTCTATATATAGGAGTCTAAGGGGTCATAATATAATCAGAGCCGACATAACAATAATAATGTAAGGGCACAATAATAAAAATAGTGGGCTTCTATGGGGCACAATAATAACAATATGGGGACTACATGGGCAGAACAATATAATAAGGGACTTGTACTAATAATAATATGTGGTTACACTAGTACTATAAGGACCTAACATAGATACTTGACTTAAAATATATATTACTAAAAATAGAATCGATATTTTGAAACTATGTGTATTTCAACCCATACAATTAATTATTAAATTGACATACAAGACTATTATCCCTTCCAAAGATAAAGTATTTCTCAATATAAATCTCTTTAGTGATATCAACCTATAATAAATCAATTTTCACATCTATTTGATCCACATCATATCCATTGTAATAAACAAGTGAACTAAAATAACTAGTAGAAAATGCTGCTAACTTTACAACTATGCTGAATCGTTACGAGTATTTCATGAATTTCTTGTATGAAACTCCCTTAGCTATCAAAAGAGGATTGTGTACTTTAGCAACACCTTTAAATATATGTTAAGTCCTATACTTTATGACTCACCAAATTCCTTGCTTTTGATTGAGGAACTAAATATAATATTTATGTTAAGTCCTCTACTTTATAACTCAACAAATTCCTTGCTTTTGATTGAGGAACTAAATATATTATTTCAATTTTCATCAAAACGTGATACTCATCAAGCATACCATTCTCCCAAATAGGCTGACGATCTGAAACTATGAATATATCTATATCAAGTACCCCTAATAGTTTAACAACCATATGAACTCCACGAAATTGTTTTATAATTTCTATTTTGATTAAGTCATTTATATCTTTTTCATCAATTTTAACTTGTTCGATTATCTTAGTTTCCAATCGGGGATTTGGTGTAAGAAGATCATCAAAACTTATCGAATATGGTTTTTAAATTAGCGCACCATGACATAAGCATGAATCTTTGTATATAATTTCTTTATTCTATTATAAAAAATGTGCAGTGATGCTATGCATCCAAACGTTTTAATTATTTCCGATTGAAGGCATTTATTCTAGTTGATTTTTCAATTAGAATCACATCATCATATACAACTTTTTATGAGCATGAATCTTTGTATATAATTTCTTTATTCTATTATAAAAAATGTGCAGTGATGCTATGCATCCAAATGTTTTAATTATGTCTGATTGAAGGCATTTATTCTAGTTGATTTTTCAATCATAATCACATCATATACAACTTTTTATGGTTATAAACGTAACAAATAATGAATACGCGACTTCCATGAAAAGCATAATCGATAAACTTATAGCTTAATGAGAAGAACATGCTATTTCTACAAAAGTCTGACATTTTCTTTTAGCAACACCATATTTTTATGATGTGTAATATATGTATATATATCTTTTTATGATGTGTAATATATGTATATATATCTTTTCCCAGGTATACAATGATGTGATAAATAGTGCTAAAGTATTTTTATAGATATTCCATCCTAGTTGTTTTATATGAAATGTTTCATAGGTTTATAACATTACTTTTTCACTAATGGCCTAAATCTTAAATGTATTATTTTTTTTTCAAAAAAATATACTATGTGTAGTTATGAAAGTGATAAATGAATGCCAATACATGTATTTCACTAACTAGTAATTATTTTTGCTGGGAACATAAATAGTTATATGCAAATCCATCTTAATCTTTTCTCTATCTTTTCCTTTGTTTAATGGTACCTTGATGATACTTTCCATGGATGCATGTTTCACATAATCTATTAGTGGTAATTGCCTTACATATTTCACTAGCCATGTTGTATTTCACCATCAAACTTAATCTCCAAAAAATTAGAGGTCTATTTCATTCATGATAAATTCTACTCTAGCTTCCGGTATGACTTATGAGTATGATTTTCCTTTTATATTTCATCCAAAATTTATAAAATATATAGCTATACTTATGAAATGCCCCAATGACAACAAAAAAATGTTTTGGTGTATCTTTTAGAACAAATTGATCTAGTCAAAATTCTACCTTCATGTCAAGGTTTCTTATTTGGGGAATATAAAACAAATTTGCACATAAAATAAGTACATTGTACACATGAATGGTCACATTATTATAAAATTCAATATAGTTGCAACCAAAAAAATAAGTGAAAAATTATATGCTATAAACATTTCTTTATTTGTATCTTCACTCAATGATGAAGAGTAAGAAACATCTTTAATGATATGATGTGTGTAACTAGAGTTAATTATCACTTTACTGTCACAAATATGAGCATCAAATTTTTAGGAATGATAATAGAAAATATAAATATTAACCTTATGTTTTGAAGCTCAATCCTATAGGGTAATTAATCTTTTAAACATGTTTCCTTATAGCTTCTTCACTTTCTCCTCCATGCCCTTGGTTTTTGGCAAGTAATCCCTCTCTTTAAATCCTAATTTCATACTATGACAATAAATATTCTTCTCTTAACATTTTGTTTAATTCAATTATATTGTTTCTCCTAATTTCATTGCCTATTTCATTCTTTATGATTTTGCTGATTTTTCCCTTTAGCAAATGGTCTTGTTACTTGCATTCAAGTGTCCTTTATTAAACATTTTTTTGTATCATCTAATCAATAAACAAATGAAATAATTGAAGTAATAATACTTACCATTTTTTTATATCAGTCTAATTGATGTAAAATTTCCTATAGAACATATCATAAAATATACTCATGCACATTAGGATTAGTTCTTTAAGCTACCTATTTTTAAGTTAAGAAAGATTCTTCGGCGAAAATCACATGGAATATCATTTGTCGACGCGTTTCGAACCAACCAGTGTGGTTCATCGTCAGGACGATGAACCACACTGGTTGGTTCAAAACGCGTCGACAAATGATATTCCATGTGATTTTCATCGAAGAATCTTTCTCAACTTGATATGGATCACAGAAGCCTAAACTCTACTACCTATTTTTGTTTTGAAAACATTTTATCCGTTCACCTAATTGCAGTTAAGTTCATTCACATAGCTAAGACAATTTTCATTTCTTTGGAAACAAAGAGGATCAAGATAGATTAACTCTTTGTCATTTTTCTTAACCTAATATTAAATGCTTTTATCAAATGTATTTTTCAACTTCTTCCATAAATAATTTTTGAACTTGATCCTACTTCTTTGAAACTGAATCCTCCGAGAGATCCATGTAATTATGAATTGTACAAACTCATTCTTATTCTGACCAATGATAAATTTATGTTGGTCATCCTTTACATTTATGAATATAATCATTTACATTTGCACCATGTTTTTGGATACTTTATTCAATATGCTGTACATGGATTATGATAAACCCCTAGATGGTCCATGATGTATTTTCACATTAAATATGGATTACTAAGTGATTTCCTTATCTCAATTGAGTGCATTCATGTCATTCTGCATTGTTGTAACATTGTAAATCTTCAAACAATTTCGTAAGACTCTACATGATATCCACATGCATGATGTTACTTGATTAATAAATTCTCTACATAGGAAGGGGGCATTGAACCATAAATAACATTGGGTAGATTGGATGATTCAATGGAGGCATGAAGGATTAAACTTGTGACTTACGAACATCCTATTGAGAACATACCTTAAGTGGTTGGTTCAACCAAATGGGCTCTTCTTTTTGTAAAAAATATTTGGAAACTTCTTGTCATTGCCTCAAGTGCTTAAGTGAGAGTCAGATTACTAGTATTCTAAGATTTCCAATCAATCCATTAAGTCAAAGTACGACATAGGAAATATTTCAAACAGTGTGACAATGATAACAAGTTCTCCTCTTACCCACTAAATCCAGACCCGATTTAATTTAATTAATTGGAAGGATTTGGTCCCATCATAAACTACTTAAGTGGGTTCGATATCTTTAATAACTTGGCAACCCAATAGAAAGCAGTGTATATATATTTGATGTGCACCTCACATTTGCTACCAAAGTGGCTTAACTAGATTCATTTCTTGTTGAAACAAACCTTGGTGAAATTTCAGCCTAGATGGCCAAGGTAAGTGTCTTCTTTCTTTCTCATCATTTTTCCCAAAATAGTTGGATGTATGATGGATCATCTCTAACCACAAAAGTAACAAGTAACCCTATGAGACATATCTATATTTGAATATATGAACTATAGCATATTATAAATTGGTAGTTCAACCAATTGAACAAAACCATAGGATTGATTTTTGTGTGTACTATCACAAATAGGGAAATAAAATATAAGAAGAGATAATAGAATATTTTTTTCTATCTATAACACCCAAAATATGATCTACCTTCTCAAAAATTACAAAAAAATATATATTTGTAATTTTGATTTTCTTTACCTTAAAAATGTCATAATCCATTATAAAAAAATACAAATTTAAAATAAATAAATAAGTAAATAAAATTTATAGTTCAATTTTTCCATTAAATAGTTAATTTTCCTTTTTCCAAAACATGATATAGAAAATTTCATTATTTCTCAAAAAATGAAGTTTTGGAGAATTTCCTTATTTCTCAAAAATTAATTCAAGCAAATTTTATTGGATCAAATTGCGTAATATTATATGTCATCCAAATATTTTTAAAATCTAAAATCCTATGAAATGCAATTATTTTTACAAGAATATTATTAAATATTTTATATTAATATGTTGAAAATTATTAAAATTTAACGAACTTTATTAACGTATTATATAATTATAAATCCTTAAAATTTCATTAACCTTATTTTAACATATTCTTATATTAGGAATATTTTAAAACAGGGTTAGAATATATTTTTAAATATTTACTACTTTATTTTGACATATTCTTATGTTTAGGAATTTTTAAAACACGACTAAAATCATTTTTGTTAACTAAACGAGGAGATATATTCTTTTCTATATATATTTCCTTATCTCTCCCAATTTGATTTATTGGGTGATATCTAACTGATAATAGAATCATGTTATCACAAATTTCTTACTAAATTCTTAATGAACTTGTATTATACCAAATTCCTTTTGCTTTAATTTCACTTTTTTAAATTGTTTCACTTTCCAATGAATAATCTTGAGATATAATTACTTTCGTCCCGTAATAACATGTTCCCTTTCATATATCTACTTTTGATATAAAAATATTTATGTTTTAGTTGTAGTATCCCATACTACGGAACTATAAATTCCTAACTTCCCATCGAAGATAACCGGTGAAATATAGAAATAAAGTTCGACTAAACTATGATCATCGTTTCCGTTCTATAATAAAGAAGAAAATTCAAAAGCAGTCGAAAAATGATGCAAAGTCTTACTTAACCATGACATCAATTCTATCACGCAAATTTAGATGGGAACGTGTAAATGTTTCACGTTCGAATGATTTTATACTCCACAGTACAAATGGAGGGCGTAGGTTGAGGTGATAATATTTATTTATTTATTTTAAACTATTTGAGAATATTATTTTTACATTTATAGATGTGTTTACTTGTTACATTTCAAACTTTTTTATTATAAATATTAGGTATATTTTTAATTAATTTATTTATTTTTAACTATTTGAGAATATTATTTTTACATTTATAGATGTGTTTACTTGTTACATTTCAAACTTTTTTATTATAAATATTAGGTATATTTTTAATGATTATTATTTTATAAAAGTTATATTTATTTAATTATTTATATTTTATAAATAAGATAATGTGATTTTATTATTATTAAATTTTTAAAGTATATTTAAGATTTAATATAAAAATTTCTATGTTAGGAGATTTATTTATTTTGAAATAAGGTTTTTGGAATTTAAGTTTAATTATCAATAATTATTAGGTAGATAGTAAGGATTTAATTTTTATAGAGTATTCTAAAATATTCTTAGTACTATACACAAATCAAACATTAAGATTTATTTTCAAAGTAGTTATGTCTTTTTACCCTTATTAATTTAATTAATTAATTAAAAAATTTGTGATATAAACAAGTGCCTTATGAAAAGAGTTATGGTTTTTCTGCATCTAGTATTGACAAGCTATCATATTGGCCTATGGTATTGTAACAAAGCCTTTTTGCAAATTAACAATCTCTACCCTAAAGTCGGGGTGAATCTCCATGGTTTCGCTGGAAGTTGTCACTAAATCTATTAGGCTATTTGCATTCTATAAATGAAGATTTATGACTTTTTTCCTTTTTTTACCATGGTGTATGGATAACTCCTTCCAGTATTCTAGGATAGACCCAAGATCAAACCTAGTGGTTTGCGCTATAACACCAAGAGTATATCCAATAACCCTAGTAGTTTCCACTATAACATCAATAGTTTATCCAATAACTAGTAAGCTAGATATACTAGAAGTTTATGATTTAGCAAGAGCTAAGGTTGTAAGAGGGTTTGGGAGCTAGCTCCTGGAGCTGGATTTGAAATAAAGTGGTGGGGATAACATCACATTGTAATAACCACTAATTTTCCCCTTCAGGAAAAAATTGTTATTGTTTGCATTACTAAAATATTTACTAGCCACATAAGTGCCTTCCAACCCTAAGATTGGAATTATTGTCAATCATATTGTCATAGTTCTCCTTTTTTCTTGCATCATTGTCTAAATGTATCAACCTTCATCAACTCTTTAGCGTATTTCATTGGCCTAGTTTATGAAATTGTAATTACCAAATAGACTTGTCTATTTGACAATAAGGCTTCCTTGTTTTATGAATTTAAAAATTACATGGATGAGTTAGATTTAATAAAGAGAGAATATTCTTCCTATTCTTCCTATTCTTCACACCTATAAAATAAGGCTAAGCTTTAATCCTAATTTAGGTAATTAATAATTTATTATGTTATTATTTATTTCAATAAAAATACACATGAGTTTCACAGAAATTGTAATAATGAAGTAGGATTAAAGAAAATGAGGTTAAACCAGCTTAGATCTATCTAACGTTAGACCTATCATGTGCTGAGAGAGATCAAATTCCTCAAGGTGAAAACCTTCTTTTCGGAGTGTAGAACTTGAGGAAAGGTTTGCACCTTGAGGGATTTGATCCCTCTAGGCGTATGATAGATCCGGTGTTAAATGAGTCTAAGCTGGTTGTCGTTGAGGGAAACAATGTGACATATTTAGATCATCATTATTATGTATATGTTTGAGATTAACTTCAAAATTCAAATTATGTTATCTTTGCTTGGCATGACCATATCATTCTCTTCTTTAATTTAATTTATGTTGCTTTACTTGAATGGTTTGTACATCTGTTTTTGGATTACATGTTTGGATTTGGATGATATTGTTTGTGAATGTTACAATTGTTGTGTTATATTTTTATATGTTTATGTAATTTTCTATTAATAACTAGTTGGTGATGAAGAAGAGAGAGAATCTTTTCAAATGAGGATTTAAAATACAAATATATTTCATTTAATTTTAGGTATCACAACTTTTAATAAATAATTAATTCTTAATAGTGTCCCTCTAGGTATTACTAAATATATCTTGAAAAATATTTTTTCTAATAATCTATAGCCTCAAGATTAACATCTAATGAAAGAAATAAAATAGGATTACAAAACAACATGTACTCTGAAATCAATTCATCTAATTCAAGAAAAGAAATGAGATTAGAGATCAACATCTACACTTAAATCAATGCATCTAGTGTAGGAAATCAAGTAGGATTAGAAATACCCATCTACACTGAAATCAATGCATCTAGTGCAAGTGATGAAATAGGATTAGAAATCAAAATCTAAATTGAAATCAATACATCTAGGGCAATCAATCAAATTTAATTAGAAATCAACATCTACACTGAAATTAATGCATCTAATGCAAACAATCAAATAATATTAGAAATCACCATCTACACTTAAATAAATGCATCTAGTGCAAGAAATCCTCTTCCCTCTCTCCTCCCTCCATCTAATCTTGAAAAATATTTTTAATAATTTATAGCCTTAAGATTAACAACATCTAATCCATCTAATGCAAGCAATCAAATAACCCTAGAAATCAGCATCTACACAAAAAACCATAAATCTAATGCAAGCAATCAAATATAATTACAAATCAACATCTATGTTCAAATCAATGCATTTAGTGCAAGAAATCAAATAGGATTAGAGGAAACGATCTATACTAAAATCAATGCATCTAAAGCAACCAATCAAATAGTATTAGAAATCAACATCTACACTGAAAATTAATGCATCTAGTGCAAGAAAACAAATATGATTAGAAATCATCATCTACACTGAAATCAATGCATCTATTTCAAGCAATCAAATAGGATTAGAAATCATCATCTATACTAAAATTAATGCATCTAGCACGAAAAAAATATCTTTCCTCTCTCCCCACTCCATATATATCTACATCTCCCCCCATATCTCCTTCTTTTTCTCTATCTCACCGCCCCAAACACACACGCTCTCTCTCTTTAGACACATCTATCTTCCCCTCCCTCTCTCCCTCTCTCTATCTCCCTCTACCTCTCCTTTGTCTCTCTATACCACCCCCAAGAGATACACACTCTTTCTCCATATCTATCAATCTGTCCCTCCCTCTCCCTCTCTCTTCCCCTTCTCTCCCTCTCTCCCCCTTCTATCTCTCTTCCCTCTTGCTCTCATCTCTCCCTCTCTCCACCTCCCTTATCAGTACCTCTCCCACTCTCTCCACCTGTCTCTCTCTATGTCTTTCTTCTTACCCCCCTCTCGCCCTCCCTCCCTTTCTCCTTCTCTCTCTCTCACGTCCTCTCTCTTGTCCTTCCTCTCTCTCCCTCTCTCTCCCACCTCACTATGTCTCCCCCCCCCTCTCTCTCTCTCCAACATAGTCACCATCTCCCTGCCTCTCTGCTGTTCTCCCCCCTTCTTTCCATCTCTCCTTCTTTGTATTTCTAACTCGTCCCAAGACATACCCACTCTCTCTCCATCTCTCCCTTGTCACTCCATCTCTCTCTCTCTCCACTTTTCTCTCTCTATGTATTTCTTCTTCGCGCTCTCTCTCCCCCACCAACTCCACTCTTTGTCCCTCTGTCTCAAGTCCTCTCTTTGGTTCTTCCCCTATCTTCATTTCTCTCCTACCTCCTTCTCTCTCCCCCCATATCTCTCTCTCTGTCTCTTTGTCCTCCAACCTTTCCACTATCTGCCTTCTTCTCTTCTCCTCTCTCCCCCCTCCATCTTTGTGTATCCATGTGTGTCTCTTACCCTTCTCTCCCTGTTTCACTCTTCTCTTTCTGTCTCTCTTCATTACTCCTCTCCCCTCTCTTTTGTTCTATCTCCATCTCTCCCTTGTCACTCTGTGTATCTCTCCACCTGTATCCCTCCATGTCTTTGTTCTTCCCTCCATATATATATATACAGTTAATTATATACCATGATATATTAATTTATACTGTAATATAACAAAATGAATCTTTTTTACATAGCATGATAGAAAAATTTATAATAAAACTACATAAAATTAATATATATGGGTTTTCTTTTTAAAATTCATTTTACAAATATTTAATTAAAAGAAGTATTAAAATATTTTGAGATTCTTTGTGCTTGAATTAAGTTTTTTTTTCTTTTGATTTAAGAAATGGTTTGGCTTGAGTAAAGAGTAAAGATGTTTAAAATTTTATGTCATTTGGAACTTTAATGTGGTAAACAAATTTGTTAAAAGTAAATTTATGATCCATTCAAATTCACTTATATGGTAAAAGAGCTATTAAACACATTAGCTAATTAAGATTCAAGTGAATGTTTTGGCCGACATTAACAAAAATTATTTTTATTATTTTTTGAGGACATCACATACTTACACATAGGAGCACACTGGATGTAGAACAAGTAAGCCTAAAATGGAATATCCATTCTCATAAAATAAATAGAATTAGAGAAAATAAGATTAAAGTGAGAATTAACCATTCATATTATATATATATACACACACACTTAATTGTAAGAAGATATAATTTAACTTTAATAAGATTGTCTATCTAAATTAATTAACCATTTAACTTATATAACTATATTAACATTTGATATTTAAAGCCATTTCAAATATAAATAAAAACTCAAAATTTTTAAGAAAAAAAAAAATTCTGAAAATTTATATATTTTATCTCTCATAATAATAAAATCTAATTATTTTTAGTGAGCCTTTTTGAAAGCCTATGATTTTTCCTATCCAAAAATTAGCACTAAAAAACCTTTTTTTAATTAATGATTTCTAATGGAAAATGAAAACATAACCAGAAATATTAGAACAAAAATCGCTTCAAACAGTTTTAATTGTGTCCGGTAAGCATAAACGTATTGGACAACTTTAAAAATTCCGATTGAATAAAGAAGATTTGTACAGGGTAGGCTTGATTAAAAAGTTGTGATGTGAACAATTCGATGATATGTCTCGTGATTTAAAAGATCTCAAACCACAACACGCTACAATGACACGTAGAAAAGAAAAATATTGACACGTAGAGAAGAAAAGTAACGTACTGAATCAAAATCTCTGTAAACATCCTTCGCACGTGATTTTGTCAAATATATCGGAGATTGTCGGTGTTATTTGTCATTTTGTGTCCGATTCCTCTTGACTAATATTAATTTATTGATTCCCAAAGTAAATTATAACGCACTAAAACACTCGGAAGGTTCCAAGGAAGTCTAATCTCGTGCAAATTACTCGAGTAAAGGGTCATTGGGAAGGTGAAAGAGATTTTCTCATGCAATGCAAGGAGGAAGAGTGGTTAAACAAAATTACCAAAAGCTTGGACAAAGTCAACGTGTTTGGATGGAACGTTAATTAAATAATATATTAGAGCACGAGGTAAATTCAATCTGTTTGGTGACACTGAACAAGGTGGCCAATGTTTTGCTAATTGCTGCATATTCCATGGTGGAGCTTTCATACATAAAAAAGCATAGGTGTTTCATTACCTAGAGCTCTAATACAAACATAGATTCGTAAATGAGATGAGAGGAAAAAACACGAACCATTATAAAAGGTAGAAGGGCAATTGTTTGGATGGGTCGAGATTTCAGATTATAGTCCGTGAAAATTTTAATTTTCTGATGGCTAAATGACCTCAAACACCTGGTGATGTAGGCATACAGGCTTATATATCAAGTGCAGTAAAACGAGCAGGAACTGTAATTCCCATTTATGTTTGCTTTGATGGCCGCACTTTTGTTCATTCATGCATTCAATGGATGAAGCGATAACAAACATAGGGGTACCTGACTATAATATAATCATGTTTATTTACATTGCAGATATTCACAATAGATATTTCCAATAAATACTAATGTGTTTTCTTATATCGGATTAGGATTGCATATTTTTGAAATATAATATACATTAATCTGTTTTTCATATCAGATCCACAAATTCTAGAAATATTTCAGAATATGACAGACTTTGATATATTTTTAGCGTCAGGTTGGCGTTCAATTTGTGAAGAAATGTCTCACCTCGAGATTTATTCTGATTGTTATCATTACATAGGTTTATTACACTCAAGGCTCTCGGAGGGCAGAATCGCAGAGGCCGTCATTAACAGAGTTCGGTACTCGCTTTCAGTGGATCAAATTAGCTATAACACAACTGTTTCTGTGGTGAGGTAAGGAGGTTTCGTCTTATATGTTTTGTGATCAGATTCGGAGCAAGACTATGTATTCCTGAAAGCTGCTCCAGGTGAGATTTGGAAAAGAAAAAAAACTATTTCAGTTGTGGATGGTTCAGGGGAGCATATTTGATTCGGAATGGAGTCGACATTAAATCCAATCATTAGCGCGTACGAGGCCGAGGTGCACAGAGAGCTGCCTCCGGGGTTTAGATTTCATCCCACGGATGAGGAACTCGTCTCTTACTATCTCACCAAAAAGATAATGGACAGCACCATCTCTGGCCTTGCAATTGGAGAGGCTGACCTAAACAAGTGTGAGCCTTGGGATCTCCCAGGTATATATCGCTATTACAGGATATTACATTATTAATTATTGCATCATAGGATCTGGTATCCATATTGTAGGTATTGTGATATAACAATTGGAGATGACATGTGTGCAGCGAAAGCTAAAATGGGGGAAAAGGAATGGTACGTCTTTTGCCTTCGTGACCGAAAATATCCGAGAGGAGTCCGGACCGACAGAGCCACAGAGGCTGGATACTGGAAAAGCACTGGAAACGATAGAGGGGTTTTCAATTCACTATCATCTGCACTGGTTGGAAAGAAGAAAACGCTGGTATTTTACAAAGGCAGAGCTCCCAAAGGAGAGAAAACCAACTGGGTAATGCACGAGTATCGTCTCGAGGGCAAATTCTCGTATGACAACCTGCCAAAACATTGCAACCTGGTCGGTTAATACAATTCATACTATACATTCAGTAATAGCGTATAAATTCATCTACCTCTAAGTTTTTTATTGAGTAGTTTTTGTAATTTTATGAATTACGGATCTGTCCTACCAGGGCTATAAAACATCTCTGAGTGCAATAAAGGAGATAACGGAACCCAAACCCTAACATACCTGAGGTGTATGTTGTTGGATATGTTGCAGGATGATTGGGTGGTGTGCAGGATTTTTGAGAAGAGTGCACAAGGGAGGAAGAGTTCCATAGGGCTGATAAGTAGAAACGAATCTTTTGAATTACCTCGTTCCCCATCGTTGCCCTCACTCTTGAAATCCCCTTGCAGCGAAACTAGAGCGAATGATCGGGAAACAAGATCCTCTGAAAGCGACTCGGGTACTTCGGCAACGGTTCAGGATATGTCCTGCTTCTCCACACCGATGGAACCTATGGCCAATTTGACAGGAAACTGTCTACACCAGTTTCAATGTGGCAGCAGCTCCTGCTATCCAGATAATTCTGATCATCTATCAGAAATGACTAGACTCATCAGTCATTCTTCAAATATGAACAATAATATGAATGATCTCAGCATTTATATGAATATAATGCCTACCACTGCACCTTTCTCAACATCCAATATGCGGCACGATCAGATTAGTGCAATACCTAACAAACAGACGGGGATTCAGCAGCAGCGAGGTTTTCCAGCTCCTATTTCATGCAATCAACCTATGCCACTACCATCTAATCCTTCAAAACCGGAATTTGCAACATATCCATATTTTTCTACTTTGCATCCTTCATATGCAGTTTCAAAGGCCCTCGTCAGCCAATCTGTATTAGGGGCAACAGAGCCATCCTCAATCTCTTTTGCAAATCAGTCTACAGGACCTAATAACGATATCAATAGTATGGAAGTAAATAATTCTCACAACAGCCTTCAGTGGGCTAGCGATGATCTCTCAGAAAAGGCATTCGATCATCACGTCCTCGGCAGTTTTCAAGTGGGCGATTCGAGTACAGACATGAAAGCGGAAATGAGGTTTTCTGTTTGTAGTCTACTGGTCGATCGACCAGTTGATCAACCACATTTTTCTCTAGCTCCTAATGTTGACATTTCTTCTCTCTGTAATAAGGACGACTAGAAAATGCTATTGGGGGCTAAAGGTTTGCTCAAAAAACAAAATGTGAAACTGATATAAATTATTAATCAAATTTTGTTATTTTTTAATAAAAAGTTATTGTTTATCTCTATTCAGAAATGTCTATTAATTAATAATATTTTTTTATAAATTTCCGTATCTTAATGTTTTTCGCTAATTTGTTAAAAGAGTGTATAAGTTAATTATCAATAAATTGATTCTAATATCAAATCTGCAGGTGATGAAATCGAATCCCTCTCACTATCTTGGGTTAAGTATACATGGAGTCCTTTGTTATCATTTAAGTCAGATATCATTCAGTAATAGAGTTGTTTTAATGTTGACAAAAATCATATTTAAAGATAGAATTTTTAAATTAATTTTTATATCACTTTTTTATTTCATATATATATATATATATATTTATATTTATTGTATAATTACGGAGAATAGTTTGTTATTTTTTTTAGGAAACAAATTAGCCTCCTTTTTAGTGGAGGGTTAGAGTGAATGAGTTATTAGAGCTACATTTTAGTTAATGGAGGGTTAGAGTGAGTGAGTTATTAGAGCTATATTTTAGTGGTGGGCTAGAGTGATAGATAGTTAAGTTCAAAATCAAGATAACAATATTTATATGAACAAAACCATTACAACAATATTTATAAAAAGGATTATAGATCATCATGAAACAAGTGAGAATTTGAACCTAGGTAAGAATGATCATGGACATTCTTCCCAACCACCCAACATAACCTCAATTGCGATAGTAGATTGTATTTGTATGCCACTATTTTTATTTTTAAATTTTAATATTATATGTCTTTATCTAAATATAGTCTAACCTCAACCATTATGGTTGTTATGTCACAAGCTAAATATAAGTAACCATGTTAATAAACATATAACTAAAAATTCCATTATTATTTTTTAACCTGAACTTATAAGATATGTGCATGTTCTTTTAGAATCAACACATACCTTACACCATTTAAAAACAAATAATATAGTGTTCATCATCCGTCTCCAAAAGAAATGTTTAGCATTAAAACTTTTCCTTAAATCCTAAGGACCTAATTTCTCCAATGACTATTGTTGAACCCCTCAAATCCGCCGTTGTAGCACAAAAAACTAGATAATGCTTCCCACAATTGATGGGGGGTCTCACATCCCATATACATTCTTTAGTGATGATTTGTGGCCTTGTCCATGACTCTTCAGCTTTATGGACTTTATTGAATGTAAAAATTACTTGTCCCCGTCTCCCCAAGACATGGCCAAAGCCCTTGGACCAATCACAAGTGTTAAAACTATGCTAATGGTATCCATATCCTACCCAAATAATCTATGACCCTTTATTGGTTCCCTTTGCAGTGCTTCAAGGGCTCATTTACACTGATTAAGGTTGATTTTTTTTTGTTAGGGCCTAGGATGTTTATTTTATTCTATCAACCATGGTAATTTGTATAAGAGCATTTTGTGGTCTCAAAAAAAAAAATTGGTGGCACCAATGCTCAAAGTGAGAAGAAAAAATTCCCTATAATGTCCTGGATTTCTATATCAAGAATGCACTCATAATACTCAAGAAGAACAATCATTGTATAGGGCATAACTAATTTACATTCATTATATAATCATAGTCAAATCGTTGAGACCAATTCAAGGTAGAAAACATGTCAAAGTGGAAGTAATATCTACTAAGGATGACCTATGTGGTGGTGATGACACCTATTTCATTCATGGAGATTCAGGTTGGTCCTAAAGAATTGTAATTTGGTCGTAAAAATCTTGTTTTCACCCCTTGGCGACCACAAAGATCTTAAGATGTATCTAGAGCATGAAAACTCTAAGAATGGAAGAACTAGAAGAAAGCAATTTAATTGAGTGGTATGATACAGAGGTTTAAGGTCTTGTTCATAATGCTTAATTGGAGAATTCTTCATGTAGGACCTATGTGAATTATTCTAGATCAATGACTATGTATGTTGTTTAAAACATCATGGTTGAATCCATATTCAACAAGGATAGAAAATATTTCCTAAATAATACTTATGTGGTTGTTCAAGAATACTTGTCTTGATATGGACAAGATTCATTTATGTTGCAATTCCATTAGCTTCCTTGTTCAACTATGGTGAAGTCCCCAATATAAATTCTCACTTACGAGAGCTACTAATATAAACCATATAACCAATCAAATGATGAAGGAACCCATATTAAGGTAACATATAATAATTCAAGGACTCATTTATAACTCCCTTGACTATGAAGCTTCATATTGAGCACATGCAAAAAAAAATCTTGTTTAATCATGGTTAATGATTGAGCAGGTTAGCAACTAATTGTCATTGATATTAAGTCTAGTCATTGATGTCATTTAACGAAGAGTTTGTTGTGATTGATGATACAACAATAATGTATTAATTTCGTGATGCCTTCAACATTGGTATGTAGCCTAGATTTGAAGCAATTTTCTCTCCATATGATTTTCTCAAAATCACTTCAAACATGAATGGTTGAATAAATCTCTCCAAGACCTTTCCAATGGTATATGGAACTTGATATAACTCCAGAGGAGTGAAGAGAAATGAAAGGTTGAAATTTGAAACTTTCAGTAGGGTTCAAACTCCTCCAAGTTCCATTTCACAGAAAATCACAAACCTCCCTCCCAGCTCCTTCCCGTCATTAAAATTATATAAAGATGTCATGCCCCTGAAGTATGGTCATGGTCGTTCGATCTAACATGTTAACAGGAAGGGTGTGGAACACTTGGGATGTGTGCACAACCTTTAGTTGCATATCTCATAGACTCCCCTCGCCCCGTACTTGTGTTAAACATCATGTTCGAAAAGGGGCCCTGAAATGATGCTTATACTTTGATAAAGAAAGGGTTAAGTTAATCAATGGTTAAGGGAATTTTAAGATGTGTGATATGTGGTATGATGTGGCAGTGAACATGTCTAGTAGGATGAATACATGTTGTGATGGATGGTAGCCATGTTGATGTGCCATGGATTGTAGGATGATGAGTGATAGGTGATAGGGCAACAAGCCCCCAAACATAGCCCCTAGACATAGAGTGCTAAAATTAAGTACCAAGGGGCTTATCCAACTTGTAAGAAAAAATTAGGTTGCACTCATCATAGCAATGTTTGTCAAGTGGTGGTTGGCGAGTGTGGAAGGAAAATTGGTGTCTCCAGGTAAGTCCCAAGTAGTGGTTGGTAGGTGGCAAGGGAAATACATGGCTTAGTAAAGATATGACATGTGGAAATGGCATGTATTGGTTGAGACGTGGCACACAAAGGTCATGAAACATGCCTAGTATATTTGGCCTTTTTGGGTAGCCAAGTGGATCGTCTCTAAGTAATATGTCGCAGTGACATGGCATGGAAGGTGGCAATGCTAATCATGTGACTTGGTATGAATATCTGACATGGATTGAAACATGGATGACAATGACATAGTAGGTGATGTGGTAGAATATTGAGATATGTGTCAAGGAATAGTTTTGCAAAAAAAATTGGTGTTAATATTTTTTGGGTGTTTTCGTAGATTTACAAAGGTAGGGCCTTCGGTCATTTTGTTCTACCCAATCGGAAAGGATGAGTGTCTAAGAATGTTAATCAACAGGAGAGTAGAAAAGAAGAGTGTTGTAAAGAATTTAGTGAAAATTTTAGTGGCATCATCACATGGTAATCATGTCATTAGCACACCACCCCATCGACGAAGGAATTAAAACACGATGGATATTGCCAAGTAGTGAGAAGTGAGCAGTGATCAACAAGAAAAGGTCATATCGCTTGGTTGTGATAGTTATAAGCACAACCAATGAGGGGATTATAAGCCTCTCAAAATGTTAGTCCCTTTGCATATTGGCCTATTAGTAGTTGGATCAACAAATAGGTCAATTAGCCAACAAAGCAGTGAGCGGAATTAGGCTCACAGTTATGCCCTAGGTGACATGGGACTACAAGAGACGCACATAAGGGAAATGGAAACAATCATCTTTTATAGTACTAGAAGGAAAATCTCCCTAAATGATTATTGGCTTATCAACCATTAGGGAATTGAAGAAAAAACAATGTAAATATAAGGCTGACAAACTACAAAGCAATGGATTGATGGAGAAATGGATCTCAGCCATATGAAATGATTGAATATAAGCCCCAAAGAGATAAGGAACCAAGTATTATCCCAAATATGTGGGCCAAATTCCAATAAAGAAAACTTAAATTAATACAGGGTTACTGTCTACCCAACCATGTTCGATAAATTTGGTAGAGTATAAGGAGGCCAAGGGGATTGGAAATTATTAGTGTGAGAAATATCTTTGGCCATCTATGAATTCTATAAAAGGAGTTGTTTGTGTTGTTTTTGGGGTGTGAATGAAAAAAATAAATAGTGGAATGAAGTTCGTAGAAGATTTGTAATTGAAAGAGAGTGTTAGTGGGTGTCTATGAAGCCATACTGAGAATTTAGAACAAGAATGTAGTAGAAAACAAACTTGTAAAAATGAGAACACCTGCAGATTCGATTTTAAAAATATTATGAAAGAGGGACCTATTAGGTAAGGCAGGTTAGTAACTATATATCAGGGAGTTGGTGCCCCCTTTAGGTTGGAACTTATAAAATGTAAGGGAGTTTTTACTTCCTTTAGGATTGCACCAATGAAACATCAAGGGGTTGTTTCTTCACTCAGTTTGGAGCTTCTAAAGATGAAGGAATTAGTGTTTTCTTCAGATAGATTCTTGTAAATTCAGTGGAGGGGCGTCTCCTTCTATTTGAAGCTAATGAGACTGAAGTAAAAACAATATTCAAAATACAAGCTTTATGATTTTCTCCTTTATGATTTTCCATGTAAATACTTGTGTCTCATGTATGTATGTTATTTAATTTATGGGGTTGTTGTGTGATTCATATATTCCATACATTACTAATTATTGAATGATTAGATATTGTTAATAATTGCTAAAATTGGCCATAATATTAATTCACACCCCCTATTAGTATCATATTTGTTTCTGACAATTGGAATGAGAGAAATTTCCTTTAGGAGTAGTCTAAAAACTGGGATATAGATCTTAGACAATGTCTAACCAAGATAGATATTCCCCTAGGAAAGCCCTATCTTCACAGGAACAAATTATGCATTTAGGAAGGGAAAATTGAGAACTTACAAAATGAATCTTGGCTCGAATGTCTAGAACATAGTACAAAATGGTTATAAAAATATGTATGTATTGATTAGTAAGGATGAGAAGCTTGAATTTACTAGAAATGCTAAAAGTAATGAAACCAATACTGATTTGTTTATTTGACTCTAATTTGGTCAAAGTGATGCAATGTACAACAAGCAAAGGGTACATGGGATAAGCTAACAAGGTCTTATGTAGGTTACAACAAATTAAAGAAAGCCAAAATTCAATTCTTCATAATTTAGTTTGAAGTGTTAAGGATGTGAGGATATAGAAATGTATTTATTTAGGTGGATAAGATACTAAACACCATGAGACAACTTGATGAAACTATGAATCATTCGTTTATAGTTCAAAATGTGCTATGATATCTTCCATCCAAATTTGATGATAAGGTTTCATCTATTGAGGAGTCGCACGATCTCAAGACATTGACATTGGATTGACTGCATGGAAGATTCCAATCTTATGAAATGTGATATTCAATTGGAAAGTCTACATCTCTAGAGGTTGCCTTGAGAGCTTAGAAAAAGTGAAAATAAGATCTAGAATACTGTAGCTATGAATATGATCAAGAAAACATACGATTTATTAGAATATTAACAAGAGGATCTAGGAGGTACGAAGAAAGGTTACCTTTGAAATGTTTTAAATGTTGAAAGGTAGGTCATCATGCAACTAAATTTTAATATAAGAAATATATGACATACTATGACCACAAATAGAGGAATAAATATGGAAAATAAAAGAGGAAAAAGAAGTTTAAGAACATGAGATTCTATACAAAAATAGATAATAGTTGAATAGAATATGAACAATAACATTCCTCTAATGAAGAAATAATGAATTGAAAAATAGGGTACTTTATGCTCATGGCACTAGAAGCTCTTGATAAAGGTCAAAATGAGGATGGTGAAGAAGAAGACGATGAAATAGACTTATAAGGACAATTGATTAGTACACTAGGTGATTTTTAATGGCTAAACAAAAACATTTGAATGTGATGCTCGAAAAGTTTGAAAAGTATAAATATGAAGATTCCTCACTTGTTCCTATGAAAGTTAATCGAGAAGAATAAAAAAATCTTCAAGACACCTTTTTATGACAACTGAATAAGAAGGGTAAGGGATATGAAAAGATAGAAGAAGAAATAGTCATCCTTATAAAGGAATTAGAAAAGGAGAAGAACGTGTTGAACCATAACCTGATTTTCATTAAAGGATCTAACAAGTTTGGTTAGTTTTTAGTATTCAGAGATTCCCCCTCATCAAAACTAGTTTTGGTTATTAGGAAGAGTCAAGCACAAACAATGTTGAAGAGAAGGAATCGATCAACTATATTGAATTAGTTAAAGTTTCAAACATCAATACAACCAACATAAATTAGTAGAAGCAAGAGAAAGTTCATGTAATCAATTCAAATGATCACATTGATCAAGTGGATATTAAAAAAAATAAAGAAAAGAAAAGGGCAATGATACTAGTCAATAACAGTATTGGAAAATTCATAACAATAGATTAGATAACAATATAGAATGATCGGAAAATAAAAAAGGACATGGTTATTAAAGAATGTGTAGACCATATCCTCAAAAGAAATTTTCTCCTAGGTACCAAAATATTTTCACAAATTGTTTTTCATGTACAAATTTTTGGCATAAAGCTATAGATTGTAGAGCATATCTCATACGTTATAGAAGAAATAAATCTTATTATTAAAACAAAGGAAGCATGTTTTTAAATTCACATAGAAGTAATATCATGGACATAAATTTATTTTCTCATTTAATTGACCATAATTATATTATCATTGTCTCAATTATGGACATAAAGCAATTGAGTGTAGAACCAAAAAGCCCAGATTAGCCCCTTGGGTTAACCAAATATTGGAAGAACTCAAGACTTGGAGAAATAAAAGGAATAAATAAAAGAATAACGTGGTTTTGTCTTGTACACTCAAAACCTATGCAATCCTTGATATGCGGGTAACTGATATTCCCGACATATAGATGATGATAAAATCAAATTCATGTCGCTAAATGGAAACAAGACAGAGAGTGTCAGTTTTGGAAACTTTGCCTCATGAAACATCAAAGTAAAAGTAACAATGAGTTTGGACAATGAAGGAGTTAAATCTTAGAAAAATACTTCTTTAGATATGATCTAGCTTAATCTTTAAGTGTGAGTTGTGACCAAAAGTATGATGTTACCATTTGCGCCAGAGGATGTGTGATAAAGTTAGAAAACAAAGGAGAAATAATATCAATGGTTGTGGGAACCTCGACTAATGTATGACATACTTAATGAATAAAATGAGAATTTTTATTTAGGAAAGCATTATAAGAGTAGATTGTGGCACAAAAAACAGGGAAACCTAAGTTTTTTATCATATTCTGAAGCTCAATACAAAGCTAGTTATATGAGTCTTGTCCAAAGTTTCCAAGACAAGCAATACAACTATTAAATCATCTCAAATTGGAAATAAAATATATGTTCCTTTCAAAACCAAATAAAAACCATCCACTAGCCCACTGTGAGCCCACTTCAACTAGTTCCATTAGATTTGTGTGGATGAGAGTGTACTAAAAATCTAAGCAATGATCTATATTCATGATGTTGGTCAATGTTAGATTATTCCATACTTATGTGGATTTCATTTATGAAGGAGAATTATGATGCATTTGAAAATTGTAAGAAATTTAAAGCTATGGCTGAGAACTAAAATTATTGGAAATCAATGCTTTTAAGGTCAAATAAAGGCAATGTAAGCTCAGTGAGAAGCTGCATTATGATGTAATGGTCCCTTTGGGATCTTTGGAGGGGAGTTTTATTCAAATGAATTTAATAAACTTCACGAAGAAAATGGAAAAACAAGGAAATTTACTATTGCTAACACCCCTTGGAAAGCTAGCGTAGTTGCAAAATAAAATAGGTCAGTGAAGCAATTGGCAAGAGAAATGAAAGATGAATGAAATATTAAAAAAAAAATTGGAAGAAGTTCATACAACACTTCATATTTTAAACAAATATTAATTTTAGCCAAATAATGACAAGAAACCATATCAACTATTAGAAAAAAAAATTATAAATGGTTTGAGAGTATTTGGGAGCAAGTTTTACATAAAGAAAAATGGTGGTAATATTGGAAAGTTTGATGCAAGGTTTGGTAGAGGAAAACTTTTGGGGCATTATAATAAGAGAAATGGTTACATACACTACAATAAAATACTATGAAAAATAATTGATTGTATTGATGCAAACATAGACAAGGAATTACCTCTCAAAGAAAGAAACTAAGATTTATTAGTCCACCTGATTAGACCAATGATGAAGATGAACCAAAATAGGTTGAATAATCAACAAAAGAGTGAGAAGCATAGGAAAAATTGTCTCACCTAAAAATTCCCTCAAGATACATAAAAAATAATCATCTAATATATTAGATTGTTGATGATAAGGAAGCAGGGGCTCATACTGAAAGAACATTGATGAATACAACTAGTCAACAACACATTTCCATGTTATCCATGATTGAACAAAAACATTTTCTTTAGGAAAGTCAACATGAGCATGGATAATGGCTATGAATGAGGATCTAGATCAAGTTGATAAAAATCAGACTTCAATATTTATTTCAAGGCAATTAAATAAAAATGTTGGAGGCACAAAATTGGATTTAAGGAAAAATTTAAATGAGAGTGGAGAAGTGGTAAGAAATAAGGCCATATTCGTATGCAAAGGCTCAGCTTAGATTGAAGGAATTGATTTCGATGAGAATTTTTCTCCTGGAGCAATATTATAGGAAATTCAATTATTTCTAGACTTTTCCTATCACAAAAAGGTTAAAGTATATCAGATGAATGTAAAATCATCTGTAATGCCCCTAATAATAATAATAATAATAATAATAATAATAATAATAATAATAATAATAATAAATAAATAAATAAATGAAATAATATAATATTACAATATAAGTGTTGAGTGGTTTTTTGTAGTGCATTATATTAGGTATCATTTTTTCGTATTAAACTGAATTAAGGAAGTCATTGACCTCGAGAGGTAGTCGTAATTGACTAATTTCTCACGATATTTGAATAGTCCACTTAGCACTATATTGTTTTTAGACTTTTCCTAACACAAAAAAGTTAAAGTATAGGAGATGGATGTAAAATCATCTGTAATTCCCCTAATAATAATAATAATAAATAAATAAATAAATGAAATAATATAATATTACAATATAAGTATTGAGGGGTTTTTTGTAGTGCATCATATTAGATATCATTTTTTGGGATTCAACTGCGTTAAGTAAATCATTCATCTCGAGAGGTAGTCACCGTTCACTAATTTCTCATGATTTTTGAATAGTCCACTTAGCAATGATTACATCAAGTGATGCGCACAAGGGTGAAGAAGTGGGATTACAACTAGTGAAATGAATCACATAGCGTCAATCATCACTTCCAGGGCTTGCACCTGGTAACCAGGACATCCCAAGAGGTCACCCATCCCAGATCCCCTCTGGCTCAATCGTGCTTAACTGTGGAGTTTTCCCCACAATCAAGCCCACTTAACTTGCTACCCCATTTGTAACAGCTTAGCAAGTATTATGCCTCATGAACCATTCACGTAGAGTTCCCTTCACTCTTTTGAATTTAAGTACTGAGGGGTTTTTCGCAGTGCATTATATTAGATATCATTTTTTGGGATTGAACTGTGTTAAGTAAGTCATTCATCTATGGCCATGTCCATGAGAGGTAGTTGTAACTGACTAATTTCTCATGATTTCTGAATAGTCCACTTAGCACTCATTGCATCGGGTGATGCTCATAGAGTTGAAGAAGTGGGATTGAAACTAGTGAAATGAATTACATAGTGCCAATCGTCACTTAAAATATAAGTAAATAGATAATAAAGAATAAAGAAAAGATAATAATAGTAAATAAATGGTAAGTAATAAAGAAAATATAATAATATTAAATAAACAATACATAATGAAGAGAATATAATAATAATAATAATAATAAATAAAATAGAGAGATTCAGAGAGAAAATATGATGGTAGTGGAAAGGGTTTTTGTAGGTGTCTATCATCAAATTTTCCAGTCCAACATCGAGGGAAACATCGGAAAACTTAGCCCCAGATCTGCATGCCTTCACAACATTTCCACAATCGCTATTTTGGTCTTGGTCAGAAATCCCTCTACACATCCTTATCATGAATCAAAGCAATAAATATTTGCATATGCATGGTCTATGGTTGGATCCAAGTTGATCCCCCCCTCCACGAAACACAACATTATCTCCACATCTGTCAAAGATCCAACAGATCCTGTCATCCAAAAGACCGATTGTATAACTCTCCGGCCAGATCTAGAGGTTTGTACACATCTTTGCTCTATTCTACTCTGGATTATAGCCCCAAATCAAAGTGAACGGTATGTATGGGAAGTACTATCATGATCCTCGAAAACCCAAATTCTTTCACCATCCACTTTAGATGAAATAGAAAAAAACCATATTCCAATCAAACCGAAGGTTTTCAAATAAGTCCATTCCTTTAGAAAATTTCATACTTAACCCTCTAAGGAACATCAAGCTTGATCCAACATTTATTTTCAAACATCTTGGCTCCTCTATGGAGCTTTGGCACATATAGTGGATAGAACTGGAGTGTTATCCATGGAAAATATTCCATGGCCCAGATTCGACGATTCAAGTAATAGATAGGGAAGCGCTTTGACCAAATCTATCAGATCCAGAACTTTTGGCAGCTGATCGACCCTTTCTCAGATATAACCACTCACTACTGATCCAGATCTGATTCAAATATTTATCAAAATGCTACAAGGAGGGAATATATGCAAGCTGATCTGGAAGGGGAGGTTGATTCGTGAATTAAAGTGTGAAATCCAGACTCACCGAGGTATATCAACATGCATGAAAAACTTGCTTTACTAGGAACAAAGTTTACATGATTATGGTATTGTCTCAAACTTGACCATCATTCTTAATCTGGGATTGTGAGGTGGATTCTCTAGAACCAGCTCAAAAGAAACAAGCTCTTTTAAAGACCTAGTCAAAGGGAAGAATAAAGCCCAAACCAAACCGACAGCACTTCCATAACTACCTAGGCCCTATATCGCGGAACAAAAATCCCATATTCTAGCCTTAACAGTCTCACTGCCTAAGGTAAATGAGCTATATTTAGATTTATATACCAAAGAAGTCATATGTAGAATTAATGGATTTTGGCCTAAATCAAATGCTTTGCATCAATGGACATTTTTTACATGGACACCGAATTTTAAAATTCATTTATGCTCCAAGGGGTTTTTTATTGTCAGATTTAGCACAATTAAAGATAGGGAATATTCCCTCAAATAGGGAACATTGTTATGGGGCACTGCAAGACTCTTCATGATCCCTTGTTTCCCAGAATTTTATGCGACTACTATGGTGGTATCTAAAATACCTCTATGGGTTAGTTTACACAACCTTCCATTACACTTCTAGAATCATAAAGTATTAGAAGGAATAGGGAACTCCTTGGGTAAATTTCTCAATATTGATGCAGATAGAATTTCAAGAGGCATATTTACTTTCACCATAATATGCATCGAAGTAGACCTTAACCAAAGATTACGGAATTGTATTGTACCGATCCACAATAATATACAGTGGACTCAACCATTAGATTATGAAAATATGACTTTTCGATGTTGAGGATGTCTACAAACAAGTCACATTCACAGTGCCTGCCCACAAGCTAAAAAGGACCCCAAAAGAAATAAGAAACAATTCAAAAATCCAAAAGGTTGGAAATGCGCTAAGCCCATCGAAGAAGAAGCAGATGAAGAAGATACAACAGAGAATAATGTAGAAAATGATGTCTAAAAATTTCAGAACAACTCTCAAAAGGACGAGATAGAACACATCTCTGCATGCATTCTGAGGCCCATCAACTCTCCACAATAACATGAGCCACACACATCAGAAATGGAAGTAAGTGGAAACAAATGAATTCACAGATCAGAGGGATCCAATTCTGACAAAGAATATCCAACAAATTCAAAAGAGAATCAAATGTCCATTGTAACATCCACTCCCAACACTGGTGGTTGAGAAAAGGTGGAAATGAAGAAAGGTAGAAAATAATAGATGAGTTGTAATTTTTGTTTTTTTAAATTGATTCTTAGAAATCAAGATTAGATAATATGTATATGATTTTGAACATCTACAACATGTAATTTTGCTCATTATGAATAAAATTACTATTTTTCCACAGGAAAAAATAATAAATAAATAAAATAGTAAATAACAAATTGGAGCTCTAAATAACTATATATAAAAGTAAACTATAAAAATAGTAAGATTATTAAAAGTTAACAAAAAGTAAAAAAGTATAAAATAAGAAAAAAATAAATTAAGAGAAATATTAAATTAAGTAAAACTTAAAATAAAGAAATAAAAGTTGCATGTTGACACATGGAATGTGCACATGCAGACCCCTTTCCTTTTTTGGTCTATTTAATCTAATACGAGGAGCGTGAGATTCATCCATTCCTTCATCCATTCTCTTGGGAGAAAAGTGTTGTGAGACAACAGATTCCCTAGCAGTAGTACGTTGATTGAGGGCTCGGGGTTGACTAGTTGTAGAAATATTATGTGCAACTGAGCCTACCGCTGGGTGGAGAGTCATCCCCAAAATATTTGTTGCGGTTAGCAGAGTTCAAAGAGCATTCAACTCCCAAAACATAAGTAAGAAATATCATCGCAAAAAGCAAGTTGTTTCTACTCATATTCTTCAAAAATTCATTGCTAAATGGTTGAATAGTTGGGTGTTGGTTATTTATCATATAACTTGATGGATTAATTTTTATATTTTAAATCAGGGTTGTTACATATGGTATCAGAGTGGATTTGAACACTATTGACCTAAGATTTGAAGATAAATATATACAACTACTATTAAAATTAATTTTATAAAAAATTCTCATTTTTATATAAATATATATATATATATATATATATATATATATATATATATATATATATATATATATATATCAATCGGATTTCGTTATTTATCAATAAAAGTGTTCCAAGTTGTTACGAATTCCTAGGGATGATTTTAGAGCCAACAAATGGCTAGAGAACTAAATTTTGTGAGCTTACAATATAACCTCATATCAATATATGAATAATAAGTACATCGAGATACGTGAAAATTAAATTATTTTTCATTAATTCTTATATATGGAATATCATGCCTGTTAATAATAACGTTGATGATATAATGTCAAAATAAACTTACTGAGAAGTTTCATTTTGACAATGATAATGATAATAGACCTCACTAACTTTAATAATAGTTTTTTTTTTAATAAATCAGTATTGATGTTTATGCTTAAATATATTGTTTGTTGCTTTTGGTGCAAATTATAAAACTAAATATAATAAATATATTGACACGCGAGCAACTGACTCTTGTATGAGTTAAAAACAATAATAATATATACATAATTAAATTAGTTGTTTACCCTGAAGTAAAAAGTATTTTAAATATTATTATTATTATTTATTTAAATTAAAAATTGTCTTAAGTTAGGTATATATAACTCCTCATAAATAATTTAAGGTTATTTAATTGTTATCTTAAAATTTATGATTTATTTTTAAATTAAAAATGATTTTGAAATAGCTGAAATAAAAGCTAATTATAAATAATTAAAATTTATATTGTAAATTAATTATAGATAACTAAATTTATATCTCAAACTAGAAACCAAAATCCAAAACTTACACAAAAGTTATAGTTAATTTGTTATGACATACATAATTATTAATAATATAAAAGATATGTATTTGGGAAAATATAACAATGATGATATAATAACATTCTAAGAGGTTTATATTTTGGTATATATATTTATAATGAGATAAATATTTGTATTAAGAAGAAAAGGCAAGATGGTTTTTTTAAAAGTAATTTGGAGAAGGTTGAAAAACAAAATTATTTTTCATTTGAATATATATATATATATATATATATATATATATATATACACCTTATTTTTGAGCCACACATGTCAAATTCAATTTGTATGGAACACCGTAAAAGGGTAGAGATTTTCTTTCTTTCTATGGATAAATTTTCATGAAAATTGGATCAATTATTTAATGTAGAACATGATACCTTATTTTTAGTTATGCAAATATTTTTATATTAATTTATATCTAGTTTTATTATTTAAATTATCTTATAATGAACGAAATCAAGATTTTATTTAATGTAGAAACATGATACCTTATTTTTAGTTATGTAAACATTGTTATATTAATTTATATCTAATTTTATTATTTAAATTATCTTATAATGAACGAAATCAAGATTTTGAGTCCTTGAAATTTCAAATAAGTAAAGAAAATAAAAATAAAAAATTCAAGATCACAAATCTATGAAAATTGCTAGCATGCCTCCAAGGCTCTCTCCACCTTCCCTCCATTTGAATCAATAGTAAATATGGGATAAATATAAATCATAATAATACAAAGTCAGGTTTTTGATAGCTTTTGAAACAAACCCAAATCATGTGAGAAACAAAATTTTCTTGCTATACAACTTACCTTGCCATGTAAAACCTATACGAAGTCATTAATATTACTATTTTATAATTTAAATATTTAAAAAGAAGGTTGATCTCTACCGAACCTCAATCCCACATCTCTGAATCTATTAAGGGCTTTTCCAGAATCTAGATTAAACAATGGGGTTTTTGAATGCACCATCCAGCTCCAAGAGTGTACATTGTCATGATGCACATGCTTGAACTTCTCTTTGACCCTTTGTTGACTTAAATGTGTATTCATGGCTATTATGTAAAGTGTTAAAAATAAAAATAAAAAAATCGAATATAAAATATCGTGGAGAATAAAAACATCACATGTAAAAGTATGGATTGTGTCAAAAATTTCATTTTTGAAACAATTAGTTTTTTGGAAAGACAATTCTAGTTGTATAACAAATAAATAAAAGAATTAGTTTAAACATTAATAATGATAGTTATGTAATATATATATATATATATATATATATATATATATATATATATATAAGTTTTAAATATTGCGAAAAAAATTATAAGATGTGGCTTCATGAATTAAATAAACTTGATGAACGAGCTTGACATTTTTTAATTATTATTGAAGTACTATGTTGAAATGAGTAATTAAGGTTGAATTTATTTAGTTAATATTAAGATATTATCCTAGGATTATAAACCATTATTCTATTTTATTATTTATTAGAAGTACGTTGTAATATTTCATTGTATGAATGCTTATAAAATTATTATTTATAATATTTATGAGTGTGGTATTTGATTTAATATGAAAATTGAGTGTAAACAAATAATTCATAAATAATTATTTGAATATTAAAATAAAAATGAAAAAAAAAGATGCAAGGATTGAGATCATATTTGATTACTTACCTTGGAGGAGAAGTGAATAAGAAAAAAACTAATAATAATAATGTGGATTATTTGGTGAAGTAAGATGGAGTGATTGAAAATTTGGATTCATGGTGAATATTGGTAGTTTGTTGGTTGACTTTTCTCTAAGGATGTAGCTTCTTTAAGAAGGCAAGGATGGTAATTAGATCCTAACTATGAAAATTAGGAAGAGGTCATCCAATATGAAGTAACATTCAAGACTAATAATAGGCTAAATTTTCCAAGTTAGATGTGGAAACTAGGTGTGGAAAATCATATTTGAGTGAAGTAAGGTGGATTATGTACAAATTGATTTTTTTGAAATTAATGTAAGTCACGGTATCTTAAATAGCTTGCATTAAAAAAATAATTGTAGGAATTTCATCGTCACTAAGATCTTTATGTTTTCACTTCTTAAGAAGCACATCTTTTAGAGTGATGCATTGTGCCTCATGATAACAGTTAATGAAGTTTAATGATCATGGTAATTATGAAGTTCATTCGAGTTCTACGAATTATGGTAACCTATGATCACATAATACAGGAATGTGTATAGGATAGGATTAAATATTAGCTAGAAATAAAAATTAGGAAGATTTTATAAGCAGAAATTGGGAAAATTCCTTAGCATTAAGGTATTGTTTTCATGGGAAGTGCAAAAGAAAATCCTAGATTGTGTCGATACTAATCGCACCACTAGTTAATATAATGATAACACAAAAAACCTCTGGAAACTTGACTCTCGCTCAGGAAATAATAGTCAATGACTTTACTAGAAAAATACTTCTTAAATGAAATAAATAAAATCAAAATTCATGTCACTCAACAAATCAATTGTAAAAATCAAAATGTTCGATGAAAGAAAATTTGTTCCTATAATTTTAGTTCTTGCACTAGGAAGACAAAATAAGCTTCTTTTCTATGTTATATCAATTCTGCTTCTTGTGCTGCAAAATGACCTTGTTCCTGTACTGGAACAATTATATTCTCTCACTTTGAATAAATTTGTTCTTGTAGTAGAGAGACAAAACAATCACTGTACTATGTTCCTGTATTGGAAAGACAGAACAATTCATGTACTTTGTTCCTGTACTAGAAAGACAAAACAATTCCTATACTGGAGAGCCAGAACAATTCCTATACCAGAACACTCTACAACCAACAATCCTTCATTCTTTAATCTATAAATTGAAATATTGTGTTTTCCATCAAGAATTTAAAAAGTGAAGAAAAGAAAACCTCAAATCAGGCGATAATGAAATAAATCCTAAATTAACTACAATGCAACTTGAAATTGTAACTTGCAAAAATAAATGGGAAACCATTGATCTAAGTGAAAACTAGAAATGTTGTATTTAAATGTAAAAAATTTTCTTAGGAATATTCCATACTCATATATTTTCCGAACTTCTATCATTATGCTAAGTACACCTTGTACATAAACGAATTCAACATTGAATGAAAAAGGTTAACTTCTAGTCCTGAATCCGAATAATAACAGTCGATTATTCCTCCTTAAAAATCAAATGATTAATATAGTAAGAAACATAGTATGAATGTAATGATTTACACAGGTGGGCTAGTGACTCCACATAAGTGCAATTTATATAGATCAGAGTACACTTTTTGGAAATAATTTGTTAAGCAAAAACTTTAAATGTTCCAACCTTGCGACCTTAATTAATAAACCAAAATGGTTTTGAGAAGAGATTCTCATAAAAAAGAGAAGTTTTTTTGATAAGGAAAGTAAACAACAATGATTGATAAATAAATAACACACACAACACACCAAACTCTCAGATCTGACATCACTCGGTGAAAAAAATACATAAACACACAAGAGCATTAACAATATGCACAATCACCATTAAAAGGAAATCCTCACACCATTGAGTCTTGTATCTAGCACATAGTTTGAAACTTTGGGAGAACGAGATGGGTTGGCTGGGCCCTTGCCAATCAACTTGTTTCCCTTTAAGGAAAAGGATTAACATTGAGAGTAAGATCAACATTATAGAAAATAGAGAAAACGAATGCATGAACCTGGGGTTTAGCTTATATTAATGAAGTTCAATCCTTCAGTACATCTTGAGGTCAATAATCTAGCTCTAGTTGACACAAGGAAGGGGGAAGAACCCCCAAAACTGAGTTCAGTAGCATGAGAATACAAATAATGGTTTTCTAGGTAGGCTTGGAGCCATACATTTGTTTTTATAATGATTTTACATTACATGTTTGGCTTTGGACAATCCAATCCTTTGCAAACAATATGGAGATTAAATCCCAACAACATGCCATGGATGGCATATCCATTTCAGCCATGATCTAATTGAAGAAACAAAAATCTGATACAAATTTTGCAAACCTGGGCATATTTCGGAATTTTGAAAAGAATAGTATTTTACATAAACTGACCTAAAAGAACCTCGTGTAATTATTAGACCAATACAAATATGGGAAATATGTTTGGAAGAAACTTAATTTTTCATGGTTACTCTGAGGAGCTCCCTCGGAATTTTCTAATTCAAATCTATTTACTCAGAAATTGTGCATGAATTTGACTAGTTGGATACTTTTGCAAATTTGAGTTGCATCCTAAAATTTTGGAAAAGTGGTGTTTTTTATGTAACTGCCTCAAAGACCCTCAAGTAGGTTTTATAACATTGTTAATATTGATAAACAATTTTGTTTATAGATAATTGATTATACTCGTAAAAAACCCATTTTCTCATATTTTCGAGATTCACCTCCATCTACATGCAAATCGAGGTCAAATTTGGTAGTTTGAAAACTCTGCGAATTCTGAGCAGATTTGTTGATTTTCTTCTAGAGACCCACATGTTTAACATGGGTGTAATCCAACTCATGGGAAGGTGCTAGAACATCATTTTGGACACTAACCATCTTCATTTTTCCCCGAAAGTATGTCGAAATGTCGATGCCCCAAATCGGTGTAGGAATGCTAATGTAGGATTGCTAGTACATGAATAAAACTAGGTGCAATTAATTGTTGATGCATGTGTATATTTGATCTTGATTTCATATGTCTTCCTAAAACAACACAAAAACCATCATCAATAATGATTTTGATGCAAATCTTATTGAAATAAAGGAAATAAGTTAAATAATGAACACTTACGTGATCATGCTCCAAATTTAAGCTACTAGCCCAACAATTGTGCAAAATGATAGTAATAAAAATGAAAGCCATGAGTAATAATAGGGATAGAATGTGAATTAAACATGACAATTCCCGGGCCTAACACTTGGTAACTGTACGAAGGTTATAAATATTTATGGCACAAACACACACACATATAGATGGTAGAAAAGGAATGTTCTTCCCATTGTACTCGAGGTTAGTTCATGTCCTCACTTGTGTTTTAGTTTTTGAGAAATTTCTAGAGTTAAAAGATTGCAATCTTGTTCTTTCTGCCATGACCACTATAGAAACTCAAATAATACACTCCATCACAGTTTCTTGATGTTGTTAGCACTTTAATTTTGTTTGTTGATACCTATGTCTTTGTTATTATTAGGGTTCTTTCAAGGAAGGCCTGTAGATGGTCAAGGTTTCATTGTATGATAGTTCTTAGGGTTTACTTGTACTATTTCAATTAAAATACCAATCATCATATGTTTTTTGGTATATATATACATATTTCTTAAAGGGCTTAACCCCTTTTATTATTTTAACATCTGTCTATTGTTATAAAGATGCGATCGAAGCTTGAAAGGCTAGAAATTAATATTTATTCTTTCATTTGGGAAAAGCATAATTGTATAATTCCTTTCATTTTACAATATTTCTTGCTAATGTATTTATAGCCATGTATTTTACACCCTCGACATCTCATTATTTTGTATTTACCGCGTGCATGTAACACAATTTCTTATGTTCTTCCATACAATTATCATGCAAATTGTGATATTTATAGATTTTTTATTCTCTTTATTTATCATGCATCTGCAATAGATATCTTTCACTACAATATATGTATTTTATTGATAGTAACCCTATATTAACTATTTAACTACTATTTTAATGTAGCAAGTCCGATACTAGGTCAGAGGTTGGCTAGTGGACTCTTGTCATTAGGCACCCAGCATGGTTTCCCTTTAGGCTCTATTACTCATTTTACAAACAAATTCGTGTCCCTCATCCAATCAACGAAATTCCTTTCCTTTTCATGCCCTGAAACAACTAGCATTGGCATAAACTTCCTACTTATAATTTAGTTGCATTACTTATTATTATAATAATTCTATTTTTCTCCCACACACACACAAACACACACACACAAATACATGCCAAAAATATATACCTAAACAGTTATATCCTTTCTATAGTTACCAAGCCACAATTTTACCACAATAGAATATGTCATTATTTAATGCAATTTGTATGCATATTGTTTCTTCCCCTACAACCTTAGTATTTCTTCTACCTTTGTCACATCACTTAGATTTTTTTTTAATGTTCACTAATAGAGTGGATGTTGATGTTGGGATTTGGACAATTTTTCTTTCCCAATCCTTCATAGTAAAACAAACTTAATATTACCTATTCAACTCTTTCATAATATCCTCCATCCATGGACAATCATCTTCTTGTAACATATTAGTCCAATACACAAACATGCATACATAAATACTTTCATTCAGGAAATTATTAGAAAAATTCTTACATTAACTTACTCAAATACATCTAGAAAAACATCAGGAGTTGCAATAATATTTCCCACTTAAATCCACTCATAACTCTAAGGTGTAGAGAGAATTTATTTATCTCACATTGATTTCAAGGTAGTGATATATCCTTACCAAGAGAATCCTTGAAAATATATTAAGCAATTCAATGTTCCTTTGAACCACGAATTATGCTTCTCAATAGTCCCCCCTCCCCCCAATCTCCACTCCTCTTCGCTAGGAAAACAACATTGGAACTCAACTTCAGCTCCACCTCCTTAACCCCTTAGCAATATCCCACTGATTTTTGGGTTCAAGTATTGTCTTTCTCTCCCACTAATATTTTCCTAAAAATGAATTCCCTTATTTCCCTTAGTCTTGTTTTCATAGATATACACCCATGAAATTTAGCTCCATTCATGAAATCTTGGTGTCCTTCTTCAATAAATTGTTCCACTATATGGAAAAAATGATGATTTTTCTTCTTTTCTTCCTCACCCTTCTTGTGCATAAATGATTACAATTGTTTTTCTGGTAGTTATGAATCTAATATGCATGATAGCCTTTAATATATTTCAAGAATAATAATAATAAAATAACAACATTTTTTTTATTAATAAAAATAAATATTTACATTGTCACATCATATCACTTGTCCCACATATTCAATATTAAAACCATAAAAATAAATTTAGGAATTGTATCACATAAATCTTTTATATTAATGTGTATTTTAATAATAATATTACCTTTTTACTATTGCTACTATTATAGTAGTAACATCATCATAATTTCATTTTATATTTGGCATAAATTTTCATTTTATTATTCCCATAATTTGATAACCATTAAAAAGCGGTCATATCATCCTTAAATTTATTTTTATTGGTTTTATAGATATGAGTTAATATATATATGATAAATTTTATCGCTCTTTTATCAACAATATTATTATTACTATTATTATCTTTGGTTGTGTTACCTTCCTTAAATGTCGTTAATCGATTTGTAGAATTATGTAATTAAATATGGTTGATATATGATAATTGGTGTAATTAGTTTTAAAACATGGAGAATGGAAATGAGTGATGTATATCAAATACCTTTACCTGTGTGTCTATGATAATTATGCTAATGGGAATCTTGCATTTGGAGTCTTTAAAATTAACCAAACTTTACTAATTAGTTGCAAATTACTAAAGAACTAGGAAATTGACTAGATTGAGACGCTGGTATTACAACAATTAAGTGTAATTAGCATAAGCAACATACTTATAAATTTATGAAAGAAAAAGGATTCTATAAGAAACATGCATAAACTCCTTTCCTTGGATCACAACATACTTCAAATTGGTCCAAAAGTCCATATATTTATAAAACCAAGATGTATCCACAACACATTTTCAAAATTTGAATGTGATGAACATTTAGTTGGCTTCATTTCATCTCTCTTTGGTATTTTGATTCTCTGAGGCATTTTGCTATTATTTCTTCTTTTTTATGTTATTGCATTCCTTTTAAATTTCTCCTATATACATGGTTCCTTTATTGCATGTTTTCCTTTCTCTTTGTTTTTTTCTCTATTTTACCTATCGATTTGTAAGGTATTGTCATATAGGTCTAACTAATTACACCTATACAATCGTATATAATGTTTGATCAAGCTATTCTTTTTTTTACTATTTTTTGTCCTAAAAATGAACTTGAATGAAGGTTTGAATATTTCATAATAAAAAAATTATTTTTGGTTCTTCCTGAAGTCATTACTAAAGCATAAATAACCATAAAACCTTAAATAACCAATATGTAATAGAATCTTTTGGTGTGACAAGGATAAGGTTCACAAATATTGCAAAGGATGCATGATGAAATATTTAATTGATACCTGGTTATATTCTCCAGGAAATTTATTTAGTCTAACTAAACAAGTAGTTGAATTCCTAGTCAACTACCTGGTCGATTGCTTAGTCAACCACTCAATTAACCATCCTAGTCAATTTTAGATTACAATTTTCTACCTCTAGGATATCTAAATGTATGTCTATCTTGCATATCATGATATTCCAATAATATCCCATTAGTACAATGCCATAGATAGTTAGAAGACATAGTAAGTTTGTACAACCATCTCCTATAATGATAGCTTCTTGAAGCGCAAGCTTAACTCAAAGTTTCAAAATTTTAAATTTAGAAAGAGGCTTCATAAATATATCAACAAGTTGATAATATATTATATAGTAAACAAGATTCATAACCTTGTCCTATATTAATTGTCTCAGTTAGTGAAAATGATACATATTGTTACGTGAAAGAAGATTCTTGAAGACTTGTGTTGCACTTTGATTGCCAAAATATACCATATTTTATGTCTCAAATATAATGATATGTCCTCCCATCATATTTACGATCAGTAAGCACTAGTTTCCAACATGAATTGCACCATAATAGTTTTCGTTTCTGGTTGAATTAGAGACAACTTCCTTTTCTTCACAAGATTATACTATGGGTCTAGAAACAAAATTAAACACAGGAAACTGTAGAATTCTTATCATTCCCTTATCTAACCAATTAAAAGTTACTATAATTAGCTCACTAGTTCACTTTATCCATCTAATCATTTACACCATGTTGATAAATGCATTTAATATGACAATAAATTATCTTAATGGAATTAATATGAATTTATTCTAAATTATATAGAAAACAAGAAACCACACTAATAATAAAGGAATGTATGATTAATCAATTGTCAGTTAGATCTGGATGGCTTCGAAAAGGTCATCAAGGGTGTAGCATCGAATTTCAAAGATATTCTCTCTACCATATAGTTGGTCGCAATTGTTAGGAGAATGTGTTTCCTTCTAAGAGATAACATGTTCAAATTTATAAGGGAGTGAAGTATGTACACCTCCATAGAATTTAGCAGTCAAATAATTATGTAGAGGTTGTTCCCTTGTCCCACAAACAAGGGATTCTCAAACACCAATTTGGATAGATTGATCTTTCCCTTAAAAATATATTATTATTATAATTATTATTATTATTATTTATTATTATCATCATCATCATCATTATTATTATTATTTTATAGCACATGGTTTCTAATATAACATTCTTAACTTCTATAAAATATTCAACACATATTTTGGTTTGTAAATAAATATATAATTAACCAATTGTAGAACTTGATACCAAAACATTTCAATATATGAAGGTCAATCACCTAAAGTGTATCTACAAATTATTTGTTCAAACAAAAAATTTAATTAATATTACTTTTAAAAATGTCTAGGTCATCCACCCAAAACAAAACAATTAATTGTTCTCCATTTACAAGCAATACATACATACTCTAAAGTGGATGTAGAGGATTTGAAACTAATATTAATAAAATAAAAGTCTATCTTACGAAACTAAGGGTATTTCAACCCATACATGTAATTATTAATTTGGCATACAAGAATATTATCCCTTCCAAAGTTGAGGTATTTCTTGATATATATCTCTTTAGTGATATCAACATGTAATAAATCACTTTCGCCATATATTTTATGCACATCCCATCCATTGTAATAAACAAGTGAAAGAACTAGTGAAAACTGTTATCACCAAAAATTGATCATCTAGCCATAATTTATTAGATGGATCAAAGTACACCATGTAGGGCAAATTTTACCATAGTAAAACTTCTTTCACTATGAGAAATGACGTAATAAAGAACATATTTTTTAGTCAATTATAATTAAATCCATTAAGAATAATTAAATAAATCACTATTTATTTAATTATCTTCTAGGAATAATTAATTAAACTATTGTTTAACTAATATTACTTGCATATTTGACCCATTTATGAGAAATAAATGGATTAATCATTAATTATATTATTTTTCTCTAGGAATAATTAATTAATCACTAATTAGTTATTATTGCTTCTCAAGTATGACTAAATCCTTAAGAATACTTAAATAAATCATTATGTGTTTATTATTTTTTAACCATATTTCTTGAGATTTATTTATTTATTATTTCTAAATAAAAGTTTAAATACATTTTCCCTGTAACAAAATATAATAAAATATTCCAAATGGCTAATTCTAGAATTCGGTTAATAATATTTTATTATTTCCCATTATTAAAGAATAACCTAATGTTTTGTTATAGATAGAAGGGTTTTACATTCATTCTTCACTTTTCATTATTTTCATTGTTGCACTCATTGTTGTAGATCTGATTATTATCATTGTCGCACACAATTTTCTTTTTAATTTGAGTTCTCACTGAGCTCAAACATTTTTTGTTTGCTAGGTTTTACACATTATAGAGGAGAGAGACTCTAGAAAAGTTGAAGACATTGAGGATACCCAAGAGCCCATCCAATAGAGGGCGACTGGTAGCATTATTTGTTCCCTTCATAGTTTTTATTTAATAAAATAAATTCTTTATATATCTGGTTTCCATTGGATTATTGGAGTTACTTGCGCTTCTTCCATTGTGTTGTTTAACTAGTTCTATAGCATAGATCAGGGTTTTGTTCCTGCCATTTGCTACAAATCCACATTGTTTAATAATCATTTTTATTGTTTGGGTTGTTTTTCATCCACAACCTAAAGTGATTTCTTTTCGTACACCTTTGAGAAGAATACTTATTTGCAAATTCGCGACTCCATTGCATTTTTAATTCTGATCCAAAAACCTAGGCGACCTTCTATTTTTAGCTTATGGTTTTTATTTTTCAGTCTCTTAATGTTGATTACTAGCATTCTAACCCTAGATCAATCAAATTTCTAATATCCACAAGTTTTCTGGTTATTTCTGCAGGTCACAGTAAGCAACCGCGACAGAGATGACAAATCTTTCCGAGAATTCACGCCTGAGAACTAAGGAGAAAAATCATAACTTTTTACCCCAAACCTATGATATGGAGGTCTAGACCTCACTTTCTAGCCCAAAAAGTGTGATATCCCCCTAAATAGGTCAATACCTGTGATTTTAGTGTTTCTAGGATTTTTCCTGATATTTTTCTAGTTTTTGTCGAGATCAGTCTGTTGGGTTAGTTGACCACTCTATTAGCTCTCTTAGGCCTTGATCTACTATGTTTCGATCATCGAAGTGTAATTTATCCCCTTAGGGCTTCTAGTAAATTTTGAAATTTAAAGGAGGAGTTTAGTAGAGTAAGAAGTTTGAGGTTCTGCAGAGCTTTCAACCATATCTTCCAGATCTATAACTTCCTTTTTTAGATCTTCACAGATAGGTTGTTTCCATCCAAATTTCCCTCTTAAACCTTATTTGTTTTCCTTTGCCTTAGGCTACCACTGTTTTCCCAAGGCTTCACACCCATCTCCCTATCTTTTGCAGTGATTTTCCTCAATGCTTTTTT